>JAAKFY010000003.1:24822116-24882116 GCA_011823955.1 Dissostichus mawsoni
TCCGGAACTTTTGGATTTTAGCAATTGTAAACCACAAGGCCTCTTTTGATCCATGTACAAAATAAGTTATAAGTTTTACCTCCAGTGAAGAAGGTTCTGAACGTCCCGTCTTTCTTTTTTTAGGGAGGGCACGGTGAAGCCCGGCGACCGGTTGCTAAGCATCGATGGTATCCGTCTCCATGGCAGCAGTCTGTCGGAGGCCATGAGCATCCTGAAGCAGTGCGGACAGGAAGCCACGCTGCTGCTGGAGTACGACGTCTCAATCATGGGTCAGTCAAACGCTCTGATCTCATACTGAGGGTGTTATTCATTCAGGGTTTGGATACAAAATGACCACAAATGTTAAATAATTTAAAACAGACAGAAAATGTAAAAAAGTTGAATTTAATCTAATAAAATGTAACACAAATATTTTTGAAAGATTTATAAAAATATTATTGAAAAATATATACAAATATAATAAAATAGAATATAAATAAAACAATATATAAAAATAAAATATGTTGATGTTGAACAGATAAAAGGCAGGAAATCACCATATTTGAGAGGATAAAAAAACCTTTTATTACGCAAATTAGCCGTACCATCAACAGTAATCCAATCAGTGGGTGTTTCTCAATGTCGAGGATGCTTCCTTGGTAGGACATGTCCTTCCGAGTCAGGTCCTTCAGAGTCAGGCAAGAATCCTTCCTTTCATTCGGAGAACGAAGAATGGAACAGGCTAGCAAGTGTGCAGGTGTGCGTCATATGAGAGGCCCCCCTTACATTTTCCGCCAAAGATTTGGGAAATCGGTCCGTGCGCAAAGCATTGTGGGATTTAAGACCGCGGAGGATAGACATGAGCAGTTTCGAAATTTCCCGCAACGAAGGATTCAGTCCTCGGTAGAATTCCAAGCATACTGGACAATTAGAACAGTCCTTCGGCGGGACTCGATGACGTAGCATCCTTGAAATAGTGGCTCTGAAGGATCCTTCCTCGACATTGAGAAACACCCCCTGTTACTATGAGTAAATTGGAATATATTATTTGTTGTTTATTAATTTTGACAACGATAAAATAATAATATTATACAGTAAACAAAATTAAAGGGCAACAACATTTTACTCAACAATTTTTTTGTAATGTAATAAAATTATTATTGGAATATAACATTTAATAAAATAGAATTGAAAAAAATATGTTTGTGTTTCTCCGTTTCCCGTCAGACTCCGTTGCCACGGCGTCCGGCCCGTTGCTGGTTGAGGTTGCCAAGGCGACGGGCTCCAGTCTGGGCGTGGCTCTGTCCACCTCCATGTTCTGCAGCAAACAGGTGATCGTCATCGACAAGGTGAAGCCCGCCAGCATCGCAGACAGGTAAACAACTCACTACTTTAATATCTTAGAGGACAGTTTCATATACAAGTTATTTTTAAAGAAATGAACTGTGATTTGTTGTTGTAATACCATGTTTGGCCACAAGAGGTTTATACGCTCCTTTACCTGAAGTCTTAATATAAAACAGTAAAGATATATATATTTATTTGTCTGTTTTATATTGGAATAAAGAGGCTTTATTCTGCTTTTTGGGGATTTCCCTTCGCTGTAGTGTGTAATGTAATAATAATAATACATGTGATTTATATCGTGCTTTTCCTGGGGCTCAAAGCGCTTTACGAGCAAGTAAAGAAGAAAAACAACAACAAAAGTAAGAAGTGCTAAGCTAGGTGGAATAAGGGCGAGGGGTTAGGGATTAGGAGTTGAAGGCAAGAGTGAACAGGTGAGTTTTGAGGGATTGTATTGTAGGGTTTCTGTGCATGTTAACGGTCTGCAGAGGCTATAATCCCCTCCTCCTCCTGCTGTGTGTAGGTGTGGTGCTCTGCATGCAGGGGATCACATCCTGTCTGTAGACGGGAAGTCGATGGAGTTTTGTTCTCTGGCCGAAGCCACTCAGCTGCTCTCTGCTTCCTGTCAGACCGTCCGGATGGAGATCCTCCCGCAGCACCAAGCCCGCCCGGCCCTGAACGCACCGCAGCACGGTACAACACGACGCAAAATGACCTTTTTAACCCTCTTTATTCCCACACTCAGCGTGTGTTCCTTAGTCATAAACAGAGGTGGGAAGTAGTGGAGTACAAATACTTCATTACTGTACTTAATTACATGTTTCTGGTATCAGTACTTTACTCCACTACTTATTTTTCTGACGACGTTTTACTTTGACTTCTTACATGTTGAACACAAATACCTGTACTTTCTACTTCTTCCATGTTCCAAACAGGCTGGTTCCTTTAGTCTGAATGTGTGTTTGGTGGCGTGATCATTATTATTTAGAGTCATTGCGTGCCTATTGATTTGAACACGATCCGTGTATCCATCATTTCCTGGTCTTCTCTAAAGAAGAGGGACCAATGGAAACGTTGTCATGTTGCCGTTGTTCAACATGGAAACATTCATTAGCTAACAATTACATTATTGTTCTATTAATATAAAGGGAGGTCAGGTACTCTTTAAAACAGCTGCTAGTTATGGGTACTTTTTACTGAAGTACATTTCAAAGCCTCTTTACTTTGACTTGAGTAAAGAAGTTTAGTCAGTACTTCTACTTTTACCAGAGTACTTTTAAACACGACTGTATCTTACTTCTACTTGAGGAAAGGATGTGTGTACTTTTGCCATCTCTGGTCCTAAACTCTTATTTTCATGAACAATGTACGCTAGAGGGGGAACAGAAAGGTTTTTCTTTATTTGTTATACCTTGAATGTTTTTTTTATTTTGCTTCTCTTTGTTATAATTATTATGATTATTATTGTTTGTTTTGTTTCTAACATGTTCAATCAATTGACTAATAACATTAGTCCAACAGAGCATCAGACGCAGTCTTTATTCATTCTAGTAATGGATGATACAAAAGGATTTAGAGCGTAAGCTTGTTTATCCGCAGCATAAGGGCAGCAATCTGCGCCCAACACATTTCAACAAACGCCACGGAGATAAAATGTGTTTCTCTGCCAGAAAAAGATTCTGCATTAAAGATAAACTCAGTGGTGAAAATCAACAAATACAGACTTTAAAGTGTCTGTTTCTGGCTCACAGAGAGACAAAGCTGTTGACAGCTTTTGTAATATGTGTCAATATAATCAGAATCATATATTTGCCAAGGATATAAATAGAAACAAGGAATTCCTCTCTCATTCGCTGATAAAAAGTGTTCCCTTTTTTTTTATAAAACTAGGCCCTATTTGAATTTGTGCTGCGTGACAGCTGTTCTTCTGCACGTGGGTCCCTGAACGCACCACAGCACAGACCAATACATTATTCAATGAGAATTAATAATAAATAAAAGATTACATAAATATGATGTCATCTTTTATAACCCTTACCTTACCTGTCCTCCTCCTAACCTCAACACCCTCCTGCGTGTGTGTGTGTGTGTGTGTGTGTGTGTGTGTGTGTGTGTGTGTGTGTGTGTGTGTGTTTGTCTCTATGTGTGTGTGTGCGTGTGTGTGTTTGTCTCTATGTGTGTGTGTTTGTCTCTATGTGTGTGTGTGTGTAGTCAAGGTGCAGCGTAGTTCCCGCACCCTCCCCTGGGAGACAGGAGGCTCCGCCCCCATCCTCCTCCCTACCACTACAACACGTACCACCCCGACCAATCAGCTGCCAGAAACCACAACCGCCACACAAACAACCCTCGTACGTCCCTCTCTCTCTCCTGCATTTTATTTATTTATTTTAGTTTTGTATTCTTTATTTATGACACCGTATGGGGGGGCATTTGGGGAGTTGCATGAACAGGCACTTTTTCAGATAATTAAGATGTACACACAGTTCTAGCTGTTTTTATTAAAACAGGTGTAAGTGTTTTAGTGTTAAATGAAATTCTTGGCTAAAGGCAATAAAGCATTGTTGAAAAAAAGGGAATTGATCCATGATGAAAACTAGATATCTGAATGTTCCTCAGTTTGATCAAGGAGACTAACAGCACACTCCTCCTTAACCTCCTCTCCCTCCCTCAGCGCTGAGCCACTCGTTCTCCCCCGGCTCCATGTCGGCCTACAGTCTCTCGTCCCTCAACATGAGCTCCCTCCCCAGGAACATGTACCCCAGCAGCCCGAGGGCACGCTGATGAGGAGGAAGGCCAAGAAGAAGGAATTCAAGAGCTCCCGTGAGTCTAGCGCCATCTTTAAAACTATAAACACACTTATTTACTCTTATGGATTTAAAGGGGACAATTTAGGCCCACGTCCTGAAGAGAGAAAGGACAGTTTAAGGGGATTGTGTGAATAAAAAAAGGGGTTTTACTAGAAATAATTCCACAAAATTCTGAAAAATTCTTTTTTTTGAAATTATCATTTATTATTATTTTTTTAATTTTGAGATGATAATTAAAAACAACTTTTTTTTGAAATTATTATTAAAAAAACTTTTATTTTGAAATTATTATCAAAAACAACTTTTTATTGTCGATTCTGTTACAAAATTATTTTTTTATTTTGAAATTATTATTAAAAAAAGTTTTATTTTGAAATTATTATCAAAAAAACTTTTATTTGAAATTATTATCAAAATTACTTTTTTTATTTTGAAATATTATTAAAAATATTTTTTATTTTGAAATTATTACAAAAACTTTTATTTTGAAATATTATGAAAAAATAATTATTTTGAAATAATTATTTAAAAAACATTTTTATTTTGAAACTTGACATTTTATTGTGAAAATTACGACTTGTCAAAAAAAAATTGACTTTGAAATTTCCCATTTTTAACTTTTAAATGCAGCCAAAGCATGTAACAAATAACCCTCTAAAAATAAATCATATAAATATAATGATGTATTTCCCTCAGTGTCTCTGGCCTCCAGCACCGTGGGTCTGGCCGGTCAGGTCGTTCACACGGAAACCACGGAGGTCATGTTGCTAGGCGACGGCATTATGGGATTCGGCCTCCAGCTGCAGGGCGGTGTGTTCGCCACGGAAACGCTCTCCTCGCCGCCGCTCATCGCCTACATCGACCCCGACAGCCCCGCGGAGAGGTAACCGGGCAGATTACAGAATGATACCTCTGCTGTGAACATTATTAAATATAGGGAAATAAATAAAAATATAATAATATACATTTGAAAATAATTAAATAAAATAAAAGATTATATGCAAAAATAAGTGAATTAAAGAATTGAATATATATTTTAAAAATTGGAGATTATTATATACATTTTTTTTTTTCAAAGTAACCTGCGATTTCTTTTTTAATAATTGATGCTTTTTTTTATGTCAATTTATGAGTGTATGAATTTATTTTTTATAATGGCATCTTTGCTCCACTATATTACTACTTATACTAGTAGTTATAGTAGAATAGTGAGTATTTAAAAGTAGTTATAGGTAGTGTTAATAATACAGAAGTTAATACACCCTCTCTGTGTGCAGGTGTGGGATCCTGCAGATCGGAGACAGGATCTTGTCGATAAACGGCGTCCCGACGGAGGACTCGACTCTGGAGGAAACCAATCAGCTGCTCCGAGACTCGTCCATCACCGCCCAGCTGACTCTGGAGATCGAGTTCGACGTGGCCGGTAACACACACACACACACACACACACACACACACACAACACACACACACACACACACACCACACACATTTTTGACAAATTATCAAACATAATGGGAATATTTTTTCTACAAGTTTCTGACTTGATTTTCTATTTCTATGTTATGTATCTTTTTCTGCATGTAAACGGTCTGCAGAGTCACAAACCCTCAAAGTACACCCTGTAGCGAGTAAAACTCTAACACAGAAAAGACCTGTCTGTGCTGCCCCAGAACGCCTCGTTGGACATTTTTCTTTGTCCATTTTTTTCTTCTTGGGTATAGTGACGTAACCATGCCCAGGTCCAAATGGAAATGGGGGTGCTGCAGCCCCCTCAGCACCCCCCCCCTTCCCACATCCATTTGCGATGTCTCGCTGTCTCGCAGACCCCACGCAGCAAGCAGGAAATGAACCCAGCTCACACTGTCCGCTCCTCGCAGCAGCGAGCCGCGCAATGTCCCGCCAACACGGCACCCAGACCCCACGCAGCATTCTCCTCTGTTTGTCATCACTGGTGTCATTTTCTGGTTGCTAACAAACGCCATTGTAAAACATAAATACTGACGTTCCGCTGTAACGGTGGTGGACTCATCAGACCAGAGTGGGCGAGCTGACCAATCAGAGCACAGTGGGCTCACAGGGAGGGGGGGGCAGGAGCTCCAACAAGCCGTGTAGGACAGAGAGTGAATACACATACGATACAGAGATGCTGTATGAGAAACCAATGTGAGTTTGGAACATTGAACAATGTAAATCTATTCTAGTAGACCTCAACAATGGAATTATGATCAGTAGAAATGGCCATGACATGGGACCTTTAAAGGAAAAGTGGAAAACGTGAAACCTTTAAATGTTTTAACTCTAAAAACATCTTTGTAAATATCAAATAAAAGATAATGTATATTAATAAAAGTCTCTCTTTGTGTTTCAGAGTCGGTTATTCCCAGTTCAGGAACGTTTCACGTGAAGCTGCCAAAGAAACCGGGAGTGGAGCTGGGAATCACCATCAGCTGTGAGCGCTGGGATTAACTCATCAATAAATACATGACAGTTTAATAATTTAATTTAATCATAATATTCTCTCTTAATGCTGTCAGACACATTTGTCCGTTGAATTTTAAACGACGGCTTTGATTTCTATTTTAACATTTAATCAGGAAACCAAATTAATTATTTACTGTTTCCTGTTTGTACTTTCTCTGAGAACTCATCTGATAAGTGTGTGTGTTGTGTGTGTTGTGTGTGTGTGTGTGTGTGTGTGTGTGTGTGTGTGTGTGTGTGTGTGTGTGTGTGTGTGTGGTGTGTGTGTGTGTGTGTGCGTGTGCGTGTGTGTACAGCTCCATCCAACAGGAAACCAGGAGATCCACTGATCATCTCTGACATCAAGAAAGGCAGTGTCGCTCACAGGTACACACACACACACACACACACACACACACACACACACACACACATACACACACACATACACACACATACACACAAATATTTAAAAGGCATTTTTGGTGCATTCAGGATCACTCAAACTCGGTCAGCTGTAGTGTGCTGGATAATTAAACAGGTCAGGGTGTGTGGGTGTGTGTGTGTGTGTGTGTGTGTGTGTGTGTGTGTGTGTGTGTGTGTGTGTGTGTGTGTGTGTGTGTGTGTGTGTGTGTGTTTTATAGGTCATGTGGTATGGAGTGTGAAGCAGATAGTGTTGAACAGCTTCAGTCAGCAGGTAGCATCTGTTTCCTGCAGTATAGGGAACATTAAAGTATATAAATGATCGTTTATGTTTCATGTTGTTGTTGTTGTTTTATTTACCCTCTCCAGGACGGGGACCCTGGAGCTCGGGGACAAGCTGCTGGCCATCGATAACATCCGGGTGGAGAGTTGCTCCATGGAGGAGGCGGTTCAGATCCTGACGCAGTGCGAGGAGCTCGTCAAGCTGAAGATCCGGAAAGACGAGGACAACTCCGGTAAGAAGCTTCTTTTTAAACATTTCATTTACTTCTTTCTTTTAAACAAGGTCTCCTATTATATTCTTTTGAAGGCATATATATTATAGGTCTCAGAATACCAAACAGATCATTCTAGCCTCATCCCCCTCTATTTCAGCTGTTACTAAAGTGCTGATTCTGGGTCTGTAGCTTTAAGAAATATATATAATATATCCAGATTTTGTACACACACTCTACTCGTGTTTAAAAGTACTCTGGTGAAAGTAGAAGTACTGACTAAACTTCTTTACTCAAGTAAAAGGAAAGAGGCTTTGAAATGTACTTCAGTAAAAAGTACCCATAACTAGCAGCTGTTTTAAAGAGTACCTGACCTCCCTTTATATTAATAGAACAATAATGTCATTGTTAGCTAATGAATGTTTCCATGCTGAACAACGGCAACATGACAACGTTTTCATTGGTCCCTCTTCTTAGAGAAGACCAGGAAATGATGGATACACGGATCGTGTTCAAATCAATAGGCACGCAATGACTCTAAATAATAATGATCACGCCACCAAACACACATTCAGACTAAAGGAACCAGCCTGTTTGGAACATGGAAGAAGTAGAAAGTACAGGTATTTGGGTTCAACATGTAAGAAGTAGAAAGTACAGGTATTTGGGTTCAACATGTAAGAAGTAGAAAGTACAGGTATTTGAGTTCAACATGTAAGAAGTAGAAAGTACAGGTATTTGGGTTCAACATGTAAGAAGTAGAAAGTACAGGTATTTGGGTTCAACATGTAAGAAGTAGAAAGTACAGGTATTTGTGTTCAACATGTAAGAAGTAGAAAGTACAGGTATTTGGGTTCAACATGTAAGAAGTAGAAAGTTCAGGTATTTGGGTTCAACATGGAAGAAGTAGAAAATACAGGTATTTGGGTTCAAAATGTAAGAAGTAGAAAGTACAGGTATTTATGTTCAACATGTAAGAAGTAGAAAGTACAGGTATTTGGGTTCAACATGTAAGAAGTAGAAAGTACAGGTATTTGGGTTCAACATGTAAGAAGTAGAAAGTACAGGTATTTGGGTTCAACATGTAAGAAGTAGAAAGTACAGGTATTTGGGTTCAAAATGTAAGAAGTCAAAGTAAAAAGTCGTCAGAAAAATAAGTAGTGGAGTAAAGTACTGATACCAGAAACATGTACTTAAGAACAGTAACGAAGTATTTGTACTCCACTACTTCCCACCTCTGGATAGGAGACCTTTAAAGCGAAATCATTAGCATGGTGTTAACTGTGTGCTGCATCGATATAACATCCCTTACATCTCGTCAGCTTCACCTGGTGTTGAATAAACTTCATTGCTGTTTCAGACGAACAGGAAGTGTCCGGCAGCATCATCTACACGGTGGAGCTGCAGAGGTACGGAGGTCCGTTGGGAATCACCATCTCCGGCACCGAGGAGCCGTTCGACCCCATCATCATCTCCTCGCTCACCAAGGGGGGGCTGGCCGAGAGGTACGCACATTTACACTCAAACACCATTTTCATATTTTTTAAATTGTGCCAGTTTTCTATGTTTTTATAATAGTTTCTTTTATTTGCATATTGATTGGTTAATGTGCCGTTTCCTTTGTGTGTTACAGCTGTATACGTCTGTCTGTATTGTTTTGTGTTCATTTGTTGTAACTTTGTTCATGCTGCCCATTTTAATCTCAATGAGTCTTTTACCTGGTAATAAGGGATATATGTATTATTTATTTTCATATTTATTTATTTAAAGGGACCTATCATGCAAAATGCACTTTGTGATGTCTTTTCTACATCAACATGTGTCCCCGGTGCATCAGGGAAACGCAGCGTCAGAAAATAAAACCCTCTCTTTTCCTCCTACCCAAGTCTTTTAAAACGGGGGCACAACGAGCGGATACAGATTTGCTGCCGACGTCAATCGGCGGTGGACCCAACGAAAGTTGCCATCAGAAACAATGCCTGACGTGTTTTGGACGTAATCTCGTCTTTGTTTACATTAGCCAGCCTCGCTAACACTCGGAGCTAACCTGTACTGAGAGCACATGTGTTTAAAAAGCAGAAATAAAAAAAAAACTCACCTTCTGATAAACCTGCAAGAGAAAAAGCATTGAGCTCCATACTGTTTCAGAGATAATCCTTGATGTGGTTTAGAACAGGATGGCGTTTTATCACTTTATCTCCGGTAGAATTCTGATCAGGCATTAGCTCCGCCTCCTCTTTTTTTTTTCAAGCTATGGACCCAGAATCCTTGTTTCTCTAACAGCTGGAATAGAGGGTTTGAGCAGTATGAGGCATGGCTACAGGGGGATCTGTTTGGGATTTGAAGCAACAAACTTCACAGACATGTTTTGTGTAGGTATGGCCCTACAATATATATAGCATGATAGGTCCACTTCACCATATCACCATTAGTATATTTGAAAGGAGTTATCTGCTCACACAGCGTGTCCATGTTGAGTTTCTGCAGTTACTATTTATTTTAAATTCATTTATTTTGCTGACTGTTTTCTGTTCACATTATTCTTCCTTTTAAATGTAGTTTAAGTCAATAAAGTGTTGATGTAAGGATAAAGCGGGGAATGTCGCCCTCTGCTGTTGATAATAAATAACAAAATAGTTTTATAATAAAAGACACAAATGTTATATTCTATAATTTTTTAATAAACCTTCAACATTTAATTAATAAAGGACAAACATTCTTTATTTATTCTATTTTGTATGTATGTATATTCCCCACGTATTATTTATTTTAAATATATGTTTGTACTTCAGGACGGGTGCGATCCACGTTGGGGATCGCATCCTGGCGATCAACAGCAGCAGCCTGAAGGGGAAGCCTCTGAGTGAAGCCATCAGTCTGCTGCAGCAGGCCGGAGAGACGGTCACTCTGAAGATCAAGAAGCAGGGCGACCGTACGTACACACACACACACACACACACACACACACACACACACACACACACACACACACACACACACACAACACACACACACACACACACTCTGGATTATCTCTGATGATGGAGCCCTGTATCTCTCTCTCTCTCTCTCTGCAGTGGCGAGCCCGAAGTCCTGTTTGATTGGTTCAGGCATGGGGGCGGGGCTTGTGAGGGAACACCAGGACGGCGTGACGATCCGGTCGTCGTGGTTACGCCGCTGTCGGTCAGCGAGCGTTCAGCACCCTGCCGTCGGTGGACAGCGCCGTGGAGTCCTGGGACGGATCCAACGTGGACAGCTTCACCTCCCCGGGTACTAAGAGACATTTAGACTCAATCTCAGGATCCATGTATTTGTGATCCTCTCAAGAATGGAAGTAGTCATCACATACAGAGCATCAACTAGTTCCTGAACAGTGTCCTTCACATGCTGATATCCAAGAGAGGGAGTTACACAGTCACAAGATGGAGGAATAGAAAGCAGTATTCAATGTTTACTTCAGATTAGCTCCACGTCAGAAATGATCATGCTTGTCATATGTCTCTCTCCATAGAGGCTGAATCATCATGTTAATCACATAGCTATCATATGCCTAAAACAGTCCTGATGCTCTTCTAGGTAATCATACATCCTGTCATGTACAAAGCTACAGTTGGGATACCTTTGTTATCACGTTACTCTGATATTGGAAGAGTACATTCAGGATTTTCCAGACAGAGACATATAAATGTAATAAATACTTCTGTGTGTTTTCAGCTCCTCCCTTTCAGTCGTCTCCGTACAATTTCCACGACTGGCGCAACGCAAAGACGTCCAACAGCCAATCATCTTCCTCCGCTCGCCAGAGAGCCAATCAGCTGTCAGACCTCGGCCTCAGTGACGACGAGTGGGACCGCCCACCAATGGGAGGGTGAGACAGAGAAAAATAACCAATAATCATTGATTTATGTTCAATTATTAAGAATGAAACTGAACGATATTCATATAAACTGACTTTGTAGATAAAGGATTGCCTTGATATAATTAGAAAATCACAGATAAAGGAATAATACACCGAATTTAAGCCAGAATATTCAAAAATCACACATTTTGTCATGAATTTTTACAAAAAATTCGAAATAACTTAACCCACTAACAGCTTATATAGTAAGAACATGTGATAGAGAGAGAGAGAGAGAGAGAGAGAGAGAGGAGAGAGAGAGAGAAAGCATGCTAGCGTCCCTCATTCAAACCAGTGGGAGTTGCTAGCCGCGAGCTAACAGCGATAACAGCACTGTGTCTCTGTCTGCAGAGCCTATAATCTGCCCAGCGGTTTGATCACTGACAGCAGGTACACACTGACCTTTGACCTTAAACCCCCCACTGACCTTTGACCTTAATCCCCCCCTCACCTGGTGATCCCTGGTTTAACCCCGCCTGACACACACACACACCTGGTGGAAGTGTAACGTCGTTCCCCACAACTCCAACCAGCATGACCTGTCCGTCACCAGTTTCCTCTGTGTGTGTGTGTAGTGTGAGAGTGTGTGTGTGTTCTTCTCTTTGACCTTTGACCTTTGACCCCCAGGTTCAGCGTGGGTCATGATGGGACAGAACCGGATCAGGAAGAGAACTTCTGGTCTCAGGCTTTAGAGGATCTGGAGACATGCGGACAGAGCGGCATCCTCCGAGAGCTGGAGGTGAGCGTTATAAATACAAAATTATAATAATACAAATGATAATTGAACAAAATATTTATAATCATAATACAAATAATAATACATTTAAAAAGGAATAATAGTAATAATATTGTAATAAAATAATAATAAAAAATGTTCACTTTTGTACTTTAACTCAATTTTGATGATGATCTTTTCTTACTTTTAAATTTTAAAAATGTGTAATCACACTTTTGAAATCCTTAATGTAATCATAATAACATTTGTACTATTAAATAATTAGTAATGGACCTTTATTTTGTCTAACCCTTATCTAAAGGATCTTCCACAGTTTTATTTTACAGATTCTTCTCCCTCTGTCAGTCGTAAAAATAAAACAATTTTAATGCTGAAAAGACTCGTTTTTGGGGGAAATTCTGCCATAAAAGTTGGGTTTTTTAAACTTAAAATAGAAATGACTGGTTCTCTTCCAGGAGTCTGGAGAGGAGACGCAGCTCCTCGCTCTGGTACCTCCTTCCTCTCCGAATACTAACTCCTCTCTGTCGTTAGCGTTTCAAACATCGGACATGTTAGCTGTTTCTGAATGTAGCTCTAACCGCACCCCGGCTACAGCTAAACACACCATGGTGACGTCATGTGACATCTCTAGTGACATCACTCTGCTTCAAACCAATCACGTGGCAGCGTCATGTTGCACCGGGCATGGCAGAGTTTGAGCAAGGCATGCTGGGAGAGCTTTTGCAAGGCCTGATGGGTAGTTTTTTTGTCATGAAGCGGATCTGTCCAGTCATGCATGCGTCTGATGAGTCCTTGATTCTGATTGGCTGAGGAGTAATGAGGGATGTATGAAGACTCGGGTTAAAGCAAAGCAGGTAAAACATTTAGTAAAGACTAGAAAAATCATGCCGAGGTAATAGAGTGGTGCAGGAATTAGCCGCTGTTAGCTTAGCGGTGGTGACGTGATGTCATGTGACCGTGCTGTAGTTCCTTTATAGCCCAACATTAGCCACCTTTAGCTTAGCGGTGTCGAGATTATCCCACTAAACAAAACGTGTAAGTATCCAAAACTGTAAAATCCCATTGGCTTTTTGTGGAGGGAGTTCTTTCGACGCTAACTAAGAAAATAGGTAATCCCTGCACCACTCCATAAGAGTAGTTTCTTGATTCTCTAGTATATCGTTTAAAGTACAAAAGTTTGTGTTTGTTGGTCTGTACTTTCGGTCAGTAGGTCCTTAAATTCATCTCAATATCAACCAAGAGTAGCTCCTATCTTTAGATCATGTCAGTAGAAAGATCCTCTTTGTCGAAACCATACTGATCCAGTAGATCCTGTATTCAGAAACAATGGTATATCTTAGAAATAGAAACACCATTAAAGACCTGTTCTGTCCCGGCATCTTTGGACACAGTTCGGACTCTTTTCCTTCATGGATCCAACGGACTGTTTTGTCTTCGATCGACTGTCTTTTGATTGTTATTGATTATTCCCAGGCTACCATCATGTCCGGTTCCACGCTCAGTCTGAACCACGACCCGACCCCTCTGCGCAGCACTCTGGGACGCCAGGCCAGCTTCCAGGAGCGAAGCAACTCCAAGCCATCGGTAACCAGAACCGACCTCTGAACTCCCACTAACTCTTACATTTACATCATATATGTAAAGTTCTTTTAGGTATTTATTTCTGTATCTTTTCTCAGGTAAACTCTCGGTCCAACACCTTGCCCTCTGACCCCACGCGCCGAGCCTTCGCCATGAGGAAGATGAGGCAGGAAGTCAACGAGATCCTAAACCAGAACCCTGTGGAGCTCCACAAGGTGACGATTGAACCTTTGAGCAAAGCAACTTATCTCTATGAACAGATATCTCAATATGTTTGTAAAGGACGCATTCTGGTGTCCGTTTATTGTCCAATTGACCAATTGTGTTTGGCATGGTATATTGTTCGTGTTGAGAGCGAAAGAGACAAACGCATCCTCCGAACTGGAATCTAAAACCCATAGGCTACAGGTTGACAAAAATGGCGTTTTATTATCTTATTTTTTAAATGTATTTACAGTGAAATAAAGAACAATGTAGTTGTAGGTGTTTCTGTCTTTAAAAACGATTCTATTCTTGCCTACCAAGTTGCTAATCAGACTGTAAACCAGTGGTATGAACTAGAGTCAGACTCAATCACACATTTAATGAATTTAGATTTGAATTTACCAAAAAAGACACCAACTCGCGACTTCACTTGGACTTGAGCCTTTTGACTTGAAAACACTTGAAACCAATCCCCAAACCCAAAGGTTAAAAGTATGTTATTTAAAAGTTTGTCACAATAATTCATTTCCTGAATACCCCAATGTTGAGGCCATTCATTCCCAGCAAGTCAACCCTTTATTCCCAAGATCGACTTTGTTGGGTGTCCAATCCAGTTGCTAGAGAGAACCAAGGAGAACCATGATTACGTAAATATAATTCTTCTGATTCTTATATACTATCAGAAAAGAGCATTAAAATGACAAAACAACTCATTGTAGTTTGCAAAGAAAGAGTAGATTATGACTTATTAAGGACTAGTAACTTAAAGTCCTACTCGTGACTCGTTAAACATTAACTTGGTCCCAACTCGACATTGACTGGTTCAGGAAGGCAGAAGTCCTCGCTCGGACATTCGTTATCCATTTGGTACACCGGAGAACCCAAACATTTTCAGCTGGGTTCTGGGATCACAAAGTGTCTGGACATCAATCTACTCGCTGTGATCCTAACAGAGTTTGTGTTTTCTGTTTACAGCTGACTTTAGAAAAAGCCACAGATCTGGAAGATTTTGGTTTCAGTGTTTCTGACGGCATGTTGGACCGCGGCGTCTACGTGAACAACATCCGACCGGGAGGACCAGCAGAGTGCGGCGGCCTCCGAGCTTACGATCGGATACTACAGGTACAAAGACAATAAAAAAAGGATCTATAACACCCCTCCTTAGAAAAATATCACTCGTTACCGGCTTGAGCTTCAATCTCAGGATCCATGTATTTATGATCCTCTCAAGAATGGAGGTAGTCAAAACAAAAAGAGAGAATTTGTTTGTTTTTTCTAAAAATTCTGTCTTTTTCTCAAAATTCTGACTTTTTCTCAAAATCTCAGAATCCTGACTTTTTCCGAATACTTAAAAATGTTAATAATCACTGGTCCCCGGCTTGAGCTTCAATCTCAGGATCCATGTATTTGTGATCCTCTCAAGAATGGAAGTAGTCATCACATACAGAGCATCAACTAGTTCCTGAACAGTGTCCTTCACATGCTGATATCCAAGAGAGGGAGTTACACAGTCACAAGATGGAGGAATAGAAAGCAGTATTCAATGTTTACTTCAGATTAGCTCCACGTCAGAAATGATCATGCTTGTCATATGTCTATCTCCATAGAGGCTGAATCATCATGTTAATCACATAGCTATCATATGCCTAAAACAGTCCTGATGCTCTTCTAGGTAATCATACATCCTGTCATGTACACAGCTACAGTTGGGATACCTTTGGTATCATGTTACTCTCATATTGGAAGAGTACATTCAGAACTTTCCCAACACCCCTTAACATCTGTGAGACTGTTCTGAACCTTTCTATGTTTTCCAGATTAACCACGTTCGGACTCGGGACTTCGACTGCTGCCTCGTGGTTCCTCTGATCGCCGAGTCTCCGAACCATCTGGAGCTCGTCATCAGCCGAAACCCGACTTCCTCGTCCACCACGCTGTTGACCAATCACACTGACGGCATCAACAACAGCGGCCACTCCCCTCAGCCAATCGGCAGCGACCTCGGACCTTTGGAGCTCTCCATTGGCCAGTTGGAGGACGGCGGTCCAATCAAGTGGAGCCAACCGGGGGACATGTTGGTGTGGGGCTTGGGATGGGTCAGGTCAATAATAATTCCGTATAGCAGTCAAACAATGGATTCAATTAACCAGATTGGACTGGAGAGGTCAACAAAACAGCAAAATGACTGGTTTTGACCCGTCCAAACTGGTTTAGAGTACCCTATGGTGCTACAAACACCCTCTGGATGACCTTTGAACTGTTGAGGCAGCCTGAAAGCACACTGATGGACCGGAGCAACTCCTCACCTTTTCACAAGAACCAGTTCTGCATACTGGTTCTTTATTACTGGAGTCACTGGAGCCAGAACTATAACTACTGATCCTACTGGAACCACTATGAGAGAGCTACTGGTCTGACTGGTCCGACATTAATGGGTACTCGAGTCATGGATACTGATTCTATTAAAGCCAATGGTTTTACTGGTTTTAGATTAATGGTTACTGGTCCAACTGAAGCCAGAGCCACAGCCAATTAATGGTCCTACTGGCCAAGACACATCGGCTCTGGTCTTATGGTGAGTTCACACCAAATGCAGAGCTGATGAACATTGGGTAAACTGGCAAAAAATGGGAAGGCAATTGGTTTGAACTCGGCATAAGTGGGAACAAAACCAATCTGAAGCTAAATTGATTGGTCTTTTTGGTCTAGAAGACTCAGGTTCTGGTCTGAGTGGTGAAAGCATCATGAGTTCTGGTACAACTGGTCCAAGACATGGTTTTTATGGTCAAAGAATCATGTGCAAGATCCATGACTACTGTGTTTACAAGTCAAGAACTGGGTCTTCTGGGCCATCTGGTCTTACTAGAATCAGAACCATTGCTCTAATGGTTGTACTGGCCAAGGACCACAGCAGCACAAAGACTGATGGGAACCAGAACCTGCTGATGGACACACAGGTTGCCATGTAGACGAGGGACGCTCCGATCTAGAGCCATGTCATTGGGATAATCCAAACCATACTGATTACTGACTGGTTTCTGGTCTTAAAGGTTCATTTATGTCAACTTTATAGGTATAAATATCTATATTTGGCTCAGTGTGTTGGGTCTAGGCGCACAATTAAAACTAGTGATGGTAAAATATAAGTCTGAAAATGGTAAAATGCAAGTATAATATTGAAAATGTTGGTTTAAAGATAAGGACTAAGGACTTGGATGGTGTTAGGTGGGGTTTAGGTGTAGTTCAGTTTGTTCTAATAGAAAAAAAACCCTCTATAAATACCCATTAGCTTAAAGCATGCCACACCGATATAGCACCATTCAGTTCTTAAGTAATATTGACAAAAAAGTCCCTACATTCCTTAGATTTTCAAAAAAAGGTAAACATGAAAATATGAAAGGACTGAAGCTGCCATCATAATAATGTCTTAATTATTAAATAAATTAAATTATAAAGGAACGGGGAAATAAGTAAATGTATTAGGTCGTCCAATTATTTATTGTAACGGCAGCTTTAGTACCTCATGGACCTTGATATGATATTGATTTTGGCCAAATTAAGACTCAATCATGTTTTTTGCCTTAATTATGGACGTATCTAAAAAAGCCCTAGTGGTCAAACAGATAATGATAGCACACTTCAATGTTTTTCTATTATTATTCTATTTCAAGACTAGAATCCAGTCAGTAATGATCAGGTGTTTTATATCGGGGCGTCCCTGATGAAATGTACAGAAAGACACTTAAGATTTTAGTTCTGTGCCATGAGCTGCAGACAGTAATAATAATAATCCTGAATAATGACACTGAGCAGTTCAATAAGAAACCTTTTCTACTGTTTACACCTGTTGGACTGGCCACACTGTGTGTATGTGTGTGTGTGTGTGTGTGTGTGTTTGTATGTCATACATGTGTGTGTGTGTGTTAAACGCAAGGCCAGTTAAGCCCAGCCCTCCCTCTTCTTCCCTCGACCAATAGGCAGCCGGGACGACAGACAGATTCTGAGGGATTCAGCTGATTGGCTGGAACCAATCAGAAAAACCTCGCTGTCTGTCTGTGATTGGTTCTACACACAAGTGGACCAATCAGCTACCAGGAAGAAGCCAAGCATGCTGACTCCCCCCCCCCACCCTCTCCCCAGTAACAGTGATCTATTATGCCAATTGATCGGTGTGTTTTTTGATTGACTGTTGTCAGTTTTCTCTGTTTGTTTGTTTCCTTGGCGACTGAACCTGAAAAGATGTAAAATAGATTTAAAATATGGGTTCAGTCGCCGTTGCTGTTCACATCGAGACCATCCAAATCCCCGAAAACCCTTCACCTCATATCCACGAAAACAACGATGTTACACAAGAAAAAATATCCTGAAGAAACAGGAAATATGTGACGGTAAATACCTGTGTGTGTGTGTGTGTGTGTGTGTGTGTGTGTGTGTGTGTGTGTGTGTGTGTGTGTGTGTGTGTTTATTTTCGAATGATGTCAACATCATCCTGCTCTCACCCCTTTCTTAACTATAGAAAACTGGCCAATCAGAACCCTCCCTCAGCCCCAACCGCCAATAGAAACCCTCGCAGAGCTTCAACAACCAATCCCACTCTGGAGGCTTAAAGCTGCCATTTTAATTAAATATATGACTAAATAAATAGATAGATACATTTAATATAAAGGGCAATAAAAACATGTAAATAAGTATATAAATTAAAAAATATATGAATAATTATATATGAAAAGAATAATTAGAAATTAAGTAATTTGTCTAAAAGATAAATACATGATACTTATTTTTCTGTGCATATATATTTAATTTCAAATGCACATTTATTTGATTATAAGGCTTTTATTTCTACCTTTCTTCCTTTATTATTAAATTGGTCAGTTCATTAAAATGGCAGCTTAAGTCCTCCATACAATTTGTCCTGTGTTACAAAACGGAGAGCTGTGATTGACTGTTTGTCTCCATCCCAAACTTTGTCAACTTTTGAATCGGATACACAGCGTATCGTTAGCATGTGGCTAACACCGAGCACAGGGCTACCATTAGCCTAACATGTGGCTGCTATAGGGTTAGCACACACAGCACAAGGCTAACACTAGCATTGCAATCAAATAAATACATATGGTTAGCACAAAGCTAACTTTAAAGGGCTACATCTAGCCATCATACCTAAATGTTAGCTCATGGCTAATAAACCCAGTGTATTTTCAGCCACTCATAGCAAAAGGCTAATACAGGGCTAACATCTGAGTAGCATAATTAAGTGTAAGAATATGGCTAATATTTGTTAAGCATGTAGCTAGAATAGGGCTAACATTGCTAGGTGTAAGCATAGGGCTATCACCTGGATAACGCACCTGCTTAGTGCACATAAAACGAGGCTAACACACATAAACATAGCTAATATAAGGTTAGCACAGAGGTAACAGAGCTAATATGCCTAGTATATAGTTAGCACAGGAGACAAGACGTAGCTATGGCATAGAAAACAACTGTTATTGTTAGGCTACCACTTAGATCACACAGCTAGATGTTAGCACCCAGAACAAGGCTAACACATGACTAATCGGTTTAGCAAACAGCTAACACAGGGCTACAACTATTAGCTATTATCAGCTATCCAAGGCTAGCACAGGGCTAACACAGCTAGGTTTTAGTTAGCATATTGTTAGCATTGATAGTATGGTTTACACTACACACAACTCCTGTTGGTATCAGCCTTTCCAGGTGATTAGCACTGTTAGCATTTTAGTATGGAAGACTAAATCTGAATGAAAAAACTGAAAGAAATGTAAAGAGATAATTAAATAATAATAATGGTAATTATTTTATACATGAAGCTACAGAGCTGAGGGGCTTCTGGAGGGTTTGATGAGTGAGATTTAAAGCCATAAACACTGTGTTTGTGCGCATGTATAAACTGTGTGTGTGTGAGTGTGTGTGTATATTACATTGCAGGGATTTGCACTCTAGTGATTCACCTCAGCAAGACATCCACCCACACACATACAGGCACACACACACACACACACACACATGCATTGCACTGCCATTTAAAACTTCTGGGTCAGATTAGTTTCCATGTAGCTTCACCAACCTACCAAACTGTATTTTTCTTTAAAGGAACAGGGATGTTGTAAAGTATTTTTGTACAAATTTAATACTTTGGTAGCATGACGTTCCTGGTGTTTGTCCCGTCGGGCTCCACTGCTCTCTCCACCCCCCTTTGTATGGACGACTACTGAGCAACAATAAAGATGAAGACCTGCTGGGACCCCGACTCCATGTTTCTTTATTTTAAATTAACAACGTTCACTTTATTTATTTTGTCCTTTTATTGGGAAATGCACCGTAATGCCATGCAACAACAACACAGTATCTTAATGAGAGTAAACAGAGTATTGCTGAACGGCCAAACTATTTTTTCAGATTTAAATAAACATTTTTCTGAAAAAATGATTATCTTTTTCTTAGAATTAATCTTTTCTTTTTTTTTTTCTCTGAGAATTTTTTTATTTATTTATTTAATCGTTTTTTTGGCAGGGACAATGCACAGTAATGAACACTTAAAACATTCAAATGTATCAAGCGTAACAGTGCCAGATTTAGCTTTAAGCTCATTTCCATCCGCAGTCCCTCACATAAAACATTTAAGAAGATTACATTTTACAAACATAGTAAAAACAAAATACATGATATACAAAAGGAGCAAGAGCAGCATACACAAGTATTTACCACATGGCAGTACAATATAGCAGCAACGATATATAAAGTGCAAGAGGAGATACCCCTGTGTTAAAGTGCATCTAGCGGTGATTGCACGTCTGTTTGTTTCTCAACCATTCTTTGAGTTGACCTTTGAAGCTATTGAGAGTGGGGCAATCTCAGTAGGGAGGCTATTCCACAATGAGCTGCCTTTAATGGAAAGTACATTTTGTCCAAAAGTGATCCGTCTACGGTGAACTTCACAGTCTCCTCTGGTTTCTGACCTAGTGCAGCGTCCAGTGTGTTTTTTGTGGATTAAAGGTCCCATGTCATGCTTTTCTGGTTATCACCCGTCCCCTTGTGTTATGTAGCTTTTTCTGCATGTAAACGCTCTGCAGTCACAAACCCTCAAAGTACACCCTGTAGCGAGTAAAACTCTAACACAGAAAAGACCTGTATATGCTGCCCCAGAACGCCTCGTTGGACATTTATCTTTTTCCATTTTTTTCTTCCTATGGTGACGTGCCCATACCCAAATGGATCAATCCGTGGAGCAAGACCCCACGCAGCAAGCAGGAAATGAACCCAGCTCACACTGTCCGCTCCTCGCAGCAGCGAGCCGCGCAACTTCCCGCCAACACGGCACCCAGACCCCACGCAGCATTCTCATCTGTTTGTCATTACTGGTGTCATTTCCTGGTTGCTAACAAACGCCATTGTAACACATAATCACTGATGTTCCGCTGTAACGGTGGTGGACTCATCAGAACAGAGTGGGCGAGCTGACCAATCAGAGCACAGTGGGCTCACAGGGAGGGGGGGCAGGAGCTCCAACAAGCCGTTTAGGACAGAGAGTGAATACACATACTTTACAGAGATGCTGTATGAGAAACCAATGTGAGTTTGGAACATTGAACAATGTAAATCTATTCTAGTAGACCTCAACAATGGAATTATGATCAGTAGAAATGGCCATGACATGGGACCTTTAAGTCGGAACCCATTTATTTATTTTGGTCACATCTGAAAACATGTTACTCATGTGGCTCTAATCCTCTTCTTTAAATATGTATTGCCTTTACCAATACAGTATGTATGTGTTTCCTGTAAGTCCTTTCAGAGTGTGAAAACATTTATCGAAGTTTTGTTAAAAAAATCCATATTTGTTTCTAGAAAAAAATAAGAAATATTTCAAATAATTATTTTTCTTTTGTGTAAATCTCACAATTCTGACTTTTCTACGAATTTTTTTAATATACCGTTTTATTCTGAATTTATATAATATCTATTTTGGGTATTTTCAGAGTTTAGAAGCATTTATCAACGTGAACCGGAAGTGACGTTCCCCGTTTGTCGCTCCGCTCTCCTCTCTGCTCTCCGCTCTCCTCTCTGCTCGGTGACTCTGCGCTGGATTAACTCGGTCTGTTCTCCGTTAGCCCCCGTTAGCTCCGGTTTTTCTCCGTTACGTTCCTGCTACGTCTCACCGTTAACCGGTGTAAATACAAACCGACCACCTCTCTGCTGCTGGATAAATAACCCGGAGAGCAGGAACATGTCCACGGCCCTGGAGAGCTACATCAACCGTATCCTGATGCTAACATGCTGCCGTCTGAATGAATGAGAGCATGCTAGTTAGCTTAGCATCGATGCTAGGAGTTCTCTTGTTTATGAAGCAGAATCAGAGTTCCTTTATTTACGTTGTTTCAGCAAAGTATAGAGACGAAGAAAAGTTAGTTATCATTGAAAACAGAAGTACATTCAGGTAGAGAAAGTGACGTAGTGTCTCTGTTTGTCAGAGAAGAGATGCTGTGTAAAGTTAGTCATGTATTAGGGTTCATTTTCTTTAATTTAATAATGTTGTTTTCAGTGTTTTACCTGAGTTTGTAATACAATAAGTTCACATTTGTATGTTTTTTCGGGTCTTCCTGCAAGAAATGGTTATGTTCATTTAAAAATATGACATTTTACACAATTGTAGCCTGTGTACATATACATGGGCAACTAGAGCAGATATATAAGTAACAGCACCGTAAAGCCTTAGCACAAACACTACAGTAATTTGGTTAATCGATTGCTCTTTACATTGATAAAATAAGAAAAAATCCTGTATTTTGTGTAGAAAATGTTTCTTTAACTCTGAGATCAGGAACTGTGGCCATCGTGACGTCAGACGGCAGGATGATCGTGGTGAGTTCAAACACACAAACACACCTGAGGTTCAGGTAGAAATCAGGTACATTACTGCAGTAAGAGTACTTATACCACACTGTGATAATACTCCACAACAAGTACAAGTCCTGCATTCAATACCGTAGTTAAGTAAATATATTTAATGTGCAGTATAATCTCTTTCAGTGATTTATGATAATATGATTTCTGGATTCTGCTACTGATTTGTGTGTGTAGCATTTTACTGCTTTACCTGGGATAAGAGCTGTCAGACCAGTGTAGTGCAGTAACAAGTAAAAATATACTTCTGGGAGTAGAATTACGTCACATGATGGTCTGACAGTTTTCACTTTTTTATTGAGACGTTTTAAATGTATTTTCAGAAGTTCACACACTTTTTGGGATTTAAAAAAAAAGATATTTATAGACAGGGTTCTTACGGTCATTAAAAACCTGGAAAAGTCATGGAAATGTAACTGAAGTTGCATCAAATATAATTTATATTTTAGCTAATCGCCAAAATAGTAATACTATAATGATAATACATACTGTATCGTGTAGTAATGAAACGTAAAATGGCTTTAACTGTCGAGGTGTTTTGCTGGTGAGAGATTTGAGTTGCTTTAGCCTGTAGAAGCTAGTAAGCCTATTTGATTTGTTTTAGATAGGCACAACATGTTTCATATGCAGACCTTATTTTCCTGTTCCATGTTAAAACAAACCATTTTCAGTGGTACGCTGAGAAAGAGTCATGTTTTTGGTCATGGAAAATTAGGTAAAGGTCCTGGAGAAGTCATGGAAAATTAGGTAAAGGTCCTGGAGAAGTCATGGAAAATCATTGGTGAAAAAGTGTATGAACCCTGTATAGACATTTTCACAGATTGCTTTCCACACATTTTAGATATCTTCTTAAACATTTCTTGGAACATTTTAATAAATGCTTCGGACAATCTCAAAAGTTTTAGGGAAAGTAAAAAATATTTTTGTAATTGTAAACATTAATTGTACATATTTTTTTTTGTATCTGATATTTTTTGGGGAAAAGTAGCTTTTATCAGATCTTTTTTTACATTAATTGTAAATCATTATTTAACCATTTTCACATCATTGTTTTATTTTAATTTTCAAATGTTTCAGTAAACCTTTCCACCTTTTTCAGACCATTTCCACATATTTCATTATTATCACATACATTGCTAATGTTCTCTGTCTGTTAATGTTTGTGTGTGCTTACACCTGTTCCTGCCTGTTTTATGCACATTCATAACGTTGTTGATTGATTGATGTGTTAATGTGTGTGTGCTTATGTGTTATTTTGTGTGTTAATGTGTGTGTGTGTGTTAATGTGTGTGTTCAGGGCACTCTGAAGGGCTTCGATCAGACCATCAACCTGATTCTGGACGAGAGCCACGAGCGAGTGTTCAGCTCGAGTCAGGGCGTGGAGCAGGTGGTGCTGGGCCTCTACATCGTGAGGGGGGACAACGTGTGAGTCTCCTTTAATACACACTTTAATATGAATCCATCATATCTGCTTTACTCCATCCAAAGTATGTCAGATTCAACATTCAAAGGTTTTATTGTCATAAGCTCAGCAGCTGCAGTGTAGACATGGCAATGAGATTCTTCTGACCTGAGCTCCTCCAACGATGCAACATATATAATACAATACAAGATAAAAAGTAGTGCAAGAAGTCTATATACATGTAAATAGAATATGATATGTACAAGAACAGAATACTAAACACAGTGAAGTAACGTAGCTGCCTGTGGTTCAGAAAAGCCTTGAGACTAACCAAGGCTCTTTTGTTTCTCATATAAATAATATTTATCATTAAATAAGAAAATCCTGTAGTTTTTTTGACTTTTTATTTTAATTATCCAGAATATTTTATATTGTTTTGTTTATATTTGATATCATATTTTTCATTTTATTTTTAATTATTAATTCTCTTTTCCACTTTTTAAGTGTTGTATTTTAATGTCTGAACACACTTCTGCTTCTGGGACGAAGAATTTACCAAATTGGGATCAATAAAGTATCTATTATTATTATTATTACCTGTTGCAACAATTTTAGGGTTTAAATCCGTCGTTACACAGATTTTAAACCTCATTTAACTAATTTTTAAGCACTTAAGAATAGATTAAAATGATCATACATCCCTCTGAAACACCACATTAAGACCCTAAGACCTCGAGGTACACATCAATAAAAAGAATCAATGCTTAGCTTTTTAATATTCGTGGATTTAGAGAGAGAAGTTCACTATAGTAGCATCACGGCTCGAGATAAACGACATCCTGGGAGAATAGAAAGTGTGTTTGAGACGCAGTAAATCTTTATTGAAGCGTAAAGGGAAAACAACCACATTTAAAAAATGAAGAAGCAGCTTCTGATCAAAAAACACGTTGTCAGCTTATACATCTCATATATTGACCAATCAACATCATATTATATGTATTTTTGTACTCCTATATGAACTATATATGTACTTTATTGATATAAAAATGTATTAATACCCGGGGGAACAACGGAGCTGATCCAGATTTGCGTCCGATATGACGTAATATCTGAAATGTGGACCCACGGCCCTATCAGAAACGTTGCTATCAGAAACAATGCCCGACGTGTTTTGGACGTAATATGGTCGGTGTTTACATTAGCATCGCTAACACTCAGAGCTAACCTGTACTGGAGAGCATGTGTGTGAAGAAGCAGGAAATACAAAGGAACTCACCTTGTGGTATAACCGGCAAGAGAGAAAGCCTTTGAGCTCCATCCTGTTTCAGAGAGAATCCTTGATAATCCATGCAATGGCGTTTCATCACGGCAGTATTTAGTTTAGACCGTAGCTGCCGGGTCCCCATGAGCTCAGCCCCCTCCTCTTTAAAGCTTTATACCCCAAATCAGCACTTTAGAAACAGGAAGTGAAATAGAGGGAGATGAGGCGTGGCTAGAATGGGTGATCTGTTTGGTATTTGGAGCAAAACACTTCATAGACATGTTTTTATATATTTGTATATATCTGAGACCTATGCTATTGCCTACAAATAGCATGATAGGTGACCTTTAAATAAAACATTTTCTGTTTATATTTATTTATTTTCCTTCATTTATTTCTTTATTATAATGGCAGCTTTATTCTGTAGTTTCTATATTTAATGTATAATAATAATAATAATAATAAAGTGTGTTTGTGCTGCAGGGCGGTGATCGGCGAAATCGACGAGGACACGGACTCTTCGCTGGATTTAGGAAACATCCGAGCAGAGCCACTCAACTCTGTCGCCCACTGACACACACACACACACACACCTCTCTATGGCAGGTTTACTGAGGTTTAAATGATGATCGTTGAATCTAAATGCTTCGTCAGTGATTCCTGCAGAGACGTTTCTGTTTGTGTTTTTTTAAAGAGTTCTCCACGTTGTTAGATTTAACTTTTTTATGCTTCTAGTTTGTCAGATTGTTCAATAAAGTTTCATTTCCCATATTTCCAAAAAAAACATCTTTGTGTTTTATGTGTTTTACACCAGCTGAAGAAGTGTATATACATCTCTAAGTACAAGTATTAATACTCTCTTGATGTAATGTATGAAGCCACAGATTTGTATTTTCTAAATAGCTGTTAAAAATCCATATATTAAGACATCAATCGATTAAAGTCAACATGCGTTCATTATGATTGGTTTATTTCGCCCCCTGCTGGTCAGGAAGCTGCATTACATCTCACCAAATTCAAGGTTTTTATGAATAAAATAAGATGAAATGTACTTAATTAATCTCAATTTGGAAATGTTATGTTATAAATATTACAGAGAAGCCCTTCATGGTTAAAGATAAACTCTCATGATGTGGTTTCTCAGTCATCTTTATTGTCGATCTTCTGTGTGTGTGATGCCGGGAAATGCAGTTTCTCACAATCCCAAATATATAGATGTATACACATCTGCACCCCCACTTATACTATATCAAACATAGACACATACATCTGCACCCCCACTTATACTATATCAAACATAGACACATACATCTGCACCCCACTTATACTATATCAAACATATACATCTGCACCCCACTTATATATATCAAACATAGACACATACATCTGCACCCCCACTTATACTATATCAAACATAGACACATACATCTGCACCCCACTTATACTATATCAAACATAGACACATACATCTGCACACATTAAGAGGCATGAGTAAAAGGCACAACGGTCAATAAATACAAAATAACAGTCTTTTTACTTCATTTATTTAATATTGTAGTTATACATTGGAAACATTGGAAACATGTTCTTTAACTTGTAGTATTTGTTAATATTCACACCTTTGTCCTTTTATTGAAGTACATTGACTTTTGTAAACTGTTTTATGTAAAAGCATGGACTTCAGTCACATGATCTGCAGTTGTGTTTAAAGAGCAACTTGCAGGTTAGAGACACCAGTGAATAAATGTGTAGGAAAATGATGAATACACTAGATTTTCAAAAAAATATACAGAAATATACACTACAGTGACATCTGGCGTCGTTTTAGTAAGACATTTTCACTTCCGCATAAAAAAGCCTCCGCACGTGACCTCCCGCGTGTGACGTAACATGGGGGAGAGCGGCCGGTCTAACGTATGAATAAACATGGTTCACAATGCTAGTTTTGACACAGAAGAGGTTGAAAATATATATTCGAATGCATATGATTATAATTATGAGCCTGCTATGCGTCCAAGAGACCAGGAGCAGCCAAGGATTAGAAAAAATAACGGCCATCGGAGAGAAATGGAGCTTTGGTGTGTGGAGAACCAGTGGAGAACAGAGCAGCTGTCTTGGTGAGTGACCGGCGTTAGCTACATTTAATGTTAGCTAACGTCAGTCACATCACAACATTGTAAAGTTAGCAATCATATATCAGGCTATAACTAAAGTAGTATTGATAATATAGTAACGTTACTGGCAGGACTGTTGATACTGATCCATAACAGAAACTAATGCGCAAGTATCAGCCGTATCTCACGTATCTCACGTTACCTAATGCAACTCCACACTACTCTTACGGTGCTGTGTACCGGAGGGGAGACGCGAGATACGGCTGATACTTGACGATCTGGCGGAGAAAGGTTGTGGAGCCTCCGTTGATATGCCGTTGTAAATGGCTTGATGGAAAGCAGGTGTGTAGTCGGGGAGGATGCACAGCTGATTGCAGCAGGTGAGTGGAGGTTGAGCCAGGAGCCAGGAGTGACAGCCACCACGCCCACACAAACAACACAGACAGGGGGAAACAAACACAAAGTAGACGGCTGGAGCAGTACAGCCACCACAGCGTTACCTAATGCAACTCCACACTACGTCTTACGGTGCTGTGAGAGAGAGAGAGAGAGAGAGAGGAGAGAGGAGAGGAGAGGAGAGGAGAGGAGAGGAGAGAGAGAGAGAGAGAGAGCGAAGGGGGGGAGAGAGATGTAATACGGTTTTCTGCTAAAGCTGTGGAGAGTATGCACAACGCACCCAGAACGAAAGCTCTACGCACCCAGGAACGAAAGCTCTGTGGACTCGATGTCCTGACAGGCTGGAGTTTGTGCAACCTGCACGAACTCCAGCTCACCATGATTACAAATGGTGAAATGCAATGTAAAATTACCGAAAAAATACCAGCTCACTAAATCACAAACGCTCAAACCAACTACAAACTACTACCGCGGATTGGACAGAGAACGAGTCCGAGAAAGTTGCTCCCCATTTGACGTAATATGACGCGTTTGACGTATGACGTTAAAAAAAAGCAGTTTTTAGTAGCAGAGCTCAAAACGGCTCCTTTTCCTCTGAATTCCTGCCCTTATGTCTTGTAAAACATATCAAATCCTGCATTAACATTTGTAATTGTAATTTTCAGGCAAGGTTGAGCATAAATGTAGTATAAAAAAAACCTGCAAGTTGCTCTTTAAGTATTCAATATTGCGTCACTGAGGCGGCAGCAGTTCCCTCACTAAAGTGTGTGTGTGAGTGTGTGTGTGTGCGTTTGATGCGACAGTCAGCGCCCCTGCAGGCGAGCGATCTGATCTGCAGTCGGACGCGGAGTCTCGAAATGCAGCCGCAGCCAGGAGGCGCCTGAAAACACAGAAACCACACATTACACACACACTTATACACACACACACACACTGACACACACACACACACACATTACACACATCCTGACACACACACACACACACACACACACACACACACACACACACACACACACACACACTGACAGACACCACACACTGACAGACAGACAGACAGACAGACAGACAGACACACACACACACACTCACTGACAAACACATTACACACACCCTGACACACACACACACACAACAGACAGACAGACAGACAGACAGACAGACAGACAGACACACACTGACAAACACATTACACACACACTGACACACACACTTATACACACACACACATTACACACACACTACACACACACTTATACACACTTATACACAAAACACACACACACACACTGACACACACACTGACAGACACACACACACACACACACACACACACACTGACCCACACACACACACACACACACACTGACCACACAAATGCACACACTGACCCACACACAGACCCACACAAATGCACACACACACACACACACACACACACCACACACACACACACACACACACACACACACACACACACACACACACACACACACACACACACACACACACTGACCCACACACACACACACACACACTGACCCACACAAATGCACACACTGACCCACACACAGACCCACACACACACACACACACACACACACACACACACACACACACACACACACACACACACACACACACACACACACACACACACACACAACCCACACACACACACACACACACACACACACACACACACACACACACACCACACACACACACACACACCACACACACACACACAGTGATGATAGGGACTACAGTTCAAAGTAACAGTGTGTAATTAGGTAGATTTTGTTTGTTTATATGTAATTTGTTGGTCAATAATATTGTTGTTTATCAATTTGATACTGCTTGAGTTTGTAGAGTATCATAATTCTCTTCATTTTATTATTCTTATTTTCGTATTATTGTTTTACACGTTCGAAATTAATCAAATCAAAAGTAACGAAGTATTTCATCATCAACAAGCCATCAATGAATAAATACAGTAACCCATCATCGTTGACCTCTGACCTTTGCTGACTCTTTGACCCAGCGACACCAGAAGCTCCGCCCCCACGCTGTGATTGACAGGTTCTCCAACCTTCGATCGTCCCGCCCCAATTTATGGAGAACTTCGGCTAACGCCAAACCATCGACGTCCAAAACCTCTCCTGCAGAACGAGAGGAAACTCACTTACCAACAGTCTAGTAGAAGTACTCAGATCTGGTACTTGAGTAAAATAGAAGTACTCAGATCTTGTACTTGAGTGAAAGTAGAAGTACTCAGATCTTGTACTTGAGTAAAAGTAGAAGTACTCAGATCTTGTACTTGAGTAAAAGTATAAGTACTCAGATCTGGTACTTGAGTAAAAGTAGAAGTACTCAGATCTTGTACTTGAGTAAAAGTAGAAGTACTCAGATCTGGTACTTGAGTAAAAGTAGAAGTACTCAGATCTGGTACTTGAGTAAAAGTATAAGTACTCAGATCTGGTACTTGAGTAAAAGTAGAAGTACTCAGATCTTGTACTTGAGTGAAAGTAGAAGTACTCAGATCTTGTACTTGAGTAAAAGTAGAAGTACTCAGATCTTGTACTTGAGTAAAAGTAGAAGTACTCAGATCTTGTACTTGAGTAAAAGTATAAGTACTCAGATCTGGTACTTGAGTAAAAGTAGAAGTACTCAGATCTTGTACTTGAGTGAAAGTAGAAGTACTCAGATCTTGTACTTGAGTAAAAGTAGAAGTACTCAGATCTTGTACTTGAGTAAAAGTAGAAGTACTCAGATCTGGTACTTGAGTAAAAGTAGAAGTACTCAGATCTGGTACTTGAGTAAAAGTAGAAGTACTCAGATCTGGTACTTGAGTAAAAGTATAAGTACTCAGATCTGGTACTTGAGTAAAAGTAGAAGTACTCAGATCTTGTACTTGAGTGAAAGTAGAAGTACTCAGATCTTGTACTTGAGTAAAAGTAGAAGTACTCAGATCTTGTACTTGAGTAAAAGTAGAAGTACTCAGATCTGGTACTTGAGTAAAAGTAGAAGTACTCAGATCTGGTACTTGAGTAAAAGTAGAAGTACTCAGATCTGGTACTTGAGTAAAATAGAAGTACTCCGATCTGGTACTTGAGTAAAAGTAGAAGTACTCAGATCTTGTACTAGAGTAAAAGTAGAAGTACTCAGATCTTGTACTAGAGTAAAAGTAGAAGTACTCAGATCTGGTACTTGAGTAAAAGTAGAAGTACTCAGATCTGGTACTTGAGTAAAAGTAGAATACTCAGATCTTGTACTAGAGTAAAAGTAGAAGTACTCAGATCTGGTACTTGAGTAAAAGTAGAAGTACTCAGATCTGGTACTTGAGTAAAAGTAGAAGTACTCAGATCTGGTACTTGAGTAAAAGTATAAGTACTCAGATCTGGTACTTGAGTAAAAGTAGAAGTACTCAGATCTTGTACTTGAGTGAAAGTAGAAGTACTCAGATCTTGTACTTGAGTAAAAGTAGAAGTACTCAGATCTTGTACTTGAGTAAAAGTATAAGTACTCAGATCTGGTACTTGAGTAAAAGTAGAGGTACTCAGATCTTGTACTTGAGTAAAAGTAGAAGTACTCAGATCTGGTACTTGAGTAAAAGTAGAAGTACTCAGATCTTGTACTTGAGTGAAAGTAGAAGTACTCAGATCTTGTTCTTGAGTAAAAGTAGAAGTACTCAGATCTTGTACTTGAGTAAAAGTAGAAGTACTCAGATCTTGTACTTGAGTAAAAGTATAAGTACTCAGATCTGGTACTTGAGTAAAAGTAGAAGTACTCAGATCTGGTACTTGAGTAAAAGTATAAGTACTCAGATCTGGTACTTGAGTAAAAGTAGAAGTACTCAGATCTTGTACTTGAGTGAAAGTAGAAGTACTCAGATCTTGTACTTGAGTAAAAGTAGAAGTACTCAGATCTTGTACTTGAGTAAAAGTAGAAGTACTCAGATCTGGTACTTGAGTAAAAGTAGAAGTACTCAGATCTGGTACTTGAGTAAAAGTAGAAGTACTCAGATCTGGTACTTGAGTAAAAGTATAAGTACTCAGATCTGGTACTTGAGTAAAAGTAGAAGTACTCAGATCTTGTACTTGAGTGAAAGTAGAAGTACTCAGATCTTGTACTTGAGTAAAAGTAGAAGTACTCAGATCTTGTACTTGAGTAAAAGTAGAAGTACTCAGATCTTGTACTTGAGTAAAAGTAGAAGTACTCAGATCTGGTACTTGAGTAAAAGTAGAAGTACTCAGATCTGGTACTTGAGTAAAAGTAGAAGTACTCAGATCTGGTACTTGAGTAAAAGTATAAGTACTCAGATCTGGTACTTGAGTAAAAGTAAAGTACTCAGATCTTGTACTTGAGTGAAAGTAGAAGTACTCAGATCTTGTACTTGAGTAAAAGTAGAAGTACTCAGATCTTGTACTTGAGTAAAAGTATAAGTACTCAGATCTGGTACTTGAGTAAAAGTAGAAGTACTCAGATCTTGTACTTGAGTAAAAGTAGAAGTACTCAGATCTGGTACTTGAGTAAAAGTAGAAGTACTCAGATCTTGTACTTGAGTGAAAGTAGAAGTACTCAGATCTTGTTCTTGAGTAAAAGTAGAAGTACTCAGATCTTGTACTTGAGTAAAAGTAGAAGTACTCAGATCTTGTACTTGAGTAAAAGTATAAGTACTCAGATCTGGTACTTGAGTAAAAGTAGAAGTACTCAGATCTTGTACTTGAGTGAAAGTAGAAGTACTCAGATCTTGTTCTTGAGTAAAAGTAGAAGTACTCAGATCTTGTACTTTAGTCAAATTAGAAGTACTCAGATCTTCTACTTAGAGTACTACAAAGTAGAAGTACTCAGATCTTCTACTTAGAGTACTACAAAGTAGAAGTACTCAGATCTTCTACTTAGAGTACTACAAAGTAGAAGTACCACAGTGTAGAATACTCTGTTACAGTAAAAGTCCTGCATTTGTTTGTTTGTTTGTTTGTTTGTTTGTTTGTTTGTTTGTTTACCGTCTGTCGGCGTCTTCAGCTCCATCTGATGCTCAGCTTTCCTCAGGACGCTGTAGTAATCTGAGTGGGCGGAGCATAGAGACCGAGCCGTCTCATTGGCTACTCCCTGAGCCTCCATCATGGCCTGGAACTTTGAGAGAGCAGCTCCACCAATCACAGCGTCAGAAATCTTCCTCCTGCCCTCTGATAGGTCGGACACAGAGCCAGTCATCTGCAGCAACAAGCCGCCTAAAAAATTAACAATAATGTATTACAATTTTTACTTTTTTTCCCGAAACAATTCAAACTAATATTATTGTTTGTTTTTTTAGGAACATTTCGTATTCAAATTATTATACATTTTATGTTTCATTAATTATTTATTGAGTAATTTATTTATTTGAAGCCTTGCCAATATCATAAATAATTACTTTTCTATAAATAAATAAGCTATAAAAATTAGGAAAAAAATGTAAATATGATTCGTAATAAAAAAACAAAAAAATACTTATTATTGAATATCAAAATAAATAAATACATGTACTTATCATGCGCTCGTTATGGTCTTTAAAGGCTTTTACTATCCCTTAAATCATCTTATCTTATGTCTTTAAACCCTGACTTTAGTGAGGCCTTCAGGGTCCAGATATAACGTGGTTACCCAGAGTTGTGACGAGCTCCATCAGGTCTTCAGGTCCTCGCCCCTTCAGCGTCTCCAGAGACTCCATCACCTCCAGACTGTTGCCCACACATCGACCAATCACAGCGTCCATACAGCTGAGCGCCGCCGCCGTGCGCATGCCCAGCAAGTTCCCAGCATGCACCTGGATAACGCAACAACACTATTGTTAGTAATCATAATTTTTTGTTATAATTTCTTACACAAAGTCCTCGTGCAAATAAATCAGTGAATAATTGGTTATTGATCATTATATTTATAACTAATACAATTAATTATAAATAATAAAAACTTCAGCTAACAATAGAATAATAAGTCAAAATAATAAATAATAAATAATAAATAGTAAAATAATAATAATAAATAGTAAATAATAAATAGTAAATAATACATAAATAATAAATAATAAATAGTAAATAGTAAATAATAAATAATAAATAATATTAAATATTTAATTAAAACATTATTATTTATTAAATAATAAAGTAAATAGTAAATAATAAATAATAAATAATAATAATAAATAATAAATAATAAATAGTAAATAATAAATAATAATAAAAGCACAAAAAACCCTATTATTTTTAAGCATGTATGCAAAGCTTTGTAGTACTGGTTATATACATATAAAGACTCACCAGTGACTGAGCTAGCTCTCTAGCGCTGTCCAGGTCTTTGTACAGAGCGGCTCGTCCAAACTTCACGTCCAGAACCAGCGCCGACAGAGACTCGGCTCCTTTCTTTGAGACGATCGAGGCTGGAACAGAAACATCTCATATATTTAAATGTATATTTACGAGACAAAGTATATTTCAGTATTCCTGGTACAAGGCAAGGCAGGCAACTGCTAGGGGCCCCGGACCAGAAGGGGCCCCCAAAGAAGGTAGCCCCCAGTGAATGTTTGCCTAGGGCCCCAACAGACTCTAGAATCGGCACTGACTGGAGCACTCTTATGTCATGTTAGTAACTACAGAATAAAGCTGCCATTATAATAGAGAAATAAAGAATATATAAATACAAATAAATAAATACAAATAAATTAAACAGAAAACATTTATATTAAAATAAATAAATTCAAAAATAAGTTGTTAAATATAAAACATGACAAAAAAAGAATTATTCTAAATGTATTTTTACTTATATATTTATTTGTTGATCTTTATTTTAAATAAATAAATGAAATATATGAGGAAATTAATTAAAGCCATGTGAAGAAGATTTTGGGGTATAAATTCATATTAAATTAGTCATTTAAATTATTTATTCTTCTATTTTCTAATTAAAATTAAATGTATTTAAACATTTCCTGAACTTATTTTGTAAATATTATTAATTGTTTTTTTATTATAATAATGTCGGTGCCTCCATCAGTAACCCCAGTACCAGTGATGAGAGGCAGGCTGTTGACGGTGCTGGTGGCGTCTCTCAGGTCGTACAGGACTCGATCTGCAGGGACCAAACTCTCCGTCTGACCCACAATGCAACAGCCCACCGAGCCCAGGATCTCCAGGATCTGCACATTTAAAAAAGAATAAAATACACATCAATTATTTTACTACATGTATTCAGGCATGTGTTATTATTTTATATTTTAATGTGTTTTTTTTGTATATTCAGTTTTGTTTTTTATTCTTTTGTTATTTTATTTTCTAAAACTATTTCTGGAACATGAATTTCCTTACAGATTAATTAAGTTAAATGTTATTTTATTTGGAAAATCCTGCAAGAAAAAAGTGGGTGTTACGGCCGCCGCCTTCTATCTGCCCATTAACCTTTCAGTAAGTGTTTGCAGCTGTGTGTGATATGTATATGAGCTGTGCCGTTGCCCAGACGCCATTGGATGCCGGCTTCCTGTCCCTCCCCCGATAGGCGTGACCGAAGATCTGGATTGGAGCATGCCGGGCCTGACTCTCCAATCCCCGCACACACCTTCCGGGGTCAACTACAAGAATGTGTGCACCTCAGTTAGTCGACAGAGGTCTGAATCTGCGGCAGAAACATCGTGTGATAGCCCGTTGACAGTGGTTAACTCAGCTGGTTGATATTTGTGCTTGTTCTTGTCACTCTGTTTATCTTGTAATACAACGTTAACTGTGGTTAACTTGTACCCAGGCTGTGTTTTGGTGACTGCCTTTTTGTTAGCCTTATTCTTTTTATCCCACTTTAGAAGTGAGGTTTTCTTTAGGTTATTTAGTTGTTAGTTATTTTGTTTATACTAACTCTTATTTAAAGAGTCTCCCTTAGTTCTTTTGTTGTTTGTTTAAAGCGGTGCCTTTGTGGCCTTTTGCTTTGATTGTGGCTGTTTGTTGCCAACTCTATTGAGCACTCTCAATAAACAACTTCCAATTTACCAATTCCAACTGGTTATATGTTATTTTCCTCTTTCCACGAGCCGGACATAAATGGGGGCTCGTCCGGGAATTGAACCCGTGACCTCTCGCACCCCAAGCTAGAATCATTCCCCTAGAGAGCCGGGATGTAACAGGGGGGAACCTATTTTTTGTATTTTTTATGGTGAACATATCCATCCCTACATGTATTATTTATCCTGAATCCTGACCGCACGTAGTATTCCTGGTTCTCCTGCTACTGACAACTGCAAGGGTGAATGTCGAGGTAATGTTGTTGTTTACTTTGTGTTGAACAGTCGCACTAAATCAACATAATGTGAAGTCAAAGTCCCGAAAGCCATAAAACAAACACACACTGAAAGGTAAAAGCTAAAATGAGTTAGCAATATGAACGAAGAGAATAAAGAGCTGCAGGAATGAGTCTTAAACCCAGATGTGACATCACTTCCTGTCCCCTGGTCTGGAAGTCAATGGTTTTCTGAATGTGTTTTAGCCTGAAATAAGGTCTGTGGTTAACACAAGCTGAAGAGATTTTAATTCCACGACATACAATACGTCAGTGAATACCCCAAAGGTGAATAAAAAAATATAATAATATGAAATATAACACAATATGATATGTTGTTGCACCTGAGCAGCTGATTGGTGGATGTTGAATCCAGGAATTGACTCCAGTTTATCCAGAGTTCCTCCTGTGTGAGCTAAGCCCCGCCCACTGATCATCGGCACCTGAGAAACAGACCTGGGCTCATTATGACATCATAGACACACACCTGAGGTCATTATGACATCACAAACACAACCTGAGGTCATTATGACATCACAAACAAACCTGAGGTCATTATGACATCACAAACACACACTGAGGTCATTATGACATCACAAACACAAACCTGAGGTCATTATGACATCACAAACACACACCTGAGGTCATTATGACATCACAAACACACACTGAGGTCATTATGACATCACAAACACAAACCTGAGGTCATTATGACATCATAGACACACACTGAGGTCATTATGACATCACAAACACACACTGAGGTCATTATGACATCACAAACACACACTGAGGTCATTATGACATCACAGACACACACTGAGGTCATTATGACATCACAAACACACACTGAGGTCATTATGACATCACAAACACACACCTGAGGTCATTATGACATCACAGACAGAGTGCTCTTATCGGCAGACAATATCAGCACATTCTGATGTGGAATTTCAAAATAAAATCCCTCTAAAATGCCACAAATGCGCTGTGTTCCCATCAAATTAAGATTGTAGAATGTGTAGAAATGGATTAAAAAATAAAAGCCCATTAAAATGTCTTAAAGAGCTGTGTTCAGATCAGTTTGCTATAATAAGAATGTTGTGATCTTATGCAGCAAATGGTTAAATCTAACTGTTATGATTTTTTTTTTAAATGTAATGATCAAGATGTTGTAACATGGCAAAGCCTAAAAATAACTACTTACCCCCAAAACAGACTAGATATCACGGCAAGAACTGATTTCAAAATAAACGCCCTCTGACTTGTCACATACGAGCTGAGTTCCCTAAATAAATAAAACATTTACATAAATACATTTAATTTTACCTTACAGCCGCAGGCAGCTAGGGCGGGTGCTAACACCAAACTGACTTTATCTCCGACGCCTCCTGTTGAGTGTTTGTCGACCACAAGCCCCGCCCACTCCTTCGGCCATGACATCACTTCCCCCGATGACATCATCTCACGGGTCAGCGTCTCGACCTCTTCGGGACCATTCCCTTCTGCCAGATCGCCATCAGCATGGCGCCTGAACGGAGGAAAAAGGTGATGAAACAACATGAAGAAAGGGACCGTGTAAGTTTTTAAAAACTCAGTCCACTAAAATGTGTTGACGTTGTTGAGTTGATGCACAAAATGTCCCATAATGAGAAGCCTCAAACAGTCCAAAAACACTTCTGAATTAAACTCAGCGTGTACCCATCATGGAAAATTATAATCGGTTTTATTACATGGCCTAGTTGAGTACTCGATTTTGATTGGTCAATTAGAACAATCCAGGGGTTGTTCATTTTCGCTAACAGACAGCTGCTAAGTAAAACAGACTGTCGCTAAGGAGAACAGACTGCCGCTAAGGATAACAGACTGCTGCTAAGGGGAACAGACTGCTGCTAAGTAGAACAGACTGTTGCTATGTAGAACAGACTGTTGCTAAGGATAACAGACTGCTGCTAAGTAGAACAGACTGTCGCTAAGTAGAACAGACTGTCGCTAAGGAGAACAGACTGTCGCTAAGGAGAACAGACTTTCGCTAAGGAGAACAGACTGCTGCTAAGGATAACACACTGTTGCTAAGGATAACAGACTGTTGCTAAGGATAACAGACTGCTGCTAAGGATAACAGACTGTCGCTAAGGATAACAGACTGTCGCTAAGGATAACAGACTGCCGCTAAGGATAACAGACTGTCGCTAAGGAGAACAGACTGTCGCTAAGGATAACAGACTGCCGCTAAGGATAACAGACTGCCGCTAAGGATAACAGACTGACTGCCGCTAAGGATAACAGACTGCCGCTAAGGATAACAGACTGTCGCTAAGGAGAACAGACTGTCGCTAAGGATAACAGACTGCCGCTAAGGATAACAGACTGCCGCTAAGGATAACAGACTGACTGCCGCTAAGGATAACTGACTGCCGCTAAGGATAACAGACTGCCGCTAAGGATAACAGACTGACTGCCGCTAAGGATAACAGACTGCCGCTAAGGATAACAGACTGCCGCTAAGGATAACAGACTGCCGCTAAGGATAACAGACTGCCGCTAAGGATAACAGACTGACTGCCGCTAAGGATAACAGACTGCCGCTAAGGATAACAGACTGCCGCTAAGGATAACAGACTGCCGCTAAGGATAACAGACTGTTGCTAGGTAGAACAGACGTTAAACAGTTTTTACCTGTCTGACAGTCCTGAATCGTTTTGTTTGTAACAGCGTCAATAAATGTTTTAATTTCTTCGTTCGCCAGCGTTTCTCCATCTCTTTTCTTCCTGATCAGATCCTGGACGGACGTCATGGCAACCTGGAAAAAAACAGGTTTAGAAAGACGCACTGAAAATAATGCTAATGTTTATTCTGCTCATGGTTTCAACGTCATGAGTTTCTGCAGAATCATTTCCTCTTTAAAGATCAGATCATAATAAACGGATAAATTAAAGTGGCTGTAAAACATAATGTTTAACCATAAACACACACACACACACACACACACACACACACACACACACACACACACACCACACACACACACACACACACACACACACACACACACACACACACACACACACACACACACACACACACACACACACACACACACACACACAACACACACACACACACACACACACACACACACACACACACACACACACCACACCACCACACACACACACACACCACACACACACACACACACACACAGCAGCGTACCTGTTCCCAGTAGATTCAGACTGAGGTTTCTCACGATGAAACAGTCACAGGTCAAGAGTCCGTCTGCCAATAGGAGAGCAGGGAGGAGGAGGGCAGCCAATCAGGAGGCAGCTCTGGTTCACTCAGTGTCCACAACACCACAGGGCAGTAAGTTGTCCTGTCACTGCGAATAACAACGTTTCCCTTAAAGCTGAATTAAATCTCTGAAGTCATGACCTGTTTCAGTTTTTGTGAATTCGTTTTAATTGAGAATTTTACGATCTGCAACTGAATTTTTTTTACGAATAAATACAAATGAATAATAATAAAATAGCTATGTATATATAAAAATAAAAATAAATTAAAGGGAAGAAAGCTAATTAAAATACAATTAAAATAATAAAATATTTGTTTTTAATAAAACATAAAATCTGCGAACAAAAGATAACCCTCAAATATCAAAATATATATGAATAATATATACAAATAACAATATTATTATAGCCATTTTGTTTAATCTTTAAGGAACTAAATTATGTTGATTTAGATTAGCACATTTCAGAAAACTTGCCATTTAAATTGAAGTATAGGACAAAATGTTATTTTTATATTATAAATTATATAGTATAACAGATGCTTGTATAGCCCTTAAGTCCTGTTGCATTTTAGGGGCGTTTTCACTTTAAGTATATACTAATAAATGCTATTTTAATTCTAAATGTTTGTGTGTATTTATATATTATTTCTGTGTGTAGTGGAGGTGCGTTTCCTTGTGCAATCCTGTATTATATAATGATAATAAAGCTGGACCTTGAACCAGCGACCCTCATCTCCGTGAGCAGGGAAAGGTGGAAAAATGATATGAGAAAGATTAAAACGAGCCGCACACACTGTCTTTGCATAACGACTGCATAAAGTATTTCATTTTACATTGTTGTCTATTATATATATATGTATTTTTTCTTATTTCTGCATTTTATTGCACTTTTATGTCTTTTGCGATATTATATTTCCTTTATGTCGTAAAACAGCTGTAGGAACATCTTTATTGTGCAAATTACAATCATGCTGCACCTTAAAAGACTGAAAACAAACAAGTTGCAGCTTGTAAATCACTACACATGTTCTCTATGATTGTAAAATAATGACACAGTATAATACGTACTGTCTCAAAGTAAACATACAGTAAAAAAACAAGTGCTTTTACCGTCTCAAAGCTTGTCATTTATTAACCCGGTTTCAACCTTTCAGCGTCAAGACCATGGGTGTTTCTCAATGTCGAGGACGCTTCCTTGGTAGCACATGTCCCTCCGAAGCGAGGCAAGAACCCTTCCTAGCCTCGGAAAACGAAGAATGGTGGAACAGGTTAACAGGTGTGCGTGACATGCGAGGCCCCGCCTTAAATGGAGCGCGATTTCCGCCAAAGATTTGGAAATTGGTCCGTGCGCAAAGCATTGTGGGGATTTTAAGACCGCAACGAAGTACGCCGGCCTTGGTAGTACTCCGAGCATCCTGGACATAGAGAACCGCAGTGACGCGTCCTAAAACCCGGAAGTAAACTTCTTCCGGTTCCATCGTCAAAAAACAATGCAATTTCTCCATAGGGTTTTGGAAAATAGCTCAAAATAAGGTCTGTGGTTGAAACACATTTAAGAGAGGGATCACGTTTTGTTCAGCCAGATAATCTCCACATATCTACGCTACTTTTATAATTTTCGAATCATAAATCTAGTCGCCAGAAGCAAAATGCTAACGTTATGCTATAAAGGAACTACAAGCTAGAACGGCAGGGTCGCACAACTCAACGTCACGCCAACTTAAGATCGCCTCAACTGACTTTCGCGCACTTGCATATTTTAACAAAGCTTTTCATTTTATGATGATGGTCAGATAAAGATATAGATACTTAAGATAGGCATATACTCTCTTTCAAGCAGAACACAGGTGGAAAGAAATTTAGCGGGAGTGTTTACGTAATCGGCGTAATGACGTACAACGGCCTCGACCATTTCTGTAGTCCACTAATGCCACTTGTTAACAACCATCGTTTTTCCGACACGTAAACTCTTCAGAAATCACCAGCGGGGTCACTGCTGATGTATTTAATGTGGTAGAACAAAACGTGATCTATCTCTTAATTTTGTGTCAAACACAGACCTTATTTGGAGCTATTTTCCAAAACCCTATGGAGAAATTGCATTGCTTTTTGACGAAGGAACCGGAAGTGGTAAAAATGCTAACTTACTTCCGGGTTTTAGGACGCGTCACTGCGGTTCTCTATTTTCGGCGGGACTCGATGACGTAGTATGCTTGAAATAGTGGGTCTGGAGCATCCTTCCTCGACATTGAGAAACACCCCAGGTCAGAGGTGAGCGCTCTTATTGTGAAAGAACCACACAGGAAGTCCTCAGGGTGTTTTAACTTTGTAATAAATGACCGTTTATTATTATAAAGATTACAATCTGTTGCGTTTTGCAGAGCTCATCGGTTGTCATGTGTGTGCTCTTCAGTTTATAGAAAAGGGAAGAAAATAAAACTACAAGTACACACACGCCACTCACTCCAGAAGAAACTACAAACATCCTGTAAAAGAGGAAGCTAGAGAGGAGGAGGAGGAGGAGGAGGAGGAAGGTAACAATAAACCATAATAACCAGGTGAGTGTCAGGAGGAGGAAGGTGTCACATGTAGGTTAGAAAAGCCAGGATTCTCAGCCAATCAGCAGCAAGTAGCTATTTCCTCTTTGATATTTACCACTATCAATGCTTTCTATTGAGCAGCGATGGAAGTAGTCTTTTGATTGTAAGTAAAAGTAGTAGAACTACATTATAAAAATACCCTAAAATGTATTTCTAACGGTCTGTTTTAGCAGCTTCCCCAGATCTTACCTGAATCTTCCATTAGATCTTCTCCGAACTATCCTTAGATCTTTCTTCAATCTTCCCTGAATTCTCCATCCTTGGGGCCCATAGATAAAAAGATAAAGATACATTTAGCGGCGGATCTGATTCTGAAACACCGATTGGAAATAACTGAAACGGCCTTGGTGGAGTTAATTAAACACACTCTGGGTACTTAGCATCACTGCTAATTAGCCACATAAATGGGGCGAAGCCTGCGAGCTAGTTCAGGCATTCAACTCGAGCACCAATCAGACATTAACACGTGGCGTCCCTCTTACAACCAACCAAACACATTTTCCTAAACATGCCGCTCTATTTAAGCTGCCAGGTCTTCCTGCCTCTGCCTCGCTATGCTGCCACTGCTGTGTTCACTTGCTACTGCTGCATTCATGTTCCTGCTGCTGTGTTTCATGTTGCTGCTGCTCGCCTGCCCCAGCTCCACCCCAGCTCCACCCCAGCTCCACCCCAGCTCCCAACCCAGCTCCACCCCAGCTCCACCCCAGCTCCACCCCAGCTCCCAACCCAGCTCCACCCCAGCTCCACCCCAGCTCCACCCCAGCTCCCACCCCAGCTCCACCCCAGCTCCCACCCCAGCTCCCAACCCAGCTCCCACCCAGCTCCACCCCAGCTCCACCCCAGCTTCCACCCCAGCTTCCACCCCAGCTTCCACCTGTAGGCTCGGGGGTAGTTATCTAATCATCACTCAATGTTCTTTGTAAATCTGTGGAGTGATGAGGCCCGAGCCTAGACGCCAAACTCAAACTATATGCTGCTTCTAATAAACATATTAAGAAACACGTGAGTTGTCTGACTGAACTCTTTCCTTTGGGAATGATGCTAGCATTAGCTAACAAACATTTAGCTGAAAGACAGATGAACAAGAAACATGTTCTCTGCTAAGTAATCCATGTTTACATCTTAGAAGAACCACCTGATTTGATTTTAAAAGCAGAATTTTAAAATAAAATAGGGACTACTTCCCAGTGGAAGAACACCAGCAAGAGATATTTTAGGTCTGCTGGCTTCTGATTGGCTGAGAAATCCGACACCAAATGAATGACCTCATGTTTGTCTTAGTGTACGGGGGGGGGGGACCTGAGGTCAGAGGTTAAGAGGTCACATGACCTCCCCATCACTGATTATCATCGTTACAATGCAGAGAAAGCGACAGCCCACGTCTCATTCTGTGGAAAACTTGTACAGTAGACTATAGTCCTTTATAATATATACTACACGTACAGAATGTGTGTTCATGTGATATTCACTCAGTGTAAACAGCTACACACGAGCTCTTCTCAAGAGGATTTAGAAACATGTTGTGGTGGTTTTTATCGGTAAGCTAACGTCAGCTAAAGATCAGGACAATTTCAGAACATTTCCAAACCAACAATCGGAAAAGTTTGCCTCCCTTAGCAGCGTTTGGCCGAGTTAACAGAAGTGAGCAAATTCGCAGTCTTTGAACTTCGACAATTGTTCCTAAAACCCCATTATTTCAAATCCCAAATGATCTGAAAGTTGTCCAATAGCCCGTAAACCTCCACCAAAAAACATTGTTCCCAAAATGGCCATTGCTCAAAAATACTCAGTTTCCCTGCGATGAACGCAAACACAGGAGTCATTATTTAGAACATCGAATTTCACAATTTCTGATTCCTTATTTTGCGAAAGCCCTAACCCTAACCCTAACCAGCCCTAATTGGTCATTACTGATTGGCTAACTTGGTTGTATTTACGCATTAAAGGTTATATTCTTTAGGTTAAGGGTTAGAATATCACAGTAAAACATTTGGACTTTTGGAACAATGGCATGGTAAAACTTCTACGTACAATTTCACGCATTTTTCCTAAAGTGGACGAGAAGCACTTTGTACGAACTAGTCAGTCTTAAGGTTACCTCGAAATTCAACATCAGCTGTGTCAATTAATTCAAGGGTGCTTGTGTCAATTGGGAAACTTGGAAAACAAAACCCCTCCCACAGAAATACACATTTTGGTACTTTTTTTAAAAACCTCACTCTTAAATATCCAGAATAAAATGGTACATTTAGGAGAAAGATGATCGGATCAAATCTGAGATTATAAAGTTATACATTTGCAGGAAAAAAATGGTAAATTCTCTGTAAAAATGGAAAAAAGAATCAGGATTTTGTAGCATCTATTCCCTTTAACTAATTCCTTATTTTCATCCCACACAATTTAGATTTATAACACCAGAAAATATTCAATTTACTCGTAAATATAACATTTTAATCTTGCAAATTCAGAGATGTTGTCTATTTTCCCTCCCCTCCCCCTTCTCCGTAATTATTTGGAACTTCAATAAATGGATAGCATGATAAAGTTAATATAGATAACATTTATAAACTCATACAAGTGGATTTAGAGTTACGAATAAAGATAAACTGAAGATAAACAGCTGATGTGTGGCTGTTTACAAAAGGCTGAATATCACAAAAGCCTTTCAGTCTACCAAAATATTCCAGAATACATTTCATCATCTTACTATACTTTATATATTACACTATAGCTACATTCTATAGGATAATATATATTATACAGACTATAAAGTCTACTGTATTGTGCTGTACAAAGACTATACAATCTAGAACTCTCTCAGGAAAATGGCACCGTGAACTTTTACAACTTTGGGATTCATGATTGTGGTTCGGCTCGAGTTCAGGTACTTCGGCTGGGAGTAAAAAGCGATATATAAACGCGGTTATATTCGTTGTTTTGTGGAAACAGGCACTGGCAAGTTGATTGTGCTTTAGAAAGGGGGGATTCAAGAGGAGCATGTCAGTGAGATTGTGTCGTTAAATTACTGTGTGAAGATATTTGGAATAATGGAGTTGTTGTATCGTAAGTGTCTCCGTTAAAGTCATAATTAACTCAGATTCCTAATTAAAGTAGAAAAAGTTAAAGAAATACACCTTTTAGTGACATTTTAAATTTAGAGAAATGGTGTTAAATTAACTTTATTTAAGTATAAAAGGTGTCAGCTAACAATGCTAAAAGGCTAGCATTAGCTTTTTAATTCATTTCTAATTAAATGCTTTTTTTATATGAGGCTGGGCGATATATCCGATGAATTTGATGAATTTTTGGGTCGTACTTTACGTACTAACCAATGGTTATATCTGGGTAATATAACACTGAATTGTGTGTAAAATGGGTAAAAACGGAAAATCACATTTCAAGATTGCAAGGCAAAACTATTTAGTGATGATGTAGTATTAGTTTGTTGACAAATTGGTTACCCGCCAACAATAAAATGGTTAAAACCCAAGCAATATTTGGTTAAAAACTGTAATAGGGTGATATTGTCATGACATTTCCTTAAAGGTGGGGTAGGTCATTTTGGAGAAACCAGCTCGAGTGCGCTAGAATTTGAAAATACACAACCGGAAAAAATCTGCCACTTCCTCACAGAGCCCTCCTCCAACACACACGAACGCACACATGACCAATGAGGGCACGAGATCAGTTTGTGCACAGATGGAAGGCTGACAGGCAGGTAGGCCATCCAGTTATTTTAGCCGGGCCGGCTCAGATGATTGGTCGTGCTTTTCACAGCGCCACGGCTTCCACAGATGACATGTTTTATGGATTTTTTGTCAAAGCACTGAAGATATTCATTGCTATCGGGATGTTAAGAGCATTCCATGGAATATAACAACAAGTGTATCTCGAGCCGGTTTCTCAAACTTACCTACCCACCTTTAAGAGGTCTTTTTGACCCAAACAAATTGGCAAAAAATTCCCATAAAGCGAATTAACGTAATTGAGAACAATTTTTGTGTGAAAATGTTTTTTTGTAGGAGACCAGTTTGTTGGATAATATCAGGCGCATATTAAACTGTAATTGGGCAACTCCATTTAAGACGTCTATTATAAACTGCTTATATGGTCTGGAGGAAACTCCACGTATGGCAGGGACAAAATCCCCAATATGGCAGGGAGGAAACTCCATGTATGGCCTGTTCCTGGTGATTTAGCCGCACTTGATTGATTCATTTAGGATTAATAGCGTTAAGAGTTTGGTGTGTGAGTGTAAGGAAGGGATAGGAGGGGAAGGAGGAAGGTATTGTTCTGTACAGATGGCTTTAAACAGATAGCACCATGTACAGTAAGCCCTCGGTAAAGCAGGTTAGAAACCAGTTGGAGCTCTGCTGCAGCTCTCCCTGAAACACACAGCACATCATCAGCACAAAGTCACACTCATTGACAAATCATCATGAGTTTCAGAACGCCGCCGAAAATTCAAATTCAACGACCTCAGAAATTCAACTCATTGTCAAATCATAAGGAACTCAAAAATTCATTTTTCCAAACTATTATAAACTCTGTAAAGTCATCACCACCACATTATTATTACTTGTTATTCATAAATTCTAAATGATCAGCGTTAAGATATGAAAAACGAAATAAACAAAAATTCATCATGGGTGATATTTAAAAAACAGAAGAAAAGAAGTCACGAGAAAGACGGAGATATATCCTCAACATATCTCCCGTTGTTTTTGATGTAGAGACTCGCTAATCGTCCAGATAAAGTCGCCCGGGGAAGCAGAATGGCACGAGGAAAATAACCCGTCATTATATTTGTTTACAGTTTGTCGGATCAGCTCTTTGATCCATGTCTTTCACCTCTAGATAATAACAATAGAGGTCTGTGTCCAGTGATTAGCTTAGTATGCTAACGTTATGTATGCTAACGGTATGCTACAGAACACTATGTGGATGTTATGAGCTGGCGTTAGAATTTTCCTGAAGTCTTTTTCAGGCCAAAACCAAATAAATAAACTTTTCTGAAAGTCCAAAGTTTTTAGTTGTTTGTTTTTAGATAAAAGTCCTTTTATTTGGAAATAGTGAGCAAGCACTTCGATAAATCAGACATCTGTTATATTGCACAAATTGTGTGCAAGTTGGTGAGAGGTTGTTAAACCGATATGTTTGGCCCCTATTAACTTAAATTCATCAAGACCTTTCTTTGATGTTGGAATTACTATTCACCATGCCAGAAAAACATAGTTTTCTTTAAGAATTCAAATTCATTGAGGAGAAAGATTAAAGAACGGTCATTTTCTTGGTTAAGTACTTCAATAAATACACTAAAGCTAAATACTGGCCACTGAAATAGTTAGAGGCAATATTTTTCCCTCGATCGACTTATCGATGCAGTTTTAACTTGGACAGTGATCATCATCTGACTTAATAATCGCAACACACTTTTGCAGGCGTGCAACTTTTCCAAAGGGTTTTCAATAGTATGTTTTTAAAGAAAAGTCCTATGTTTAGAAAGTAGGGTTAATAAACAAGACTTTTATTGCACCACTTGTTAAAGAATGGGGTAACCTATTGAAATAGTTTTCCTGCTGTTAAACCTGGCCTTCTAGACCAAGACTTGTCTCTAATTTTAAATTCATCGTTCACCGTGGAGGCATGCGACAAAAACTACCTTTTTTCAAGAATTCAAGGTAATTGAGAAGAGTAATTGATAAACACATGGTTTCTGGGTGAATGAATTACTTCAATAAATACCACTAAACCTAGACACTGGACACTGACCTCGGTGCTACCACTCTCCGGTGTGTGTATTGATCAAAGAGCTGATCAGCCAAAGAGTCAGCGAGATCACTCGGAGATACAAACTCCACGTTGGTAAAAAGGTCTAAAGATTCAATCACTGTTAAGATGTTTCTAGTCAAAGAGATGGCGTTCGTTTAGTGTTTAATGTCTGTAATGAGGTCACAGTTCAGGGTGTCTAAGGGTTGGCAGGTCAGGGGTCAAGTGGATCCGTCCAGCAGCGTTCGGAGGGCCCTCTCGATGTTGATCCGGTGACCCAGTCTGGTGACGCCCAGCTCCACGTAATCCTCCTTCGTTAACGCCGGGAGATGGGAACCCTCGATTTCGTGCTCCTGGAAGCGTTGGCGATGTTCAGCGAGTCCGACGCTTTCCAGCCAATCGCCGACGTCGTATTTATTCCACAGGTTGAGTGGACGCTGCCTCCATGGCCTCAGGGCTAAGAGAGGCCCGCTGAGGACGGGGGAGGGGCATGGGGAGGCGTGGGGGGACGGAGAGGGAGATCTGGAGCGCGTTCTCGCACTGGCGCTCCGCATCACGAACCGAACTTCCTTTGGTTCGGAGGGGAGGCTGAGACTGGACGACTTCAGGATGGTTAGACCGCGACCGGAGCTTAAATCGGGTCTTTCTGAGCAGGGGGCGGAGGAGGAGGTGATTCCTATCGACCTATCGGAGGGGGAGGGAGAGGGGGAGGGGCTTCGGCGCGTCACGGGGTATCGATTTCCCGGTCGGACTGTATAGCCCGAGCCGAATCCTCGCTGGGAAATAGTGTGGAGCTCACCGAGACTGGAGAACAACCTGAAACACATTGAACAATATATAAATCAGAATTTATATAGAATTCCTTGATTAGTCCGACAGAGGGGAAATTTACATCGTTACAGCAAAGAGACAATAATGATAGAGACAAAATAAAAACAGTATTTAGTAAAGTGGCATGCACACTTATTGAACATTTGCCTGTAAACTAGTTAGCCAGACATGCTAATGTTTGCAGTTTACATTGAGGACTTGAACACAGGTTATATCTATTCTTTGCCCTTTAAAGAAAATGACTTTAACGGCGGCACCATGCTGTTGAGGCAGGCTTGCTAGGCTAAAATTGGGCAATCATTGTTTTAGTGTTAAGAAAATTGTCAGTTTCAAGGTGTTATTCAAAATCCAAATGGGACCGTCATTTCAGGCGTTAGGCTGTGAAGAAGGTGCATGTTAGTTAGCTGTTAGCGAATCTATTAGCGATAATGGGAAATGTTTACCAGAGGTTAAAAACCTACGATTTACTCTCTCCATTGTCCACACATCTGGAAGAACATAAACAACATATTCTGTTACAACATGCAAACACAGTATCTGCTAACGGTGCGTTCACACTGGACACGAAGCCACCACCGAGTAAAGCGATGCATCCAATGTGAACGCACCTTAACTGGTCCGTAGTAATGCAGTATTTATAGTTAAAGGTCTCCTATTATACTTTTTAAGCATATAATATAGGTCTCAGATATATACAAATGTATAAAAAACATGTCTATGAAGTGTTTTGCTCAGAATACCAAACAGATCACCCATTCTAGCCACATACCCTCTATTTCAACCCTGTTACTAAAGTGCTGATTCTGGGTATAAAGTTTAAAAAAAAAAGGGTCAGAGGGTCCGCATTTCCGATATTACGTCATATCGGCAGCAAATCTGGATCAGCTCCGTTGTCCCCCCATTTTTAGAGATTTGGGTACTGAGAGAGAGGGTTTTATTTTCTGACACTTTGTGAGTCTCCTGACACACCGGGGACACATATTTATGTATATAAGACATCAAAAATGCATTTTGCATAATAGGAGTCCTTTAAAGGCAGTTTGTAGTACCTGGCACCTCCTACTGGCGACCTCCGGCCCGGATCCAGGGGACTCGGCTCCTCCCCCAGAGAATGACTGTCTTTATTGAGCAGCTGTAGCCGATTCACCAGATCCAGTCCGGACCCGGCCCTGCCGCTCAGCTCCAGAGCCGAAGACGACCGGTTGCTCAGATCCACAGCTGACCCGGCAACATGACCCCCGAATGCCGCTGGACGGCCCTTCATCTGGGCTGAATCCCCGACGATCGTCATCCCCGCCGCCCCAAAGCTTCGACCTTCTCTGGAAAAGATAACGAGGCTGACGTCCACCTCCACCAGTGGGTGAGGAACAGAGAGGGGAGGAAGGGAAGGAGGAAAAGGCAGCAGACGGGAGGAGCTCACTGTCCGATGATTGCTTCAGAAGAGGATCACGGAGCGCGGAGCGACCGCGACCTAACGGTGAACGAAGGCGTGGTTTCAAAACAGATGGGGAGGTGGTGGGGGAGGAAGGGGATGGGTGAGTAGCTGTAGGGGAGGAGGGGGAGGATGGATCAGGAGGGGAGGCCAAGGTGATGGAGGGAGGGAGAGAGCTGGGGGAAGAGCTGTCATGTAGACGTTCGTCACTTTCATCCTCATCACCTCGTCTACCTAGAGAGTCAGGATCTCCTCCCCCTCCCTCCCCGCCTCGTCGAGTCAACAGGGTGAGGGAGGATGGGGGAGGAAGAGGGGGAGGACTGGCGAAGGCAGCGGGGGGAGTAACCAGGCCAATTCTGCGAAGCTCCTCCTGGTTTCCTCATCGCTTGACGACAATAACGCCGGCGGGAGTGTTACCGTATAAGCCCCGCCCTCCTCCTCGGAGCTGCCCACTGTTAGGCTCCTGCGCCTGTCAATCAGAGCGGCGTGACTCTCATTGGCCAGCGGTGGCAAAGGGGTCGGTCTCCAACGCTCGGGCGATGGAGCGGCAGGCGATGTAACTCCTCCCTCGGTTTCCGGACGCTCCACCGGTCCGTCGGGGAACAAAGGCGGCGTTATGCGTTTGTGCCTCAGTTCCGGACTGGTTTGAGGGGTGGTACGCTTTGTTCGCTGCTCTGGGCTCGTCTGAGGGGGGGTGCGCTTGGATCGAGGCTCTGGGCTGCCCTGCGGGGTGGGGATAGGGGTGCGCTTGTGTCGTCCGTCTGGACTGGCACCAGGGGTGGGGATAGGTGAGGCAGATCCGTGTTTATGTCGAGGCTCTGGACTCGGGGTTCGGGCGGTGAGCGCTCGTTCTCGTGCAGCAAGAGCCAGGGCGAGTGGAGACGAGGGGTCTGAAGAGACAAGAAATATTTAGTATGGATCGCTTTTAATGCGTTATTATATATACCTTAAGGCTCTGTTCTAGGTTCTGTTCTTTTGAGTACCTCAGGGCTCTTCTCTAGTTCCTTTCAAGTTTTGCGTAGTATCGTAAGGCTCTTTCCTTGCTACACTTTTAATTGTGTTGCTCTGTTCTAGGTCCTCCTCTCTTTTTTCGAAGTTATTTTTTGTTGCAGTGGAGACGAGGGGTCTGAAGAGACAATAGATGATTTAGTATGGATGGGTTTTAATGCGTCATTATATCTTAAGAGTACCTTAAGGCTCTTCCCTAGGTTCTGTTCTTTGAAGTACCTCAGGGCTCTTTACTAGTTCCTTTCAAGTTTTGCATAGTGTCTTAAGGCTCTTTCCTTGCTATCCATTCAATTTTGTTGCTCTGTTCTAGGTCCTCCTCTCTTTTTTGGAAGTACCTAGAGATCCTGTCATATGGCTTTTTCTATTTCGTGTTGTACCTCAAGTCACTGTCGAAGGTCCTGTTCTAGTTCCTTATCTCTTTAATGGAGGTACTCATGCATTCATCACATTGTGGAGTACCTCAAGGCTCTGTCCTAGGTTCTGTTCTTTGGAGTACCTCAGGGCTCTTAACTAGTTTCTTTCAAGTTTTGCGTAGTATCTTCCTTGCTTTTTCCTTGCTACCCTTTCAATTTTGTTTTGTACCTCAAGTCACTGTCGAAGGTCCTGTTCTAGTTCCTTTTGTCTTTAATGGAGGTGCTCATGCATTCATCATATTGCTGAATACCTCAAGGCTCTGTCCTGGATCCTGTATTGTTTTGTGAAGTACCTCAAGGGTATGTGCTTAGTACATTTTACATTCTTGAGGTACCTTAAGGATCTGTCCCAAGACTTTCTTCTAGGTCCTCTTTTACCTAATGCAGTACCTCGAGGCCAGTTGACTTTCCTGGTACCCTGGCACCTATTTATCATTCGGTTATCGCTTATGGTTAAGTTTAAGGTAAGGCAAGACTGACCTAGTGGTTTCCCGGTCAGTGGGTGGAGGAAGGTGTGAGGCGTCGGTGATGGTGAAAGGACCGGAGCTGGAGGAGGAAGCTCGCCAAGATCGTCCATCGAATGGCTCAGAGTTAGGAGTGTCACCTGATTCTCTGACCCAGATCCTTCGACAGACAGGAAGAGAGACGACCTCCGACCCTGAACCCGGGCTCGCTCTGAGAGAACCTGCTGCTGGTACAGCTCCGCCCGACTGGGGCTGCTGGGTCCGTCCGGTTTCAATAAGTCCTGGTCTTTTATTCCTAGAAGAAGAAAAAATTGCAAATAGTTACACCGATTGGATTGAAGATTAGAAGTTTAAGGCTTTATATTTGTGTCAATCCCAATCAGGACATTTTCAGCAGACTGAAATGTGTTTTGCAAATGAATAGAAACAACTTTCATGTAAATTGTCTTTAAATTTGAGCAACCAAGAATACATTTGATTGGCTGGTTTGTTTTGATCCACCAAGTACTAAATAATGAAGTTTTGAAGCACACTCCTTCAACTCGACATATTTAACTGTGTGCTACAATTTTAGCCAATCAGAGCATTGTCGTCCCATCATGCATCAGGAAATTGTACACAACAAAACAGAAAACATGTGTAAACGATCCTGACCTTGCTCCTCTACAGGAAGTTGTTTCAACAAAGGTGACTTCCTCCTCTGCGGCTTGGATGGCGGTGCCTGCTGTCCAACGTTAGCGTATGGGTTTTCTATTGCTCTTCCGCGGCGGCGTGACAGCGGCGAGTGACCGAGGGCGGGGCTTGTGCTGTGCAGCGACAGCGTAGATGTGTGTGTTGCCGTGTGAAGTGTGTGTGTGGCGGTGTGTGTGGCGGTGTGCAGAGCGTGTGTGCTGCCGGAGTGTGCGTCCGGCTGAAGTGGCGGTGGCGGAGGCGTGTCCTGAAGGATGATCATCGACCTAGCCTTCCTCTGGCGCTCAGCGTGTGCGTGGCTCCTCGTCGGCGAATCACAGAGCTCCACCAGCCTAGGCTCCGCCCCCGGCTTGAAGCTGGAGCGCGTTAGCCCCTCCCCTCTGGCCGGGGGAGAAGGGGGAGGAACGATGGGGGGGGGCCGGAGTCCAGGAGGAAGAGCGAGGAGGTGGAGGAGGAGGCGGAGGGTGGAGGAGGCGGAGCCATCTGAGGAGGGGGAGGGATGAAGCCGTCCGTCAGCGAGGAGCTCCGAGGAAAACGACTTTCATTGATCAGAGCCGAGATCCGGTCGTCGTCAGGTGTGCCTGACGGGAGAAATCGAGACGTTAAAATAAAGGTACTAAAATAAAACTGCAACAAAAGGATCTACGGAAAACGTTCTCATAGTATTGGTACTTTTTCCTTAAGTAAAAAATGTAAAGAGTGTGTTTGTTTCTTACCAAAGCTCTTGGTTCTGGACATCCCTCGAGGTAAAGCCATGGTGCTTTTCTCTGGAGCCGAGGGGGGAACAAGACCCTGACGCTCAAACAACGACTAAAGAAACAAACACATAAAACACAATGTTTATGCTACATACATATCCTATTCTATTCACATCTACATTTGCACTACTTTTTATTTTGTATTTTTGTATTGTATTATATAAGTTGGATCGTTGGAGGAGCTCAGGTCAGAAGAATTTCATTGTCATTTCTACACCGTAGCTTTGTGCAATAAAACCTTTGAATCTTAGAATACACCAACATGTTTCCCATTTTAAAACCCATAGCTCCTGAAATAGAGACTTTTGAAAATGCAACTTGATTAAAGACAACAGTAACTTGGCCTTGAGGTAGTTCTCAAAATAGAAGAGGACCTAGGATATGGCCCTGAGGTACTTGATATTTCTGGCAGTCTTACGTTAATCTCGGCCTGTGTGATTCGCCGGCTGGTCGGTCTCTGTTTCACCGTCGCCGCTCTAAAGTCATCTGCTGGTCGGGCCCTAAGAACCACTTCCTGTTGACCCCCGGCCAACATCTCATCCAGTTTGTCTGCAGGCGGGACAAAAAATAAGATAAACAAAAAAAACAAAATAAAGTAACACAGATTCACGACTTGACGACCACAACGACACCAGAGCCGGAGAAATACTTAGTTTGAATCTGGTAAATAAAACATTTCTTTAAATGTTTTACCTTGACTTTGTTTTGTTTTGTTACTCTTATCCTCACTGTGTTTATTTCTTTATCTTTGTTTCTACCACATTGAGTGGATATTGTCGTAACCTTTTTACCTAAATGTGAACTTGACCTGTTAGTTAGGACTTTACATCTTAGGTTCGTAACTTTTTAATATCCTGACTTTACAATTCATGACTTGTACTTGTAACAGCCTTACTTCACTTTATACTACGGCCCTGGTTTTTACATCACTGCGACACCATGACATTGTCACGTCACAAAAACAACAACAACAACAACATCCGATCACAGGTGACTCACCGAAGCGTCTCCTCCTGGCTGCAGACAGAACAGAGGTCTTTAGGTTTGACTAAACTCTGCACTGTGTGTATGTGTGTGTGTGTGTGTGTGTGTGTGTGTGTGTGTGTGTGTATGTGTGTGTGTGTGTGTGTGTGTGTATGTGTGTGTGTGTGTGTGTGTGTGTGTGGTGTGTGTGTGTGTGTGTGTGTGTGTGTGTGTGTGCGTGTGTATGTGTGTATGTGTGTGTGTGTGGGTGTATGAGTGTGTGTGTGCGTGTGTGCGTGTGTGTGTGTGTGTGTGTGTGTGTGTGTGTGTGTGTGTGTGCGCGTGTGTATGTGTGTATGTGTGTGTGTGTGGGGTGTATGTGTGTGTGTGCGTGTGTGTGTGTGTGTGTGTGTGTGTGTGTGTGTGTGTGGGTGTGTGTGGGTGTGTGGGTGTGTGTGGGTGTATGTGTGTATGTGTGGTATGTGTGTGTGTGTGTATGTGTGTGTGTGTGTGTGTATGTGTGTGTGTGTGTGTGTGGTGTGTATGTGTGTGTGTGTGTGTGTGGGTGTATGTGTGTGTGTGCGTGTGTGTGTGTGTGTGTGTGTGTGTGTGTGGTGTGTGTGTGTGGTGTGTGTGTGTGCTTGTTTTACCTATGTCCTCCAGGTCAGCGGTCATGGACTTGGATCTCAGAGTCAGTGAGGTGCTTGGGGCTCGTTTTGGAGGGGGCGGAGCTACAAGACAAACCACAGTTAGTTATTAAACAGAAAACACTTCCAATTGTAGGACAACTTGATTAAGATTAAGGGATGCTAAGGTTAAAATATATGTATTTTAGATGCCCTCAGCTCTTTAAAGAGGCCCTATCCTGCCGACCTTCAGGTTCATATTAGTATTTTGTGCCTCTGGGACATGTCTCCATGCTTTAATGTTCAAAAAGCTCTTTATTTTTCTCATACTGCCTGTGCTGCAGCACCTCTTTTTACCCTCTGTCTGAAACCAGAGCCCAGTCTGCTCTGATTGGTTAGCTGGCCGGCTCTTTTGTGGTTGGACAACCGCTTAGAGATGTCCCGCCCCCGTACACTGTGTACAGAATAGGGCTCTTTAAATAAAACCTGTACCTTTCTTCCTGACGATGTTGGATGATTCTGACTTCCTGGAAACAGAGACGACCTTCATCAGCAGACGACTTCCTCCCTGTCGGATCAGAGAGACCACCTGACGGTGACCCACCTTCACCACGTCAGCGCCGTTAACCTGAAACAGACAGAGTAAATTAACATAGATAAAGACAGTACATTTCAGGACACAAGGTAAATGTAAAATACTATTTAAAACCCAGAGAATAGTTCACCAATATTTCACTTCTTTCATGGTAATTTTGTGAAGTTTTTAACATAACTTCAAATGTAAAACTTTAATCTCAAAGAATATTAATGCTTTTACTGCTTTGTTTAATAAAATATTCTCATGTATTCCTCTTAAATGTACTTTAACTTTAATATCCATGTTTTTTAAGAACTTTTTTCACGCAATTTTACCCATCTTCCTGCCTCTCTCATTCATTTAAATGTAGGCTACAACGCCACTAAAACGCACCATATCTGTTTGTGAGATCTAATGATTCTTGTTACCTCTATGAGGAAGTCTCCGGTTCTAAGCCCCGCCCTCCAGGCGACGCCCCCCTGATCCACCGACTCCAGGTACTGGAGCGCCGGGAACGCCGGGGTCGGCGCGAACTCCTCGATGGGCGTCTCCGCTTTTTAAAAAAGGCAGAAAACATGTTTATATTAGAAATTAAATTGAATCAAAATGTGGATTTGTAGTTTATTAAGAAATGACACAACGAGGGGTTTTAGGGCTCACTACATTTCCTCTAAAGATTTAGACACCCCTTCTCTCTCCCTCCTTCATCTCTTATCTTCTTCCTCCCCCTCCTTTCCTTCCTCCCCCTCCTTTCCTTCCCACCTTTCGCTCCTCGGAGGACGAATCCGAATCCCTCGATCTCTCTTCTGCAGCACCGCCGTCTTCTCCTCGATCACGTAGTCACTAAAAAACACAAGATTTAAAACTAAATATTTTGTTTTTTTCTTCAATTATTAGTAGCTAACAGGAAGAGCACATGTTGTTGCTGTAATTTAATACCCTGGATACATGTCTCAGAGTCAACATAAAATCAACTTCTATTAATCAAAAATGGTATTAATATAATAAAAAAATATGCAAACGTTTATAAAGAAATAATATATATTCTTTATGTAAATGTAGGATTTTCTGGGGTTTAAATTAGAAAATGTATCACAATATATATATAATATTTGTTGGGGTAGTTTGATCAGTTCAAGGAAGTGCATACGTGGTGAAAATCCTAATATAATCGAGAAATGTGTAAAAATAATAATTACATATTATAATTACTAATCATGACATTTTACACAGCTTCTCTGCAGATATTTTCTAAGCATGTTTTGCTGTTTTTGTTACATTTAATTGAATAAATGCACTAGGAGGTGTAGTGACGGTGCATTACCTGTAGGAGGAGTAGTGATGGTGTATTACCTGTAGGAGGTGTATTAATACCTGTAGGAGGTGTAGTGATGGTGTATTACCTATAGGAGGTGTATTAATACCTGTAGGAGGTGTAGTGACGGTGTATTACCTGTAGGAGGAGTAGTGATGGTGTATTACCTATAGGAGGTGTATTAATACCTGTAGGAGGTGTAGTGACGGTGTTTACCTGTAGGAGGAGTAGTGATGGTGTATTACCTGTAGGAGGTGTATTAATACCTGTAGGAGGTGTAGTGATGGTGTATTACCTATAGGAGGTGTATTAATACCTGTAGGAGGTGTAGTGACGGTGTATTACCTGTAGGAGGAGTAGTGATGGTGTATTACCTGTAGGAGGAGTAGTGATGGTGTATTACCTGTATGAGGTGTATTAATACCTGTAGGAGGTGTAGTGACGGTGTATTACCTGTATGAGGTGTATTAATACCTGTAGGAGGTGTAGTGATGGTGTATTACCTATAGGAGGTGTATTAATACCTGTAGGAGGTGTAGTGACGGTGTATTACCTGTAGGAGGTGTATTAATACCTGTAGGAGGTGTAGTGACGGTGTATTACCTGTAGGAGGTGTATTAATACCTGTAGGAGGTGTAGTGACGGTGTATTACCTATAGGAGGTGTATTAATACCTGTAGGAGGTGTAGTGACGGTGTATTACCTGTAGGAGGTGTATTAATACCTGTAGGAGGTGTAGTGACGTGTATGTATTACCTGTAGGAGGTGTATTAATACCTGTAGGAGGTGTAGTGACGGTGTATTACCTGTAGGAGGTGTATTAATACCTGTAGGAGGTGTAGTGACGGTGTATTACCTATAGGAGGTGTATTAATACCTGTAGGAGTGTAGTGACGGTGTATTACCTATAGGAGGTGTATTAATACCTGTAGGAGGTGTAGTGACGGTGTATTACCTGTAGGAGGTGTATTAATACCTGTAGGAGGTGTAGTGACGGTGTATTACCTGTAGGAGGTGTAGTGACGGTGTATTACCTGTAGGAGGTGTAGTGACGGTGTATTACCTGTAGGAGGTGTATTAATACCTGTAGGAGGTGTAGTGACGGTGTATTAATACCTGTAGGAGGTGTAGTGACGGTGTATACCTGTAGGAGGTGTATTAATACCTGTAGGAGGTGTATTAATACCTGTAGGAGGTGTAGTGACGGTGTATTACCTGTAGGAGGTGTATTAATACCTGTAGGAGGTGTATTAATACCTGTAGGAGGTGTAGTGACGGTGTATTACCTGTAGGAGGTGTAGTGACGGTGTATTACCTGAAGGAGGTGTATTAATACCTGTAGGAGGTGTAGTGACGTTGTATTACCTGAGAGGTGTAGTGACGGTGTATTACCTGTAGGAGGTGTATTAATACCTGTAGGAGGTGTAGTGACGGTGTATTACCTGTAGGAGGTGTAGTGACGGTGTATTACCTGAAGGAGGTGTAGTGACAGTGTATTACCTGTAGGAGGTGTAGTGACGGTGTATTACTGTAGGAGGTGTAGTGACGGTGTATTACCTGTAGGAGGTGTAGTGACAGTGTATTACCTGTAGGAGGTGTAGTGACGGTGTATTACCTGAAGGAGTGTATTAATACCTGTAGGAGGTGTAGTGACGGTGTATTACCTGTAGGAGGTGTAGGACGGTGTATTACCTGAAGGAGGTGTATTAATACCTGTAGGAGGTGTAGTGACGGTGTATTACCTGTAGGAGGTGTAGTGACGGTGTATTACCTGTAGGAGGTGTATTAATACCTGTAGGAGGTGTAGTGACGGTGTATTACCTGTAGGAGGTGTAGTGACGGTGTATTACCTGTAGGAGGTGTATTAATACCTGTAGAGGTGTAGTGACGGTGTATTACCTGTAGGAGGTGTATTAATACCTGTAGGAGGTGTAGTGACGGTGTATTACCTGTAGGAGGTGTATTAATACCTGTAGGAGGTGTAGTGCGGTGTATTACCTGTAGGAGGTGTATTAATACCTGTAGGAGGTGTAGTGACGGTGTATTACCTGTAGGAGGTGTAGTGACGGTGTATTACCTGTAGGAGGTGTATTAATACCTGTAGGAGGTGTAGTGGCGGTGTATTACCTGTAGGAGGTGTAGTTATCATAGGATCCCACAGTGTAATGTCTGAAAAGCCTCTTGGTGCGATCCTCCCTCGTCTCTGAAACATAAATCATACATTACAGGATATAATATAATATAATATAAAGCGTAACTAAAAAACATATATATTTTGTTTGTTTATTTGTTGTTGTTTACCCAGTCGCGAGTCATATTGCCTCATCTGGACTTCCTCCACACAGTCAGCAGGAAACCAGCCGGTCCGTCCTTTAACACTCCCTTCCCAAAATCCTCCCTCTCCGATAGACAGGACTACACACACACACACACCCACAACACACACCACACACCACACACACACACACACACACCACACACACACACACACACACCACACACACACACACACAAACACACACACAAACAGGCAGGATTTATTTATTTAAGTTAACATGTGTTTATTTATTTATGGAGCTGTAGGAGTGGGGTTATATTTCAAGAAAAAAATTGAATTTCTGAGAAGAATTTGGGATATTGTCTGGGATTAAAAAGTTGTGTTTTATATATTTTAAGTGTGTTGTTTTAATTGTGTTTTTATGAATGTTTAGGGTTGGGGCTGGGGTGACACAAATCATCCATTTGAGAGAAAAATCAGGAAAACTAGTACAAGAGTTTTACTCAAAATTGAATATTTATGAGAAAAATCATGAATATTTTCCTTTCTTTATAATTTCCCCTGATTATTGAACACTTGAAAAAAAAAGATATATATATAAGTAAATAAAATACAAATAATTTAAAAAAAAATTGGGAAAGAAGTCCATAATT
>JAAKFY010000003.1:24889616-24922116 GCA_011823955.1 Dissostichus mawsoni
TCCGGCTTCGTAGTACAGGCCTCTGGCCTCAGGTGTGTGTGTGTGTGTGTGTGTGTGTGTGTGTGTGTGTGTGTGTGTGTGTGTGTGTGTGTGTGGTGTGTTTGTGTGTGTGTATGTGTGTGTGTGTGTGTGTGTGTGTGTGTGTGTGTGTGTGTGTGTGTGTGTGTGTGTGTGTGTGTGTGTGTGTGTGTGTGTGTATGCATGCATGTGACTGTGAGTGTGTGTGTGTGTGTGTGTATATGCATGCGTTTGACTGTGTGTGTGTGTGTGTATGTGTGTGTGTGTGTGTGTGTGTGTGTGTGTGTGTGTGTGTGTGTGTGTATGCATGCATGCATGTGACTGTGTGTGTGTGTGTGTGTGTGTGTCTGTTTCTGTGTGTCTGTGTGTGTGTATGTGTGTGCATGTGTGTGTCTGTGTGTGTATGTGTGTGTGTGTGTGTGTGTGTGTGTGTGTGTGTGTGTGTGTGTGTATGCATGTGACTGTGTGTGTGTGTGTGTATATGCATGCGTTTGACTGTGTGTGTGTGTGTGTGTGTGTGTATGTGTGTGTGTGTGTGTGTGTGTGTGTGTGTGTGTGTGTGTGTGTGTGTGTGTGTGTGTGTGTGTGTGTGTGTGTGTGTGTGTTACCGTCTGCTGCAGGTCCGGGATGCCGATGCGGACGACGATGCTGTTTCCAGGGGGCGTGTCATCCGCGTCGTCCCTGGCAACAGCAGAGCCTGTGGGGTTGCCGTTAGTAACCGCTTGTTGCCGCGGGCGATCATGTTTGGTGTCAGCAGCCGGACTCAGAGGCATGTGGCTGAGAGACACACACACACACACACACACACACACACACACACACACACACACACACACACACGTTTTGTCATTTATTTTTTTAGAATGGCAAAAATAAATGAAATATTATAAGATACAAATAAATAAGAATAAAACATTTAAAAAGTAGACAGTTGTCAAAATTAATTGGATTATTTTTTTCAATTTCTGGGATTATTTATTTATCTTGCATTCATTTTTCCTTCAAATTAACCTGCGCATGTTTTTGATATTTTAGGCTCTTATTTTATTGATTTATTTTTTATATCGGCAACATAAAAGAAAACAAAACAAACCGTGTCAAACAAATCATTATTTTAATTTATTTATGATAGTTTTTATTTATTTGAGGGTTTTCTTTCTTTCTTTCTTTCTTATTTCATTATTTCTTAGAATGGCAGCTTTAGTCCTCCACACACAACATGGGCTTTATCAATTATATATAATCACTTATGTTATTACTGAGCTGAGCCTCTGAGTCAGCAGCTGATTGGTTGTGAGTCAGAGGGAGATTACAGCCTCCCACTGACTCCTCTCTCTCTGCAGACATTTTACATTTCAGGAAAAGGTGCAACAAACGCAGAAATGGCTGCTTCTCGTTCAGGTGCTCAGAGTGAGAGGAACAGAGGAAGAAATGATGAAATACAAATCAGAGGCACGGCACTTTACTGTAATAAACAAGTCAGAAATGTATGAAAGAAATGCCTGAACTTCAGCAGGAGAGGACTCTTTAAAGTAGAGACACTACATACTGATATACACCTGAACATCAGCAGGAGAGGACTCTTTAAAGTAGAGACACTACATACTGATATACACCTGAACATCAGCAGGAGAGGACTCTTTAAAGTAGAGACACTACATACCGATATAACCTGAACATCAGCAGGAGAGGACTCTTTAAAGTAGAGACACTACACTACTGATATACACCTGCACATCAGCAGGAGAGGACTCTTTAAAGTAGAGACACTACATACTGATATACACCTGCACATCAGCAGGAGAGGACTCTTTAAAGTAGAGACACTACATCAGGGCTTCTCAAACTCCGGACCGAACTGCAAATCAATTCCGGACCGAACCCTGTGTCCCATTATAAAAAAAATAAAACTTAAAAAAATAAAAATAAAAACTTTCTGATTCTGATGTAAATTAATGTATATTTTCTTGTGTCTGACGCGTTGTGAGAATGAACGTGCATATATATTTACTTGTGTGCGCAGCGTGACACGCATTACAGACCGCAAGTTAACCGCGACTTTCTAATGCTTCTAATGCCTTTTTTGCTGAGGTTCAAGGCATTGGCTACAGACAAACAGTGCCATTTCTCCCACTAGTTCAAGCCATCATACTGAATGTATGTATTGAATGTGTGTGTGTATACAGGGGCGCCGTTTGCAGACAGGCAAGTGCTTGGACCAGAAGGGGGCCCCCAAAGAAGGTAGATTAAGAAGGTCCACAGCAACGACAACATGAAACACCCTTTAATTTACTGCAACGACATGTCGGGAAACCCCCTCAAGGGGGCCCCATGCATAGCGCGCTGAACCGGCTTCTTAATTTCAGTTTCGTTGCTCCGCTCCGGGGTCGGGGGGGGGGGGGGGGGGGGACTTTACTGGCATTGATCCGGACCATTGACCTTGTATAAAATTCACAAGTGGACCTTTAACAAAAACGTTTGAGTACCCCTGCACTACATACTGATATACACCTGAACATTAACAGGAGAGGACTCTTTAAAGTAGAGACACTACATACTGATATACACCTGAACATCAGCAGGAGAGGACTCTTTAAAGTAGAGACACTACACATGATATACACCTGAACATCAGCAGGAGAGGACTCTTTAAAGTAGAGACACTACACACTGATATACACCTCAACATCAGCAGGAGAGGACTCTTTAAAGTAGAGACACTACATACTGATATACACCTGAACATCAGCAGGAGAGGACTCTTTAAAGTAGAGACACTACATACTGATATACACCTGAAAAGATGCTGATGAACTCAAGGATGTCTTCAATAGAAGTAGAAGTTAAAACAGCTTGAATGTAAAAACCTACAGCAGATTATCTTCTGACTGCAGGACGTTACTGAAGTGTTTTTGCTCAGATTGTGGGAGGTGTTTTTATTCAGTCTGCAGACTCTGATCTGACCTCCACCTTCTCCAACAGCGGGAATAATGGCTGCAGGATGTTACATCACTTCCTGTTTTTCACCCCTAGATCACACACATAACTGACACACACACCACACACACACACACACACATACACACACACACACACACACACACACACACACAGACAGACACACACACACACAGACACACACACACACACACCACACACACACACACACACACACACAGAGACACACACACAGAGACACACACACACACACACACACGCACGCACGCACGCACGCACACACACACACACAGACAGACAGACAGACACACACACACCACACACAGACACACACACACACACACACACACACACACACACACACAGAGACACACACACAGACACACACACACACACACACACACACACACACACACAGAGACACAAACACACACACACCCACACACACACACACACACACAGAGAAACACACACACAGAGACACACACACACACACACACACACACACACATACCATGTATACATCACTTCAGGGACATTACATTGACTTACATGCATTTCCTGGAGACTTATCCTAACCAAGTCTTCACCCTAAAATGAATGATTCCCCTTATGGGGACCTCCATTTTGTCCCCATAAGGGAGGCGAGTCCCCACACGTGACTGTGTAAACAGATTTAGGTCCCCACAAGGACAGTAATGCTAGTCACACATACACACACACACATACACACACACACGCACGCACGCACACACGCACACACACACCCACACACACACAGACACACACACACACACACACACACACACACACACACACAGACACACAGAGACACACATACACACACAAACACACACACACACCACACCACACACACACACACACACACACACACTGATTCTTGAGAGGAGTCGAATTATTTCTTTAGCACAATTGGAGCAATTTTCCAGCAAGTTAATGATAGTAATTATTAGAAGAGGATTGAAGAGGAAGAGAAAGACCTAACACTATTTAACGTATATTTTTACAATTCATATTATAACATTATTATGTATTATAATTAATTATAATTTTATACAAAACATGTTTACATTATTTAATCATTTATTTCTAATTATACTTATTCTTTTATATATCTTTAATTGCCTATATATATATATTTATGTTTGTCAGAGATACATCCTTCTTATAATTCCTCTCACGTCCCAAGTGACTTCCTGCTCGACTAAAGACATTATTAAACGTCTAATTATCTCCCGTATTAATCAGCGGTGGTTGTAATTAGGTCTGATTAGCACGAAGCTGCTGAGGAAAGCATCAGGACCCTAATGGCCACCGAGACGAAGAGGAGGAGGAGGAGCAGGAGGAGTGTGAGTTGTCATAGAAACTGGAATAGCAGGGAATCCTGTGCTAACCTCACACTGTCATTCTGTGTGTGTGTGTGTGTGTGTGTGTGTGTGTGTGTGTGTGTGGTGTGTGTGTGTGTGTGTGTGTGTGTGTGAGAAAAAAGCCCCTGATCTACATGCTCGCTGTTGCTATGGGAACCAGTTGAACAGTTTTTTCGCAGTTTCCCCCCATTTTTTTTAAAACTCCCATCCTGCCCGACGACCACAGACCCTCTCCATGTCTAAATATACATGTATTTATATATATATATGATACCCTCATATATATGTATATGTGTGTTTATGATTGATTTCAATATCAGATCAATACTTAATTAATTAGAGGAAGAGACCAAATGTACCCATATTCTTATTTATTTTATAGATTTTTTGTACAGTATTTACATTTATTACATTGCATTAAAGCATTATTTGTATATTATTATATTATTATTAAGAATATTATTTATTCTTAATAATAATAATTAATATTTGATATGAACAATTATTTTTATTTTTATTTACACAGACTAATTTTTATGATTTTATTTATTTATTATTATTATTATTATTGTAGTTATTTAATTTATTTACCAATATTATCTATTATAATTAGTTTTTTCATTTTATTTTAATTTACACCGATTATTTTGCACATTTTCAAAATATGTTTTTCATAATTATTTGTATTTATTTAATAATTATTTGTACTCGAAATAATATCATTATTGCTCTAAAATAATTAAATACATTAATGAATAATAATAATTGTATTTATTAATTTATTATGAATTATCGATATTACATTTATTTTTTAAACACACAGCAGTACTCCCAAACACCTGGAAACCCTTTTCCTGAATCAGACGCTCTACATGTTGTTTATAAATGTCTTCTTTGAGTTAACTTAGCATTTAATGTTGCATCCTCTCCTCTCTCACATGTCTGAGTGTCCTTGAAGGCACCACCGGAGACACTTTCCTTCCTTCACACCAACAAAGATAATTAAACCCTCATAAAAGTCAAACACCCCAAACACACAATACATGTATATTTCCTGCATGAATCACTTCCTCTTTTGAGCTGCTGAGAATGCTGGGTAATTGCTGCGATGTTTACACGCTAACATTTCGCCCGCCGAGGAATCCTCAACGACATGTCAGTCTTTGAAATGTCAGAGGAGTGGATTCAGAAAAATGACTCTCATTCATTTCCAGGCACTGCCATTCAGGGTCATAATGGGCTACAGAGTTTCCCAGCATGCATTGGGAGGAGATCACAGACAGGTCGACAACAACCACTCACACGACAGCTTCAAAGGTGTATCAGTATGTAGTGTCTCTACTTTAAAGAGTCCTCTCCTGCTGATGTTCAGGTGTATATCAGTATGTAGTGTCTCTACTTTAAAGAGTCCTCTCCTGCTGCTGTACAGGTGTATATCAGTATGTAGTGTCTCTACTTTAAAGAGTCCTCTCCTGCTGATGTTCAGGGTATTCAGTATGTAGTGCCTCTACTTTAAAGAGTCCTCTCCTGCTGCTGTTCAGGTGTATATCAGTATGTAGTGTCTCTACTTTAAAGAGTCCTCTCCTGCTGCTGTTGAGGTGTATACAGTATGTAGTGTCTCTACTTTAAAGAGTCCTCTCCTGCTGGTGTTCAGGTGTATATCAGTATGTAGTGTCTCTACTTAAAGAGTCCTCTCCTGCTGATGTTCAGGTGTATATCAGTATGTAGTGTCTCTACTTTAAAGAGTCCTCTCCTGCTGATGTTCAGGTGTATGTCAGTATGTAGTGTCTCTGCTTTAAAGAGTCCTCTCCTGCTGCTGTTCAGGTGTATATCAGTATGTAGTGTCTCTACTTTAAAGAGTCCTCTCCTGCTGCTGTTCAGGTGTATATCAGTATGTAGTGTCTTTACTTTAAAGAGTCTCCTGCTGGTGTTCAGGTGTATATCAGTATGTAGTGTCTCTACTTTAAAGAGTCCTCTCCTGCTGATGTTCAGGTGTATATCAGTATGTAGTGTCTCTACTTTAAAGAGTCCTCTCCTGCTGATGTTCAGGTGTATATCAGTATGTAGTGTCTCTACTTTAAGAGTCCTCTCCTGCTGATGTTCAGGTGTATATCAGTATGTAGTGTCTCTACTTTAAAGAGTCCTCTCCTGTGGTGTTCAGGTGTATATCAGTATGTAGTGTCTCTACTTTAAAGAGTCCTCTCCTGCTGATGTTCAGGTGTATATCAGTATGTAGTGTCTCTACTTTAAAGAGTCCTCTCCTGCTGGTGTTCAGGTGTATATCAGTATATAGTGTCTCTACTTTAAAGAGTCCTCTCCTTCTGTATGACACATTTAAAAAGGTTCCACATACTCTGAGGCGCTTGAATAAATGAAGTGACGTGATATCTGCTTCAATTGTTCCTCCGCTCTTCAGAAAACACTAATCAGAGGTTCTGAATTCACTTCCTGTCGTTCAGAACGGAAACAAATCCCTTCCTGTTCCTCCTCTGCGGCTCAGACACTCTTCCAGGACTTAGTTTAATATTTCTCTGGCCTTTAATGAATCTGAGGAGCGACTTAACGATCCAAACACACACTGAAAACTGACGAGGCACTTTTTAAACCTCCCTGCAGTGTTAACTTTGTGTGTTTTATTAATATCACCTGAAACAAAAGGAAAGCACAAAAAACGCTTTTGTTTTTTCCCAGTTTTCATGCATCAGCGCCCGGAATAAAAGCTCATTAAACCTGTTTGATGGATTAACCTTCAAAAGACTAACACTGAGCCAACTCTGTGACAGCTGATCAAATAAAAACCTGCGACACACAGAGAGAAAAAGAGAAGGATCACAGTCGAGTGAGGAGAGAGAAACCTCACACACACCGTTTATAATGAATTTGATCTCAAATGTTCGATCAAACTGCACGTTTAGATATGACTTTCTGCACCTGAACATCAGCAGGAGAGGACTCTTTAAAGTAGAGACACTACATACTGATATACACCTGAACATCAGCAGGAGAGGACTCTTTAAAGTAGAGACACTACATACTGATATACACCTGAACATCAGCAGGAGAGGACTCTTTAAGTAGAGACACTACATACTGATATACACCTGAACATCAGCAGGAGAGGACTCTTTAAAGTAGAGACACTACATACTGATATACACCTGAACATCAGCAGGAGAGGACTCTTTCAAGTAGAGACACTACATACTGATATACACCTGAACATCAGCAGGAGAGGACTCTTTAAAGTAGAGACTCTACACACTGATATACACCTGAACATCATCAGGAGAGGACTCTTTAAAGTAGAGACACTACCTACTGATATACACCTGAACATCAGCAGGAGAGGACTCTTTAAAGTAGAGACACTACATACTGATATACACCTGAACATCAGCAGGAGAGGACTTTAAAGTAGAGACACTACATACTGATATACACCTGAACATCAGCAGGAGAGGACTCTTTAAAGTAGAGACACTACATACTGATATACACCTGAACATCAGCAGGAGAGGACTCTTTAAAGTAGAGACACTACATACTGAATACACCTGAACATCAGCAGGAGAGGACTCTTTAAAGTAGAGACACTACATACTGATATACACCTGAACATCAGCAGGAGAGGACTCTTAAGTAGAGACACTACATACTGATATACACCTGAACATCAGCAGGAGAGGACTCTTTAAAGTAGAGACTCTACACACTGATATAACCTGAACATCATCAGGAGAGGACTCTTTAAAGTAGAGACACTACCTACTGATATACACCTGAACATCAGCAGGAGAGGACTCTTTAAAGTAGAGACACTACATACTGATATACACCTGAACATCAGCAGGAGAGGACTCTTTAAAGTAGAGACACTACATACTGATATACACCTGAACATCAGCAGGAGAGGACTCTTTAAAGTAGAGACACTACATACTGATATACACCTGAACATCAGCAGGAGAGGACTCTTTAAAGTAGAGACACTACACTGATATACACCTGAACATCATCAGGAGAGGACTCTTTAAAGTAGAGACACTACATACTGATATACACCTGAACATCAGCAGGAGAGGACTCTTTAAAGTAGAGACACTACATACAGATATACACCTGAACTCAGCAGGAGAGGACTCTTTAAAGTAGGGACACTACATACTGATATACACCTGAACATCAGCAGGAGAGGACTCTTTAAAGTAGAGACACTACATACTGATATACACCTGAACATCAGCAGAGAGGACTCTTTAAAGTAGAGACACTACATACTGATATACACCTGAACATCAGCAGGAGAGGACTCTTTAAAGTAGAGACACTACACACTGATATACACCTGAACATCAGCAGGAGAGGACTCTTTAAAGTAGAGACACTACATACTGATATACACCTGAACATCAGCAGGAGAGGACTCTTTAAAGTAGAGACACTACATACTGATATACACCTGAACATCAGCAGGAGAGGACTCTTTAAAGTAGAGACACTACATACTGATATACACCTGAACATCATCAGGAGAGGACTCTTTAAAGTAGAGACACTACATACTGATATACACCTGAACATCAGCAGGAGAGGACTCTTTAAAGTAGAGACACTACATACGATATACACCTGAACATCAGCAGGAGAGGACTCTTAAAGTAGGGACACTACATACTGATATACACCTGAACATCAACAGGAGAGGACTCTTTAAAGTAGAGACACTACATACTGATATACACCTGAACATCAGCAGGAGAGGACTCTTTAAAGTAGAGACACTACATACTGATATACACCTGAACATCAGCAGGAGAGGACTCTTTAAAGTAGAGACACTACACACTGATATACACCTGAACATCAGCAGGAGAGACTCTTTAAAGTAGAGACACTACACACTGATATACACCTGAACATCAGCAGGAGAGGACTCTTTAAAGTAGAGACACTACATGCTGATATACACCTGAACATCAGCAGGAGAGGACTCTTTAAAGTAGAGACACTACATACTGATATACACCTGAACATCAGCAGGAGAGGACTCTTTAAAGTAGAGACACTACATACTGATATACACCTGAACATCAGCAGGAGAGGACTCTTTAAAGTAGAGACACTACACACTGATATACACCTGAACATCAGCAGAAGAGGACTCTTTAAAGTAGAGACACTACATACTGATATACACCTGAACATCAGCAGGAGAGGACTCTTTAAAGTAGAGACACTACATACTGATATACACCTGAACATCAGCAGGAGAGGACTCTTTAAAGTAGAGAAACTACATACTGATATACACCTGAACATCAGCAGGAGAGGACTCTTTAAAGTAGAGAACTACATACTGATATACACCTGAACATCAGCAGGAGAAGACTCTTTAAAGTAGAGACACTACATACTGATATACACCTGAACATCAGCAGGAGAGGACTCTTTAAAGTAGAGACACTACATACTGATATACACCTGAACATCAGCAGGAGAGGACTCTTTAAAGTAGAGACACTACACACTGATATACACCTGAACATCAGCAGGAGAGGACTCTTTAAAGTAGAGACCTACATACTGATATACACCTGAACATCAGCAGGAGAGGACTCTTTAAAGTAGAGAAACTACATACTGATATACACCTGAACATCAGCAGGAGAGGACTCTTTAAAGTAGAGACATTACATACTGATATACACCTGAACATCAGCAGGAGAGGACTCTTTAAAGTAGAGACTCTACATACTGATATACACCTGAACATCAGCAGGAGAGGACTCTTTAAAGTAGAGACACTACATACTGATATACACCTGACATCAGCAGGAGAGGACTCTTTAAAGTACAGACACTACATACTGATATACACCTGAACATCAGCAGGAGAACTCTTTAAAGTAGAGACAGTACATGCTGATATACACCTGAACATCAGCAGGAGAGGACTCTTTAAAGCTATTTCCCATCAGCAGAAACAGTTGTGTGGAAGTTTTATTTCCAGAAGTATTGTTCTCGCTGTGTGGGAGGACAAAAACGGGAAATGCTCGTCGCTTTGACCCCGAGTTATTTCAGGACCGAACAATATTTTCACCTCTGCTCGTGAAGACGGAGAATCGGACCGAACATCCCGAGGAGGCGTTACATAACGGAGCTCTGTGCAGAACAATGGAGTTAAAAACAAGCTCAGAAAATAATCAGCTGCTCCTCCAGGACTCATTCACTGCCTCCACAGCAGCCACAGAACTGAGAGCAGCAGATTCTCCAGAAACATGAGAGGAGGAAGAGGGGAAGGAAACAGGGTGAAGAGTAGGGAGGAAGGGAGAATATCTTTTAATTGTATTATTATTATTGATCTTATTTTTTTATTATTACTATTATTATAAGAACTTTGGTGATAAGAATAAAATCAAGATATCTTTTGACCAGATTTGTACGGTTGAATTTCCATGATTTAAATTATTCTTACATATTTACTGGATGATTTTGTCATAATCATTATTATTATTATTAATAAACAAGTAAGATTACTTATTTGATCCCAGGGATTTGGAATTGGATAACGTATTAATCGCCCTTTTTTCAAAATAAATATAAATAAGGGGGATTTTGATATAAGAGATGAAGAGCGAAGATGTCCTGTTGCATAATTCAGAAAGACTGAGTGTTCCTTTAAAGTGAGAAGACTGTCTGTGTTAGCAGCTGACAATGATCACAGTCTGGACGATAAGAAAGACAAACCCTCACTGAGGAAGAAGAAGTCTGAGTCTAAAGGAAAACTAATATAATCCGCTCAAAAATCATCAGTTTTACCCAATTTCCCTGCAGATATTTATATGCTTTTAGGGTTAAATGTACAGTTTATCATTTATTTTGCATCGTTATCCTCATGCACTGAAGTGTATGTGATATTTCCATGATATAGTCAATTATATCATTGATTCAAAAGGGATTTTAAAGGGAAAAAGGTTGAAAATCACTGAAACACTGTAATCCATCTGATACATTTCGTACAAAAAGGATGAAATGCAGGAGTTTTGATGCTTCTTCCTGCTGGTTTCTTTTGTTAAAATTGTAAAAACTGTGGGCATTCACACAGGAAATGAAAGAGTAAATCTGTCAGGTCAAATCCCCAACAAAGAGCCAAAGTATTTAACCCTCCTATTGTCTTCGTTTCCCCCCCCTTACTTTGGTGTTCGCGGTCAAATTTGACCGGTCCTGTTTTAACTGCTATTACATTAACACAAAAACCATGAATCATCACCAAATTTCATTTAACAAGCTTTCAAACTGTAAATATTGTAACAGACTCCTGGTATACATGAAGAACTGCAGTAGATATACAAAGAATAGACACTGAACATGTACTGCGTGTGCCAGGTGTGATCCATGTGGGGGGATGGGCACATAAGAGCGGGAAATGTGTCAAATTGTTCTGTGTGTGTGTGTGTGTGTGTGTGTGTGTGTGTGTGTGTGTGTGTTGTGTGTGTGTGTGTGTGTGTGTGTGTGTGGTGTGTGTGTGTGTGTTGTGTGTGTGTGTGTGTGTGTGTTTTATCTGATCCGGATGGTTACTAATTCCTTTTCTTTATGGCGGTCATGTTTGACCGGGAACACCATGGGTGTTACAAAGTCATCCAAAATGCAATGAAAGTGGTGATCAGCCGTTTTACATGTTCAAATGTCTTCTGTGAAGGATATCATGAAGCCTTAATGCAATCGAATGTAAAACAAAAAAGTTATGATTGATGAAAAGTAGTACATCGGTCAGATTTGACCCGAACACAACAGGAGGGTTAAGTGTACACACTCGACAAAATCAGAGGATAAACAGCGTCAGATACTGTAGTTTAGACTTTCACTCTGCAGCCAATACAGATGTAGAGCTATTTCACCACCATCCAATTCAGGCAGAGACGCTTACTCACTTCTTCTGCTAACCAGATAAAACGACTCAAGGTCCCCTGTTTCTGTGTGCCATTTGCACTCTTTAAAGAGTGTATCAAAGACTGTAAATATCCACTTAAATACCACTGATTGCTCACAGTGTCTGGATGATTAAAGGACCATAACATTTCTTATATATGTATTTATTCCTCCTTTAATTAATGATGAAAAATGACAATTACATATATTTTCCTTTCTACACAGGAAGAGGGAGAATATGTTGCATTAGGTAAAAAAGGTTGATGTTTTCCCTCTCTTGTAGTGTGTTTTAGTGCATGTAAATGGTCTGCAAAGGCTAAAATCCCCGAGTTCCAGAACATGGTGACATCACAACTGAACACTCGCGCTCCTATTGGCTAGCGCTCCAACACATTGTACGTGATAGGCTAAAGGGCGGGACATCTCTAAGAGGTGGACCAATCACAACAGAGCCGGCCAGCTAACCAATCAGAGCAGACTTGGCTCTGGTTTCAGACAGAGGGTGAATATGAGAAAAAAGGGGCACAGATCCCACATTCCCATCTCGTATATTTCAGGGGAAAGTGTGACTCAAACCAGTAAAAAGTACCAAAAGTTATGCATCCATTTGAAGAAAGACGATTTAAAGTAGATAAACCAAAACCAAGACTCTCAAGACCTACTTGAATAGTACTGGTTGGATATTAAACACAGAACATGACCATTGGACAAAAACTGAAATGCTGAATTGGCGCCATGTTTTGGAAAGCTAAATGCCTAAGACTTCTTCTTCTTATAATTTGTGTGTTGAGTTTTATTTGCGTTTAGCATGCATGAGTGTTGCATTTTGCCACCTGTTGGACTTTCTTTTCCCATTCCCTTGAGTCCTTAAACCACTTCCTGTCCCCTGGTTTGGCGGTCAATGGTTTTCTGAATGTGCTTTTGGTTGATATCCTGAAATAAGGTCTGTGGTTAACACAAGCTGAAGAGATTTTTTTTCTACGACATCAAATATGTCAGTAAATACCACACTGGGGAATTTAAAAATGGGGGTTGCTAACAAGTGTCTAAATGAGACGACTAAACGTCATCACGCCCAACATTAGCCGCCTTTAGCTTAGCGGTGGAGACGAAGTCATGTGACCATGCTCTAGTTCCTATAATTAGCCCAACATTAGCCGCCTTTAGCTTAGCGGTGGAGACGTGAAGTCATGTGACCGTGCTGTAGTTTCTTTATAGCCCAACATTGTCTTTTTACATATATCATAAAGTGTTGTTAATATGTGGAGATTATCCTGCTGAACTAAACGTGTAAGAATCATAAACTTGTTTTATGCAATAATCCAATGGAGAAATCCTATTGGCTTTTTTTGGAGGGAACCAGGGAGATGCTGGTTTAAGGTTTTTCCTACAAAAATAAGTCTTCCTCAACACCACTGGCAAAAAATACCTAAATCTAAATTGACTTGTTCTTGGTCTTCAGGTTCTAAAATCTCTATATTTGATCACAATCCTCCTGCTGGATCGTATAATATTTGAATGGTTCTGGATGCCCAATTTAGTTTCAAGAACTCCAACACTTTTAGAAATAAAGATAAGAAACTCACCTATCGTCAGCAGTCCCATCAAACTTTTCCAACGGCCTCTACTGATTTCTTTAATGGTCCGGTTCTGGTTTTGTTTCTGGTCCAGACTGAAGGTGCCAGGGTCTTCAGTCTCTGCTTTGGGTTTTTAAATTGGACTGTAATCCTGTTTAGAAGCAGCAGCAGCAGAACGAGTACTTTCTGCAGTAATACGGAGTTCCTCTTGAAGTAGTTTTACGGTAGAGTACTTTGCGTGAGGTAATCCTGCAGCAGAGGTCTCAGATTGTATTCTGGGAGCTGCCCTGCCCATCCTGTAGAAACGGGAGGAAGAGGGGGAGGAAGAGGAAGATAGGGAGGGTTGGTGGGAGGTAAAGGATGTGAAGGAGAGGAAGGGGGGGAGAAGTAAAAAAAAAAAATTCAGAGAAGGAGAGGAGAAGCGATCTCGTCTTGCAGTTTAAAGCAGAATTGGGTCAGACACTGATGCGTTTTGCGGAGGCCATTTCAGGTTCAGTCTGTTACACAATGGGAAGCGGCTGTTTTTGTTAGCATGGCAACAGAAAGGGAGACGTACAAACTGGTAGTATTATGTAAAGTTTAAAATATTGATCCATCCCTCTGTTTCTACTCTCAGAGGAGAACGGGAATAGAAAACTGTTAGCATGTGCTGTTAGCTTTGGCTAGCAGTTAGCTTTTAAATAACTAAGAAGTGGATTGTATTAGTTCATTTAGGGACAGTGCACATTAATTAAACATTGATGTAAATGCGTCAGAGTTACAAAAGTCCATTAAAAACAAGTTGAAATATGTATAATCACTGCTCGACTGTTAACAAAACTATGTTTATATCTAGTTGTATAGCCAATTTAAAGCATGTTGAGAACATTGGCAAAAGAAAATGTGAACGGATGCGGATCCAATAAAATAAAAGTCAAGTTTTTACAGCGAAAAATTCTGAATTTATCATTTAAACAGCACTTTGAATGGAAAGCGCCTCTTGATTTTTACGTCATTTGGCATATTTGTTTTCTTAACAATCATTAGTAATATGCTAATGAGTGTCGGACTGTAAAACACTAAATCAACATCCCTAATTTAATTTGACCAAAGCAAAAGTTTATATTTTGGTCAGCGAAGTTGTATTTTACACTGTGGCAAGCTATGAGCTTTAGCAGCCTGTTGACTTAATATTAGCTGCATGTTAGCCACTAAGTAACGAGCTGCCTTTTGTAGCACATTATCATATTATAAAGCTAACAGCTCATTTCTCTCTAGCTAGCCAACAATGTAGACTTTTCTGTTAGCAGTCCCCAAACTTATAGTCAGTTTGCAGCATATTAGTCACGTAATTAGCTGTTAACATTTGGTAGCCCATGATTTTACTACTAACAGCTAATGGCGCTTTTCCACTGCAGGGCCTCGCTCGGCTTAGTACGGTATGGCTAGGCCTCGTTAGGCCTTGTTAGGCCAGGCTCACTTTATGCTGCGTTTCCATTACAGTTTAGTAGCTGGGGCAGTAACTATAGTAACGCAGTGTAGGCGGAGCTGTGACGTCATCTTCAATGCGAAACACAAAACCAACATCAGCCGTTAGCTGTTAGCATTCAGAGCTCACAGCTCCTCATATCTGTTCAGAAACTAGACAAAAGTTAAACAAGTACAAACCACAGACGGTCTGTGTCATGGCGAATACAGTCGCTGGTTTATTCATGTCTGTAGGCCGTTGTTGTGAGTGTGGACGGTCGGAGCATATACTGCGTTAGCTTAGCCGATCTCCATTCAGAAAACACGCATTTTAAAAGGTTTCTCGCTGCTGTCTGTCTGCAGACTTGTCAAAGCATTAATTCATGGTTTTTACTAACCGGTATCAGTATGTTGTTACTTCGGCATCATTTTGAAATGTGTATTACAATTAAATCACGGTCAAATATGTTCATCTTGTTGTAGTTGCCAGCGATTCTCTCACTGGTTTAGCATACTCAGCCGGTTGTTGGCCCGGAAAGAACCTTGATTTTGGAGAGCCAGAAAACTGTGAAAAAGTACCCGCTAGCCGGAACTACGCCAAGTGGAAACGCAACCAAAAACGGGCTGGGCACGGCACGGCACGGCACGCTTAAACCTCGCTCCGCGCTGTAGTGGAAATGCGCCATTACATCACTTGAAGCAGTTATGCTAGTGGTGTTAGCTGTTAGCACCCTGTTTGCAAACTCCCCAATAATACTTAGTAAACTGAAGTCAGTCCGTGAATAAGTGTCTGTTAGTTCAAGTCAGTAATAATACATTCAGTCTGAGGTAATAACAGTAGGACAGTGGAGGGGATGTTATCTAAATTGCTAAAATCAGTTTAACAGAACAAGTGAAGAGAAAATATTGTTGTTGGTAGTTTACAGGTTATCCCAGGATTGGTGATTCATGTTACGCTAAAAACAGGGATTACACCACCAGATTACTTTATGGTTATGGAGATTATCAGTATTGTCCATGGCGCTACCCGTCTTTTCCCAACAGCGACTACCTATTGTTGACGTCAGCTCGTTTACTCCTATAGCATCATATTGTTGGGACTCTAGCAGCTGTTGACCTTTGTTAGCCTATGAGCTAATGGCTGTTAGCTTCCTGTTTAGTCAGCCAGTAGCATACTGGTAGGGCAGCTGGTAGCCTGCTAATAGCTAGCAGCATGCTAACCAGGTGTGTGTGTGTGTGTGTGTGTGTGGTGTGTGTGTGTGTGTGTGTGTGTGTGTGTGTGTGTGTGTGTGTGTGTGTGTGTGTGTGTGTGAACCAGGATGTTTCTATGGCGACGTAGACAGCAGGAGGACATGTTGGACACAAGAAAACAATAAAAAACGTTCCTGTTTCCCGTCTGGGTTGCCAAGGAATCGGATGTTTGGCAGGAAAAAGGCGAAAGCTGCACGGCACTGATAACACACACACTCACACACACACACACACACACACACACCACAGACACTTTTCTGCCTCTTCATACTTCTACTCTACTACATCTCAGAGGCAAATATAGTACTTTTAATTACACAATAGTACACGCAGTTGTTAAATTTAGCTCTACTTTCACAACATTGCGATGCTGCTAACAGACCATAAGGAATAAGGAATAAATCCCAATAACAATCCAATATTTGGCGATTATTTCTTGAGTTTTATTGTTTCCAGCAGCCTCTTTATGCAGTGTAGTTTGGAAAGCTACATAATCAAACCTCAGTATTCACGACGCATGTGTTATTACATTTTTTGAACACAGTTTCAGGTGTGATGATTCAGAAGTCGTCCAGTTTGGGTCAGATTTTGAAGTGTTTCATTGTGAGGTGTGAACAGGATGTGTGTCCTAGAAATGCAGCTCCCTTGGCCATTACCATGGTAACCAATGGTAGGATCTGATAAAACACACACACTCACACACACACTTTATCTTGTCAAGTTTCTCGTATCACTGGGAATCAAAAATCTGAGGTTGTTCAGATTCCTTCTCTTAGTGGTTCAGACCTGATGAGCACCCACAGAGGAGGAAAGGTTCATTAAAGATAACAATTAAAGTTATAATCTCGATAGAGTAGTGCAGGGATGTGGCATTCCTGGGTTGGACCCTGAAGGCAGCATCTCCCTGGACCAATGGGATTTCTCCAATTGAGTTTATCGCAGAAAATAATCTCAAACGTTTATGATATTTACACGTTTAGTTCAGCAGGATAATCTCCACATATTAACACCACTTTATGATTTCTGAAGTACAATGCTAATGTTGGGCTATATAGGAACTGCAGCACGGTCACATGACTTCACGTCACCAGCGCTAAGCTAAAGGAGGCTAATGTTGGGCTATAAAGGAACTACAGCACGGTCACATGACTTCACGTCACCAGCGCTAAGCTAAAGGAGGCTAATGTTGGGCTATAAAGGAACTACAGCACGGTCACATGACTTCACGTCACCAGCGCTAAGCTAAAGGAGGCTAACGTTGGGCTATAAAGGAACTACAGCACGGTCACATGACTTCACGTCACCACCGCTAAGCTAAAGGAGGCTAATGTTGGGCTATAAAGGAACTACAGCACGGTCACATGACTTCACGTCACCACCGCTAAGCTAAAGGAGGCTAATGTTGGGCTATAAAGGAACTACAGCACGGTCACATGACTTCACGTCACCACGCTAAGCTAAAGGCGGCTAATGTTGGGCTATGAAGGACCTACAGCACGGTCACATGACTTCACGTCACCACCGATAAGCTAAAGGCGGCTAATGTTGGGCTATGAAGGACTACAGCATGGTCACATGACTTCACGTCACCACCGATAAGCTAAAGGCGGCTAATGTTGGGCTATAAAGGAACTACAGCACGGTCACATGACTTCACGTCACAAGTGCTAAGCTAAAGGCGGCTAATGTTGGGCTATAAAGGACCTACAGCACGGTCACATGACTTCACGTCACCACCGCTAAGCTAAAGGCGGCTAATGTTGGGCTATAAAGGACCTACAGCACGGTCACATGACTTCACGTCACCAGCGCTAAGCTAAAGGCGGCTAATATTGGGCTATAAAGGACCTACAGCACGGTCACATGACTTTACAAATCTATATCTATATTGCAATATATTGACTTTAGCTGAAACATTTGGCCAGATTTCAGGAAGTCATGCATGAAGCTACAGTAATGCTGGGTTTTATCACGTTGCCATGACAACCACGTCAGAAAAGTAGAAGATCCACTTCCTGTTTGAAGTGTGTGTGATATTTTATTTGGATGGAGCCAGAAGAAGAAAAAGAAGAGGAGGGGGGGGGGGTGCATATCATCTCTTTAGATAGACGGTCTGAGACTACGGCCTACACACTCTCTGCTGAGTTACATAACACACACACACACACACACAAACAACACACACACACACACACACAAACACACACACACACACACAGGTAGAGGGATGCTGGAGGAAGCAGGAATTAAAAAAGACAACCCTCAGAGGGAAAGAGGGAGGATGAATTAAAGTAAAAATGGGAAAGGTAAAACAAGGAAAGGAGGGAAGGGATGAAGGAGGCATCAGATAAGGTGGGAGGAAAAGGAAAGAGGGATGACAGGAAGGAGGTAAAAAAGGGAGGAAAGGGGTAATGGAAAAGAAGGAAAGGAGGGATGAATGGAATTAATGAAATATTAAGAAAAGGAAGGGAAGGAGACAAGAAGAGGGAGAAACAGGAAGAGGAAACTAGGAAAGGAAGTAAAGGAAGGGAAGTAAGTAAGGAATAAGGAAATGAAAGGAAGGAGTGAAGTTAATAAGTAGGTAGGAAGGGAATACAATAAGAAAAGGAAAGAGGGAAGGAGATGGTTTGAAGAGAGAAGATGTGAGGAAGTGTAGGTAAGGAAGAGAGGAGGCAAGGAAAGAAGAAGCACATTAGGAGATGGAAAAGAGAGCAAGGAAAGGAATGTAGGGGAGAGGGAAAGGAAGGAAAAGGAAGGAAGCAGGTGATGAGAGGACAGATGGAGGAAAGGAAAAAGGTGAGGTGATGGAAAGGAATGAGGAAATGCACGAGGGAATAAGAGGAAGTGGAGTAGGAAAAGACAATAAGGAAGGAATGCAGGGTGGAAAGGAGGCAAGGAGGCAATAAAGTGATGACAGCACATTAATCGAAAAAAGAAGATATGAAGGAAGGAGGACGAAAAAGGAAGCAAGAGAAGGATAGGAAAGGGATGAGAGAGGAAAGGAAAGGAAATAAGTAAAAGGAGCAGAGGAAGTAAGGAATGCCAAAAGAGGGGTAGGGAAGGAGGAGGCAAGGAAGCATAAAAGCGATATGAGGGAGAAGATGAAATAGAAAAAAATGAAGGAAATGAAATGAAGGGAGAGGAGACAAGAAGTGAAAAAGAGATGACAGCACATAGGAAGGAGGCAGGAAGGAATGCATGTAGGAGAGAAGGAAAGGAGAGGAAGGGAGGAGAGGAGGCAAGGAAAGGAAAGAAGGCAATCAAGTAGGAGGTAAGGAATGCCAACAGAGGGGAAGTGGGAGAAACAGACGACATTAAATAAAGGAGGAAAAGGAAAGGATCTTAAAGAAGAGGAGGAAAGGAAAGGAAGGGTGGGAAGGGAGGAGAGGAGACAAGGAAATAAGGAAAGGAAATGACGAGATGAAAAGATGACCAGAGGTAAAGTGCAGAGACAAATTAGTCACGACTTTAAAAGTTGCAGAGACGGACGGACAACACACACACACACACACACACCACACACAACACACACACACACACACCAGAGAGGGAGAGAAGGAGACTCACCAGCAGATCACCGACTCCATGATGTTAAACTGAAAAGAAAAGGGAGGACTGATGAAGAGGAGAGATGATGGAGGACGGAAAAAAAGAGAAGAAAAGAAGAGGAGGAGGAGGAGGAGGAGGAGGAGGAGGAGGAAGAGCGAGAGAGGGAGAGAGAGAGAGAGGAAGGGAGAGAGGATGAAGAGGAGAGAGAGGGAGGTCGGCTCAGCCCACACACTGCTAGCATGACACACACTATATATGTGGTTGTGTGTGTGTGTGTGTGTGTGTGTTGTCTCCCACTCTATTGCGTGGGTTAGAAACACACCTCTCTCTCTCTCTCTTTCTGGAGGGGGGGGGCGAGCGTGGGATTGGAGGAGCGGCCCGTCTCTATGGCACGATGCAAAAGCTTTAATTAAATAAATAATTGAACAGTCAACATCATTATTATCATTATTATAATTCTTATCACTGCATCATGATCGCTGGTTGATAGCGAGCAGCAGACGGATGATGGAAGGTGTGAAGGTGTTTCCATGTGTGAGAAAAAAGTGGGATTGACCAATCAGAAGCCGCAGGAGGTCACATGACCCTCGAGAGGAGAGGGTGTTTTCCACATGGAAGCACATTCATGATGCTGTGTTATTATAAGTAGTTTCATTCTTTATATTAACTATTTGATTTTTTTTATTGTTTCCTGACTCACCCCATACCACATATTGATTTTTAAAAATGTATATATTATTTATTTATTTTTACATTTAATATTTTAACTGTTTTAAAAAATATATATAAACATGATTTATTTTTTGCTGGTTCGAATAGCCCACACACACACACACACACACACACACACACACACACACACACACACACACCACACACACACACACACACACACACACACACACCACACACACACACACACAACACACACACAGAGGTAGAGGGATGCTGGAGGAAGCAGGAATTAGAAGACAACCCTCAGAGGGAAAGAGGGAGGATGAATTAAAGTAAAAATGGGAAAGGTAAAACAAGGAAAGGAGGAAAGGGATGAAGGAGGAATCAGATAACGTGGGAGGAAAAGGAAAGAGGGATGACAGGAAGGAGGTAAAAAAGGGAGGAAAGGGGTAATGGAAAAGAAGGAAAGGAGGGATGAATGGAAATTAATGAAATATTAAGAAAAGGAAGGGAAGGAGACAAGAAGAGGAGAACAGGAAGAGGAAAAGGAAAGGAAGTAAAGGAAGGGAAGTAAGTAAGTAAGGAATACGGAAATGAAAGGGAAGAGTGAAGAGTTAAATAAGTAGGAAGGGAATAAAATAAGAAAAGGAAAGAGGGAAGGAGATGGTTTGAAGAAGAGAAGATGTGAGGAAGGTAGGTAAGGAAGAGAGGAGGCAAGGAAAGGAAAGAAGGCACATTATGAGAAGATTGAAAAGAGAGCAGGAAAGAATGTAAAGAAGAAGGAAAATAATGTAAAGAAGAAGGAAAGGAAGGTAAGAAAGGAAGGAAGCGAGTAGTGATGAGAGGACAGATGGAGGAAAGGAAAAAGGTGAGGTGATGGAAAGGAATGAGGAAATGCACGAGGGAATTAGAGGAAGTGGAGTAGAAAAGACAATAAGGAAGGAATGCAGGGTGGAGAGGAGGCAAGGAAGCAAGGAGGCAATAAAGTGATGACAGCACATTAATCGAAAAAGAAGATATGAAGGAAAGGAGGACGAAAAGGAAGGAAGCAAGAGGAGGATAGGAAAGGGATTCAGATAGGAAAGAAGGAAGGAAGGGATGAGAGAGAAAGGAAAGGAAAGAAGTAAAAGGAGCAGAGGAAGTAAGGAATGCCAAAAGAGGGGTAGGGAAGGAGAGGAGGCAAGGATTAGCAGTTCAATCAATGAAATCCGTCTGACGCTCGATTTGACTGGTCATATTTCTGGAGTCATTGCAGTCTTTGAGGAACAGAAATGTTTTTCCGTCATCACTTTAACATTTTAGGGGGAAAATCTACACGCCATATTTTAACTAAGGATCATTTGAAATGCAGCACTTTTTAAATGTGTTTTGATGATACACACCGGACTGATGACGGTTTGTTTATTAATTCACACATTAAAGAGCGTGTGAAGAGGCGAGTAGAAAGGCTCTTTTGAATCTTTTAGGATGAGATTGTCAGTAATTATTTTTTCCGCAGCAAAATGTTTTCAGACGTTCACTAATGGGTTCTCCTGACCTGAGAATCGGTTCTTCATCATCATTATTAGTATTTGTATTATTCTGAATGGAGAGCAGATGGGTTTCAACGTGGGGAATAAACACCGAGTTCAGCCGCACACAGAGGAAAGAAAAACACTTTACTTTAAAACTCACAACAACATCCTTTAAAGAGTTCCTATTCTGCTTCCTGTATTTATATAAGTTTCTGTGGATGTCAATGGTCTGCAGAGGCTACAATTCCCAAAGTTCCGGAACACCGTGACATCACCAGGGAACACGTCGCGCTCCAATAGAGAGGCGAAGTCTCTCCCTTTCCGGGGGAGCTCCATGGGACCTTATTTCGGAGAAAGTATGTATTGAAGTCAATGGAGAGAGAAAAGTTATCTTTCGATCCCGTTTGAATTGTGCCACGAATTACACACATGATGTTTGTCAATTTAAAAGATAATTTTGCAAGTCAAAAAATAAAAATGTGAAGTAACACTTTTTTTGTGTGAAACCGCTCAATGAACTACATCTCCCGTCTCGCACCACACACCAAGACGGCCGTCACGTTGGCACATTTCACTTCTTTCTTTCAGAATGAGGCGGAAAGTATTAAAAGAGTGAAAATCACTCCAAGTCTGGGCATGTTGAGAGCTGTACATACACACAAGGGGAGTTAGTCGGTTCCGTAAGAGCCAGCATGCGGGAGCGGATTCTGGGATTTGTAGTCTTTCTAGTTCGTATTTTTCATAGTCTTATATTTCAACAGTTTTACGACAAGCTGTGACTTTTTGACGTGGAAATGATTTTTTAAATTGACAAACATCATATGTGTAATTCATGGCACAATTCAAATCAAACGGGATAGAGAGATAATCTTTATCTCTCCATTGACTTCAATACATACTTTTTCCGAAATAAGGTCCCATGGGTCGGAAGTAGAAGGGCGGGACTTCGCCTCTCTATCGATGAGAGTAATACTACTTCACTTCCGGCGAAAATTACGGCCCCGCCCACTTTTTAGGGGAAAACAACGCTGTCATTTGAATGGCGGTCAATAAAAATTCTGAAGTTTTTGCCAATCCGATCAGAAATTTAAGAAAACCGTGGATTTGTGGATCTTCAAAGAGCCCGATTACGATGACCAGACAGGCAAACAATTACATTAAATCATTTGAAATCGACGATCGGGCTCGATGTATGGTTAAATTAAAATCAGTAGTCGTTTATTGCACCTCAAACATTAAAACAAATCCAGAGTTCAGTGTTTCTGGACTTCCTCTAAGAAGAAAGGACAGTAAAAGAAGAGCTCTGTGGCTTCAGGCTCGATCGCCATTCAAATGACAGCGTTGTTTCCCCCAAAAGTGGGCGGGGCCGTAAAGTGACGTAGATGTTACTCTCATCTATGGACATCGATAGCCTACTGCTATATTTAACCATATATCGAGCCCGATCGTCGATTTCAAATGATTTAATGTAATTGTTTGCCTGACTGGCCATCGTAATCGGGCTCTCTGAAGATCCACAAATCCACGGTTTTCTTAAATTTCTGATCGGATTGGCAAAAACTTCAGAATTTGTATTGACCGCCATTCAGATGACAGCTTTGTTTTCCCCCAAAAGTGGGCGGAGCCGTACTTTATCCCGGAAGTGACGCAGGTGTTACTCTCATCTATTGGCTAGCGCTCCAACACATTGAAAAAAAAAGGACACTATTTTTTGATTTTTTAAAAATGTTTTCTCGACATTTTCTTTATTTTAAAATATCTGTTTATTTAAAAAAATGTCCCTCTAAATATAATACGTTTCTCTGATCTTATAATAAAAACAGCTGTTCCAGTTATAAATATTATTTAGAGGAAAGGATACTGATATTTTCATACTTTTCAAATAATATTGCAGGTATTTATTTAAAAAAAATCCTCCTCCTAACCCTCCACCACCACCACCATAAATGGGGCGAAGCTTCCACCCCAGCTCCCACCCCAGCTCCCATCCCAGCTTCCACCCCAGCTTCCACCCAGCTCCCATCCCAGCTCCCACCCCAGCTCCCTCCCAGCTCCCATCCCAGCTCCCACCCAGCTCCCATCCCAGCTCCCACCCCGCTCCCACCCCAGCTCCCATCCCAGCTCCCCACCCCAGCTCCCATCCCAGCTCCCATCCCAGCTCCGACCCCAGCTCCCATCCCAGCTCCCACCCCAGCTCCCATCCCAGCTCCCATCCCAGCTCCCACCCCAGCTCCCATCCCAGCTCCCATCCCAGCTCCCACCCCAGCTCCCATCCCAGCTCCCATCCAGCTCCCACCCCAGCTCCCACCCAGCTCCCACCCCAGCTCCATCCCAGCTCCCACCCCATCTTCCACCCAGCTCCCATCCCAGCTCCCACCCCAGCTCCCACCCCAGCTCCCACCCCAGCTCCCATCCCAGCTCCCATCCCAGCTCCCACCCCAGCTCCACCCCAGCTCCCACCCCAGCTTCCTCCCAGCTCCCATCCCAGCTCCCATCCCAGCTCCCACCCCAGCTCCCACCCAGCTCCCCATCCCAGCTCCCATCCCAGCTCCCATCCCAGCTCCCACCCCAGCTTCCACCCAGCTCCCACCCCAGCTTCCACCCCAGCTCCCACCCCAGCTCCCATCCCAGCTCCCATCCCAGCTCCCACCCAGCTCCCACCCCAGCTCCACCCCAGCTCCCACCCCAGCTCCCTCCATCCCAGCTCCCACCCCAGCTTCCACCCCAGCTTCCATGTATTATTTACACTTTCTAACTTTGTGCTGCAACTGCTGTAAAGAGATGTCCCTCAAGATCAATAAAGTTTTATCTTATATTGTGATGAGTTAGGAATCAGCTGTTTTTATTTTGCAGTACCAGCGCCACCTGCTGGACTAAAGGAGTCTATGCTCGAAATCAGCTGTAAAAATATGTTATTTTCTTTAAATTCTTTTTTTTTTAATGTCTTGTGATTACTTATTTATTTTTTAATTCTTGTAGATTCTCACATTTCTTTTATTACTCTTAGGTTTGTTTTCTTATGTATTATTGTATTCTTACATCTTTTTTACATCGTTGAAACACACAATTGGGAAGGGAAAAATGGAAATAAAAAGAAGTATAGCCTGATATTTTTCTGACTCGGTGCTTTATATGCAAAAACTAGACATTCAAATATAAAAACAACGTTCAAAAAGCTTCTACCAGCTGTTTGGATCCAATCACACATAAACCAGCTCTGTTTTGTATTCTTTTATTTAGAAAGTGTCTGCTTTTGTACTTTTTTATACAGCAAAATCAGTCAAAACCTAAATACAAAAGTTAACAGATCATAATCCAATCAGATTTTTTTAATGCAAATAATACAGATTATTTCCATTAAGACGTCTCAATGAATCTGGTAGTCTCTATAATGTGTGTCCTCTGCTCACAGGAGTTATTAATCAGTGTGTTATTCTGTTTTGTCTCAGTGTGTCCCTTCAGCAGCAGTGTACGCTCCCGTCACCAAACTCTGCTTTGAGACTCCCAGCTTTTCCATCAGGTCCTCTGCCAACTTTCATAAAAAGAAAAATTCAATAAATTTTTTGAAAAATACAAATTATTATCTGATTGGTTAGCTGGCTTGCTCTGTTGTGATTGGTCAACCGCTTAGAGATGTCCCGCCCCTTATGCTGCGTTCACACCGGACGCGATGTGATGTTTGGGGGCGGCGCGATTACATGTAAAGTCAATGCAGAGACGCAAATTCGCTCCGACAGCGCGCATGAAGCGCTTGATGCGAATGCTGCGGCGCGATTGAGGCGATTGGAGGGGGCCGCGACAAACGCGTTCAATTTATTCAACGATCTCGCGGTAGCCAATCAGCGTGAGGATCTCAGCCTGCCGTCACTGACGTAGAACCACAAAACTAAACATCAGCCGTTAGCTCCTCATATCTGTTCAGAAACTAGACAAAAGTTAAACAAGTACAAACCACAGACTGTCTGTGTCATGGAGAATACAGTCGCTGGTTTATTCATGTCTGTAGGCCGTTGTTGTGAGTGTGGACGGTCGGAGCATATACTGCGTTAGCTTAGCCGATCTCCATTCAGACAACACGCATTTTAAAAGGTTTTTCGCCTGCCGTCTGTCTGCAGACTTGTCAAAGCATTAATTCATGGTTTTTACTAACCGGTATCAGTATGTTGTTACTTCGGCATCATTTTGAAACGTGTATTACAATTTAATCACGGTCAAATATGTAGTTGTAGCCCCCGAGCCAGCGCGTCTTGTTTGAATGATGCGAGTAAACCAGCTGACAGCCGCGGTGAAACTCGAGCGATTAGAGCGAAGCGAATATTCGCATCGCGTCCGGTGTGAACGCAGCATTAGAATATAATGTATAATATGCTGGAGCGCTAGCCAATAGGAGCGCATGGTGATGTCACTGCATTCCGGAACTTTGGGATTTTAACACCTATAGTTTACATTAAAAAAAAAAAAAAGTAAAAAAAGTTTAAAAAGTGAGAATTTTAGAAAGAAGTTACATTTTTGGAAACATTTCAGAATTAGAAAATAATATTTTAGAAAAAAGGGAGAATTTTAGAAAAATGTCAGAATTTGGATTTTTTTTTTTTTTTTTTATAAAGTGAGAATTTCTGAATATATATAAAAAAAAAATGCCAAACATAGTGTCATTCTTTTTTGTCAATGTGTTGGAGCGTTAGCCAATAGGAGCGCGAGTGTTCCATAGTGATGTCATTATGTTCCAGAACTTTGGGATTTTAGCCTTTTCAGACCATTTACATGCACTAAAACCTATAGAACACACTACAGGAGAGGGAATCAAGACATATGTGGTGTAAACAAACCTTCTGTCCGTCCTCTACAGTCTGCTCTGGACGCATCACCACCTGAACAAACAAACAAAAAAGTTATTAAAAGGCAGATGAGGGGGGGTCCAGGGGCTGATCTTAATCTAATAAAAAGGTTTTATATTCCTCAAAACTACAAGTATATAACATTTGAAACTACACGGAGAAAACTAGACTTTGAGATACGTTTTCTGATGATTATGGGATGATGTCTGATGATCAGGAGTTGCTCATGAACCATTGACTTATTGGTTAATTATTAAGAACACTGGTTAAAAGACGGGTGTGTTTCAGAGCGTGTGTGTTTCAGTGTGTGTACCTCCAGCTCCATGTAGTTTCCGAGACCCTCCACAGCGTCCAGGTGAACTCTGGTCTGACCAATCAGGAACAGTCGTCGCTCCTTACGCACCTCCCTTTAACCCGAGGGCGTCTGACAGCGCCGTCTACACACACACACACACAGTTATTTATATATACTTACATATATTTATAGGTGCATTAAGTCAGTATTTGAGTGTTACCCTGAGCGAGGGGGGGTCGCTGGTCGGGCTGATGGAGTAAGCGACAGTTGGGTCCGTCGGTGTCGGGGCGCTCGTAGAAGATCAGCTGACCGGACTCGTCCTGATGAATAAAAAAAACAATTATTGTAACTCACACACACACACACACACACACACACACACAATCACACACCCCCATGAAGTCCCGCAGCTTCAGGCGTCCCTGGGTGCAGTTGAAGAACGTGTCGTGCTGTTTGATGATGGTGCCCTCTGATTGGCTGAGCTCTGCGGCCCTCGCGGCGAATCGCGTCGGTCGCTCACTTTGGCTTTGATCTCCACGTTAGACGGCATGACTCTACTGAGCATGTGCAGAAAGGAGAAACTATCAAATTACAGGATTTCAGAAAAAATGAGAATTTAAGAAAAAATGGAAAAAAAAGGGAAAAATGTCAGAATTTGGATTAAGTTAGAATTTTAGAAGAAAAGGGAATTTTTGAAAAAAGTGAAATATTTTGGAAAAGTGGAATTTTAGAAAAAAGTTAATTTTGTTTTCAAAGTTTAAAAAAACAAAGTTAAACATTTTGATAAAGTGAGCATTTTTGAAAATGTAGACAAAAACTCTTACACTCTGAATTAAAACAAATTTTGAGTAGAAATAAAAATGAAACATGAACATCTCATAGAGAATACAACTTAAAAAATGGTAAAGATACAAGTTGACCATAAAATATACGTATATGTAGACTATCTGTCAAATAAACACAATGAAGGGCCATATTGATGCTTATACTTGTACTTGACCACATTTTAATTCAGTATTTGTATCTGTAAGAGTATTTATACACTGTACTGCTAGTAGCGTTAGCATAAACATGAACCTGTTACAGTAGATCATACTACAAAAAAAGGATTGAGGACCACCTCACAAGCAACAACCCTAGGCAGGTGTGGCAGGGCATTAAGAACATAACCAACTACAGGGGGTGTGACATGACAACTGGGGACTCAAGCGTGTCGCTAGCAGAGGAACTGAACTGCTTCTTTGCTCGCTTCGAGACACCACAGCAGCAATCAGCAACTTCGCCCCAGCCCCCAGCCGCCTCCAGCACCCCCCCACTTACTGTGGAGGAGCATGATGTGAGACGGGTGCTCAAAGCAGTGAACCCCAGGAAGGCTGCTGGTCCAGATGGAGTACCTGGGAAGGTGCTCAGAGCGTGTGCCAACCAGCTCTCACAGGTCTTCACCAGCATTTTTAATCTCTCCCTGAAACTCGCTGTTATCCCACCTTGCCTTAAAACTGCCACTATCATTCCTGTTCCTAAGAAAGCAACCACAGACAGCCTTAATGACTACCGCCCCATTGCACTCACACCTGTGATCATGAAGTGTTTTGAGAGGCTGGTGTTACATCACATAAAGGCCTGCCTTCCCCCCACCCTCGACCCACACCAGTTTGCCTACAGAGCAAATAGATCCACTGAAGATGCCATAGCCATAGCTCTCCACTCTGCACTGAGCCACCTGGAGCATCGTGGGAGCTACGTCAGATTGCTCTTTATTGACTACAGCTCAGCGTTCAACACAATCATCCCGGACATTCTAGTTTGCAAACTATCAAACCTAGGCCTTCCCCCACCCACCTGTTCCTGGATCAAAGATTTCCTCACTAACCGCCCCCAGCGTGTGAGACTTGGCCCCCATCACTCCTCCACCCGCACTCTCAGCACCGGCTCTCCTCAGGGCTGTGTGCTGAGCCCTCTCCTGTACTCGCTCTACACCCACGACTGCAGTCCAGCCCACCCAGAGAACATCATCGTCAAGTTTGCTGACGACACCACTGTGGTGGGGCTTATCTCAGGAGGAGACGAGTCGGCCTACAGGAGTGAGGTACTGAAGCTCTCAGCGTGGTGTTCAGTGAACAACCTGGCACTGAACCCCACAAAAACCAAAGAGATCATCGTAGACTTCAGGAGGAATACTACCGACCTCGCTCCCCTCGACATTAACGGCGAGTGTGTGGAGAGGGTCCACACCTTCAAGTTCCTCGGCGTCCTCATCACCAACAACCTTACCTGGAAGGACAACACCACAGCTGTCATCAAGAAGGCCCAGCAGCGTCTGCACTTCCTGAGGGTGCTCAGGAAGAACAACTTGGCCACTAAGCTGCTGGTGACCTTCTACCGCTCTACCATTGAGAGCCTATTGACATACTGCATCACAGTGTGGTACACCAGCTGCACTGAGGCCGACAGGATGAGGCTCCAGAGAGTCGTAAAAGCAGCACAGAGGATCATCGGCTGCCCTCTCCCCTCCCTGATGGACATTTACACCTCCCGCTGCCTCAGTAGAGCCAAAAACATTGTTAAGGACAGTTCACACCCCGGCTTTCACCTGTTCAACCTGCTGCCCTCCGGCAGGCGCTACAGGTGTATCAATTCCAAAACAAACAGACTCAAAGACAGTTTTTTCCCAAGAGCCATCATTGCTCTTAACACCTGAAAGTCATACCCCATAATCATCCTGCATGTAAATAAATGTGACTCTGTACATATATACATATATATCATTACTATCATTATTATAAATACATACCTACTATTATTATTTATTACATTATAGACATTATAGATTTTATTTTGATACTCCTGGAAATAATTACTGCACTTTATTCCTTATTCCTAAGTATGTATGCTGCGTGTATTTGTTGTCTTATGTTGTGATGTTTTTTTTTTGTATTGATGGCACCCTTGAAAGGGAGAAGCATTTATTTATCTCATTGTACCTGTATAATGACATTAAACGATTCTATTCTATATGCTAACAGCATCATCACATGGGCCAGCTTGTTAGCTACCTAGCTGCTAACTCCAGCTAACAAACATCCTATTAAAGTTAACGGACAGCTAACAGAGAGCACATTAATACAAACTAACCCTGACACTGCAGACAGAAGTAGAGTTTGTAGTTTAACCTGTTATCCGTGTCTCTGTCTCTCCGTGTGTTCACGCTAGATTTCCCCGCGAAGAACCTCCTCCGGGGCGGAGCAGCAGCGATCTGAGAGCAGCTGGAGGACCAGGAAGAGGACCGGGAGAAGCGGGTGTAAACTGACCGCACATCAGTGCTCTATAACGGTGGAGAAACATTTCTACAGGGAGTACTCCTCCATTTCACTGGAGACGATCTACGGCTGCGCAGAAGATACTGTATAAAGGAAACGAAGACGTCTCACTCCCCTTATTCTTTGCTACACTCAAAGTAACCGCATCCAGTGTAGCTGCTTTTTAAAGGAATACTTCTTAATAGGTAGGCTATATATGTGTCTATTAATTCTCATTATACTTCCATGAATACCCACCCGTGTTGTGTTTATTTAGCTATTAGGATTATGTTTTATTTTGTAATGTAAAATATTTGTTCTGTTTCAGGCATTTTTATATTTTAATCACATTTTTTTACCTTAATTTCAATTTCAATTTTTATTGTTACTCTTTATTTCAATTTCCATGTTTTTCTTCTATCATTATTTTTTAAAAACAGTACTTTACAAGGGGGAGAGACACATTTCTACAGGGGGTTCTCCTCATGGAAGGTCCGCCTCCCTTTCATCAGAGACGATCTACGGCTGCGCAGAAGAAACTGTGTAAAGGAAACGAAGACGTCTCACTCTGCTCCTTTTAGTAACAGCATAAAACATGCCTGCCTTTTAAATAAATGCTATTCATTTTTTAATTTACATTTTTATTATATTTTTGTTTAATTCTTTGGATAATTTCTTACATAATTTTTTCTGTACGTAGATTTTAATGTCTATTTATCTATTGTATTATTATTCATAGCATCATTTATTATAATTGAATCCAAATAAATTTCAAATTTCAACAAGATACAATTTCAGAAAACTTGTCAATTAAGTCCTTATTGCAAATATTTATTATGGGATGTTTAATGGTGATATCTAGTGAGTAAGTAGTAAGTAATTTCCCCTCTTGTAGTGTCTCTTCTTACTGACTTTTAATGATATGACTTCATTCAGTATTTCTATTTATACCTGTTGTTCACCTCCACTCACACACACACACACACACACACACACAACACCACACACACACACACACACACACACACACAAACCACGAACACACACACACACACACACACACACACACACACAAACACACATACACACACACACAAACACACACACACACACACACACACACACAAACACACATACACACACACACAAACACACCACACAACACACACACACACACACTGCCGAAACATGACTACATTTTGCTCGCCGGCTCATCAATCAAATTGGGCCTTTGTGTGTGTGTGTGTGGTGTGTGTGTGTGTGTGTGTGTTTGTGTGTGTTTTGTGCGTGAATGTGTGTGTGTTTTGTGTGTGTGTGTGTGCAATGCCTGGCATTACTGGGCAACTGTAGAGAGTCATGGTGGGAGGAGAGAGAAAGAGAGAGAGAGATAGAGATGGAGGGGGAGGCAGAGGTTGTTTGGCATTTGTGAAAATACTGATGAGGAAAGAAGGAGCAGCGAAGAGGAGAAACAAAGACGTCTGTGAGTAAAACACTTTAAATATAACATTAATTAAGTTATAAAGTATCAAGAGTCTGTCTGTGTGTCAAATGAACTTTTAAAGGAGCTTTATTTGCCCTACCGTGTCAGAGAAACCGTATGAAGTGGTGCAGGGATGTCGTATGTCTGTGTTGAACTCCCCATAAATTCAATGGTGGTTTTTCCATTGGATTTTAGATATTGCAGAAACTTCTCTCAAACGTTTCTGATACTTACAGGTTTTTGTAGTAAGAGAAATAGGGGGGAGATTCAGAGAAATACATCTGAG
>JAAKFY010000003.1:24927116-24952116 GCA_011823955.1 Dissostichus mawsoni
GTCCTCTCCTGCTGATGTTCAGGTGTATATCAGTATGCAGTGTCTCTACTTTAAAGAGTCCTCTCCTGCTGATGTTCAGGTGTATATCAGTATGCAGTGTCTCTACTTTAAAGAGTCCTCTCCTGCTGATGTTCAGGTGTATATCAGTATGTAGTGTCTCTACTTTAAAGAGTCCTCTCCTGCTGATGTTCAGGTGTATATCAGTATGTAGTGTCTCTACTTTAAAGAGTCCTCTCCTGCTGATGCTCAGGTGTATATCAGTATATAGTGTCTCTACTTTAAAGAGTCCTCTCCTGCTGATGTTCAGGTGTATATGTCTCTACTTTAAAGAGTCCTCTCCTGCTGATGTTCAGGTGTATATCAGTATGTAGTGTCTCTACTTTAAAGAGTCCTCTCCTGCTGATGTTCAGGTGTATATCAGTATGTAGTGTCTCTACTTTAAAGAGTCCTCTCCTGCTGATGTTCAGGTGTATATCAGTATGTAGTGTCTCTACTTTAAAGAGTCCTCTCCTGCTGATGTTCAGGTGTATATCAGTATGTAGTGTCTCTACTTTAAAGAGTCCTCTCCTGCTGATGTTCAGGTGTATATCAGTATGCAGTGTCTCTACTTTAAAGAGTCCTCTCCTGCTGATGTTCAGTGTATATCAGTATGCAGTGTCTCTACTTTAAAGAGTCCTCTCCTGCTGATGTTCAGGTGTATAGCAGTATGTAGTGTCTCTACTTTAAAGAGTCTCTCCTGGCCGGCTCTGTTGTGATTGGTCAACCAGCTTAGAGATGTCCCGCCCCCTTAGTCTATCACGTACAATGTGTTGGAGCACTAGCCAATAGGAGCGCAAGTGTTCTGTAGTGATGTCACTGTGTTCAGCAAGTAAACAACAAATCCACTAAATACTGATATGAACCTGAACATTGGGCCCCTTTAATATTGCTGTGTTGGTTCTTCAGGTTTCTATGTGACTCTGGTGGTGAATCGATGGTGGAATCAGTTTGTTAATCTTCCGTGGCCGGACCGCCTCATGTTCCTCATCTCCAGGTACAAACTCTCTGTAAGAGAATACACACTTTGAGTTATTATATTATATAATAACTGTTTAATATATACCTGGCTGCTATATCTTCAGAACTGTTACAGGAGTATATTTTGTAAATTGTGTAATATTTATAATTTTGTAATCTTTAATAGTTTTGGACGCATGCTTCTTAGTTAACATTAAAGGTCACCTATTATGCAAAACCCACTTCTTCATGTCTCTTCTACATCACCATGTGTCCCCTCTTCTCCATGTCTCTTCTACATCAACATGTGTCCCCTCTGTGTAAAGAGACTCTCTCTTTACACAGAGGGGACACATGTCTCTTCTACATCACCATGTGTCCCCTCTTCTTCATGTCTCTTCTACATCAACATGTGTCCCCTCTTCTTCATGTCTCTTCTTCATCAACATGTGTCCCCTCTTTGTAAAGAGACTCTGAAAGTTTCAGGAACAAGATTCTCTCTCTTTTTCTCCTGATCCATTTCTATAAAAACCTGTCTGAAAATGAGCTGATCAGGTTTTGGCCACTTTATGATGTCATAACGATGTGTTGTCTTGTGTAACCATTAGCCAATCAGCAACCAAGGTAACCCCCCCTCCACCTTATCACCTGAATCTCCTCCTAGAGCACCATTGAGTTCTTTGTAACCAAATCTCTCTCAGAGGGGCGTGGGGAGGGGCTCCTTATTTTCATCTAAAGTAACCAACCCGGTATCACGGCAAGACGTGAACATGTGACGATTTACCATGCTGGGAGACGTGAAGATGTCACGATTTCGTCCCTTCAAACGTGACAGTTACACGGTATTGTTAACATGGCCCAACCAGTGGAGAAATACCCGGAAATGCCAAGCAAATGCTCTACCACGACGGTCGGTTGTTATTGTCAATATTAATATAATAATGATTTATTTTTAATAGTCACACTCGATTTCGCCGATTTTCTTGTTGCCCCAGCTGGTCGACGCCTCTTTTAGCAGAAACAAAGGCTACATTAATGTATTAAATCGATGTTAATCCATGTGTGTCGTGTGGAATTAACGGACGTGACGTTGTGCGATTGCGTTGCCAGGCAACAGCTGCGTTCATATTAATTTACAAACTCTTCAACTAGAACCCTAGTTATATTTTAAAACAATTTTAGAAGGCCTCACGAAATACTTTAATGTAAATTAAAATGTAAATGTGAAGGAATGTGTGTAGGACAAAATACATCCGTCATAAACAATACCGGAAACAGACGTAGGCAAGATCCTCAGCTCGGTCATTGGATGGTTTAGCCGCAATGCACGCTGGGACATGGTGTTTATGTGATGTGAAATCCGAAAACATTTTTAAAAATAAAATAATACTTTATTCCGAGTGTGCTTGCTTTTCTCTTTGAAAGTCATCACATAACGGCATTGTAATACACGGTTCGGCTGCATTAATATTACATATCTGCCGTAGTTCTCTATTTATAGAGCCCTGATGAGAAGACTTCTGGACAAAGAGGAAGAACTGCCGCCAAAACTGAAACGTGACGTGGATCATAAATATATCAGCAATTAAACAACATCTTCCATTTCTTTTCACACAATACGTCTCCTTGCAGTATCAACACTAATTCGGCTGACTTTTATATTTGATCCAATTGGTAGATAGGCTGTATTTACACCATAACGGTGCACAGCTGATAGAAAGGGACACCTAGTGGTTAAAGCACGTTATTGAATTGTATTATTTGTATTATTAGATATTAATAGGAGGATGTGCAAAACAGACAAACTAATAAGGCTTTATTTAAACATTAAAGAATACTTTTGGTTAAGGTCTTCTTTTGAATAAGAAAAAAGCTTTGGGGGTATCCACAGATAAATATTAAGCCTGACAAAGTACTTAACGTCTAATATATTGCTTTCCTGCAATGTTAACTATGTTGAAGCACTTATTTGAACTGATATTATACATATGTATTACACTCTTATAAGATGTATGTAGATAGTATAAGAAATGTGCAGAATATGACAGTTTAATGGTGGAGGTATACACACATATTGATAGATGTCTTGTCATGCACTGTTGAGGAACCGGCGACCCAAGGTTTTCATTCATTGCATAACTACACCGTAGTTGTGTATAATATGATATGTCAATAAACCTTAGAAAATCTTGAAATCTTGAAAGGGATGTGCAAAATAGTCATTATATACAGTCTTTAATTAACTATTAGTAGAGAATAACGAGTAATGAATATACTTTATAGGGATCCTATTAATATCTAATAATACAAATAATAAAATTCAATAACGTGCTTTAACCACTAGGTGTCCCTTTCTATCAGCTGTGCACCGTTATGGTGTAAATACAGCCTATCTACCAATTGGATCAAATGTAAAAGTCAGCCGAATTAGTGTTGATACTGCAAGGAGACGTATTGTGTGAAGAGAAATGGAAGATGTTGTTTAATTGCTGATATATTTATGATCCACGTCACATATTCAGTTTTGGCGGCAGTTCTTCCTGTTTGTCCAGAAGTCTTCTCATCAGGGCTCTATAAATAGAGAACTACGGCAGATATGTAATATGTAATGCAGCCGAACCGTGTATTACAATGCCGTTATGTGATGACTTTCAAAGAGAAAAGCAAGCACACTCAAATAAAGTATTATTTTAGTTTTAAAAAATGTTTTCGGATTTCACATCGCATAAACACCATATCCCAACGTGCATTGCGGCTAAACCATCCAATGACCGAGCTGAGGATCTTGCCTACGTCTGTTTCCGGTATTGTTTATGACGGATGTATTTTGTTATACACACATTCCTTCACATTTAAATTTTAATTTACATTAAAGTATTTCGTGAGGCCTTCTAAAATGTTTTAAAATATAACTAGGGTTCTAGTTGAAGAGTTTGTAAATTAATATGAACGCAAGCTGTTGCCTGGCAACGCAATCGCACAACGTCACGTCCGTTAATTCCACAACGACACACATGGATTAACATCGATTTAATACATTAATGTAGCCTTTGTTTCTGCTAAAAGAGGCGTCGACCAGCTGGGGCAACAAGAAATCGGCGAAATCGAGTGTGACTATTAAAAAAGAAATCATTATTATATTAATATTGACAATAACAACCGACCGTCGTGGTAGAGCATTTGCTTGGCATTTCCTGGTATTTCTCCACTGGTTGGGCCATGTTAACAATACCGTGTAACTGTCACGTTTGAAGGGACGAAATCGTGACATCTTCACGTCTCCCAGCATGGTAAATCGTCACATGTTCACGTCTTGCCGTGATACCGGGTCGAAAGTAACAGACAGAGAATCAGCACTTTTGAAACAGGGTTGAAACAGAGTGGATTATGGATGCTGCAATGATCTGTTTGGTGTTTCAGCCAATCAGAGACAGACTCTGTATATATCTGAGACCTGTGATATATTGATGAAAAACAGTATAATAGGGGACCTTTTAAAATGTCCTCCACATTCCCCCCGTCTTGTCTCCTTTAGCTGTGTTCAGGGTAAAGATGAATACGGCCGCCTGCTGCGCCGGACGTTGATTCGTTACGTGAACCTGACCTCGCTGCTGATCTTCCGCTCCGTCAGCACCGCCGTCTGCAAGCGCTTCCCCACCATGGAGCACGTGGTGGAGGCAGGTGAGAGTTTTATTATTATCTATAAAGAGGATGGATTAACTCGAGTTAAAGCCCTCAGACTGCCACTTCCCATTGTTCTATTAGAATTAACCAAATCATATCCAACAGCCTGACATTTTTGAAAAATATATGAAAAATGTTGTAAAAATGTCCTCAAAATGTGTGATTTTCTTAATTTATTTATTCAAAAAAAGTTCAGAAAAATTCCTTAGAAATTTGGGAAAATTATATAAAAAAATATTTGGATAATAAATCCTTAAGAAATCGAGAAAATATGTTTAAAAAACATTCAGAAAATATCAGGGTGTCCGCAGGGTATTAAGCGAAAATTAAGGCTATTAAAAAGTATTAAAGGGCATTTTCCAAGGTATTACATTTTGTAGCTTGTTTTCAATCAGTATATAAATTGTCCAAAGAGGTTGTATTCTACAGTCTGCCTGAATGTAATCATTGCGTAGGTGTGTAGTGATTCTGTGTAGTTTATTTATGGCATCCCGTTGGATTTGACGTCATCTGAACAGGACATCGCACGCTCACTCCTCGATAGCGCGCGAAGCTCCGTTTACGCCGGTTGTTAAACAACATCGTTATGGGGAAATGCAAGTCTGCGTCCAAATGGTTGGAAGATAAGGAGGAAGGACAATCAATACTGTATGTAGTCAATGTGAGGTAAAGTGTGTCGCCAAGGTAACCGGTTAAAACTCGAAGTGGCGATGAGGTCTTAAAATGTATGGAAAGGGTCTTAAAAAAGGTCTTAAAAGGTATTACATTTGAATTCAGGATTCCCGCATATACCCTGAATATGTAAAAGAAATTAAAAAATCCTGTGAAAAATATAGAAAGAATTGTCCTTACATTTCTTTTTTTTATGTTTGAAAAATGTTCCGAAATTATTGGAACTTTTCTTTTAAAATTATGTGAAAATTGTCCGGGTTTATGTGATCGATTCAGAACAAATATTAAAGAAAGTAACGAACTGATATAAGATTAAAAATTGTAAAAAAAATGTAAAATTACTTTAACTAACTTAAAGGATCTGCATACTTCTTCCCCCTGCATCAGATTTTGCTCTGTTGTCCCCGCAGGGTTCATGACTCAAGAGGAGAGGAAAGTGTACGAGAATATCCGCTCTCCTCACCTCAAATACTGGATCCCCGTGGTCTGGTTCTCTAATCTGGCCGTTAAAGCTCGAGAGGAAGGACGCATCAAGGACAGCATCGACCTGCAGCTGATTCATCAAGTGACTACACACTGTTTTATTATTATACAATCTGCTCCTGATTCATATTGCTGCTGCATTATGTTGATGTTTGAAATACATACATAGTTCACATATTTCACATTTATTTGCAGACATGTTTTTCATATTTTAATGACATTTTTCACAGATTGTTTGGACATTTTTACAGAAAAGTACAGAATGTTCCACATATTATTCGGACATGTCTTCAGAAACTTGTTGGGACATTTTTCAAACAGTTTTAAGGAATGTTTGACATATTTTGTAAAAGTTTTTTCTGACATTTTTCATTTAATTTGAGAACATTTTCCACATATTTTCAGAACATTTAAAGAATGTTTTTTAAATTTCTTGACATATTTCATCATTTTTCTTTACATTTAAAATGTAATTTAATATAAGATTTTTTTTACATATTTTAACAAAACTTGTTAGACTTTTTAATTTTTTTTAATTAACTTTTCTGACATTTTAAACGTTGTTTCCGACACTTTACACGTATTTTAAGGCCTTTTTTTACTCAAAAGTTTCATAATGTTTTACAAACTTTCTGAAATTTTTCCGATTTAAAAGGACAATATTTCCCCCTGAGGCTTCCATTAAGCCGCATAAAATGGAAATACTCAAGTAAAGTACCTCAAAAGTACACTACTTGAGTGAAAGTACTTTCCATCCCCTGCTGCTCCTGTCCCATTAGCTCATAAATAAATCCAGCAGAGACCAAATGGCATTCAGCCCCACAGACATTAAAGCCTCAGAGACAGTAATCTGTTGTTCTGTGATCCCACACAGCTGACATGTTTTGGAACATGAGGAGAGGGAGGGTCCGATCCTCCAATCAGAAACACTGAGGGGGAACTTTCCCACCAGTTAAGACACAAAGAAGATGAACTTGACTTATGATCGCAAATTAATCCAACTTTTAATAAAATGACCTTAAGAGCAAATCAATGTACTTCAACATGCTTTACAAGCAAAGACTAGGACGTTTAAAGTAGGAAAACTTTTATTTTAAGAATCTAGTTCAATATTTTGAGATACTAAGTCAGATCTTCACAATATTAAGTCATTGTTTTGAAATAATAAGTCCCTTAACTAAATACTAAGTAATTATTTTGAGGTACTAAGTCATTATTTTGAGGTACTAAGTCAGATCTTCACAATATTAAGTCATTGTTTTGAAATAATAAGTCCCTTTAACTAATACTAAGTAATTATTTTGAGATACTAAGTCATTATTTTGAGATACTAAGTAATGTTTTGGGATACTAAGTCAGTATTTCACAATATTAAGTCATTATTTTTGACATTTTAAGTCCCTTATACTACCACTAAGTCATTATCTTACAAAAAAAAAGACGATATTTTGATATACTAGGTCATCTTTGGGATACTAACTCGTTTTTTCACCAATATAACTCATCATTTGTCTCCCTCCCACTGTTATAAATTCACTTCCTGATGTAAACCCTGTGTTTCAGGAGATGAACGTGTTCAGGACTTGGTGTGCGACGCTGTTCGGATACGACTGGGTCGGCATCCCACTCGTCTACACTCAGGTCTCTCTCTATTAAACATCCATCTGTCCATGAGTGGTTTAGAGCGGATGCAGCTCATGAGATTAAAGTCATCATCATCATCATCATCACTGTAACTGGATCTCAGAGAGAAGGAAGGGGAAGTTCAGAGAAGAGCAGCTTCATCCCTCAGATCATCAGACTGATAAACACCTGAACTCTTGAAAAAACATATATTAAAAGGGACCTATCATGCAAAATGCACTTGTTGATGTCTTTTCTACATCAACATGTGTCCCCGGTGTGTCCCCGGTGTGTCCCCGGTGTGTCGGGGAACTCACGCAGCGTCAGGAAATAAAACCCTCTCTCTTTTCCTCCGTACCCAAATCTCTAAAAAACGGGGGAACAACGGAGCTGATCCAGATTTGCGTCCGATATGACGTAATATCTGAAATGTGGACCCACGGCCCTATCAGAAACGTTGCTATCAGAAACAATGCCCGACTGTTTTGGACGTAATATGGTCGGTGTTTACATTAGCATCGCTAACACTCAGAGCTAACCTGTACTGGAGAGCATGTGTGTGAAGAAGCAGGAAATAAAAAGGAACTCACCTTGTGGTATAACCGGCAAGAGAGAAAGCCTTTGAGCTCCATACTGTTTCAGAGATAATCCTTGATAATCCATGATATGGCGTTTCATCACGGCAGCATTTAGTTTAGACAGTAGCTGCCGGGTCCCCCATGAGCTCAGCCCCCTCCTCTTTTATTTTTTAAAGCTTTATACCCCAAATCAGCACTTTAGAAACAGGAAGTGAAATAGAGGGATATGAGGCATGGCTAGAATGGGTGATCTGTTTGGTATTTTGAGCAAAACACTTCATAGACATTTTTTATATATTTTATATATATGAGAGCTCTGCTATTGCCTAAAAATAGCATGATAGGTCCACTTTAAAATTATTTTGAGATACTAAGTCATTATTTTGAGATACTAAGGGATTATTTTGAGATACTAAGTACATATTTCACAATATTAAGAGTTTTTAAAAAAATACTAAGATACTATTCTGATATACTAGGTCAGTATTTTGAAATACAAAGAATTTTTTTGGGATACTAAATCATTATTTTGAGATACTAAGTAATTATATTGAGATAGTAAGTCAGTATTTTAGGATACTAAGTCCCTTTTCCTCCACTAAGTCATTTATTTTACAAAACTGAGATCATATTTAGATAGACTAGGTCAGTATTTTGAAATACAGAGTCATTTTTGGGGATACTTACGGTGGCTGAGAGGTGCAATCGACAATTACAAAGTGTGAAACATTTTATAAAACAAATGTACATTTTATAAAACAAAATTACACTAGCAAAACACTTTTACCAAAGAAAAAACTATTTAACAAGATGCGAAACACTTTTACAAAGCTAGAGACAAATTTACAAGTGTCGAAACACTTTGACATTTCCCGAAAATGTAACATTTCCCGAAACACTTTAACATTTCCCGAAACACTTTAACATTTCCCGAAACACTTTGACATTTCCCGAAACTCTTTAACATTTGCCGAAACACTTTGACATTTCCCGAAACACTTTAACATTTCCCGAAACACTTTAACATTTCCCGAAACACTTTAACATTTCCCGAAACACTTTGACATTTCCCGAAACACTTTAACATTTCCGGAAACACTTTAACATTTCCCGAAACACTTTGACATTTCCCGAAACATTTTGACATTTCCCGAAAATGTAACATTTCCCGAAACACTTTGACATTTCCCGAAACACTTTAACATTTCCCGAAACACTTTGACATTTCCCGAAACACTTTAACATTTCCCGAAACATTTAACATTTCCCGAAACACTTTGACATTTCCCGAAAATGTAACATTTCCCGAAACACTTTGACATTTCCCGAAACACTTTAACATTTCCCGAAACACTTTAACATTTCCCGAAACACTTTGACATTTCCCGAAAATGTAACATTTCCCGAAACACTTTAACATTTCCCGAAACACTTTAACATTTCCGGAAACACTTTAACATTTCCCGAAACACTTTGACATTTCCCGAAACACTTTAACATTTCCCGAAAAACTTTGACATTTCCCGAAACATTTTGACATTTCCCGAAAATGTAACATTTCCCGAAACACTTTGACATTTCCCGAAACACTTTAACATTTCCCGAAACACTTTGACATTTCCCGAAACACTTTAACATTTCCCGAAACACTTTAACATTTCCCGAAACACTTTGACATTTCCCGAAACATTTGACATTTCCCGAAAATGTAACATTTCCCGAAACACTTTGACATTTCCCGAAACACTTTAACATTTCCCGAAACACTTTGACATTTCCCGAAACACTTTAACATTTCCGGAAACACTTTAACATTTGCCGAAACACTTTAACATTTCCCGAAACACTTTGACATTTCCCGAAACACTTTGACATTTCCCGAAACACTTTAACATTTCCCGAAACACTTTGACATTTCCCGAAACACTTTAACATTTGCCGAAACACTTTAACATTTGCCGAAACACTTTAACATTTCCCGAAACACTTTGACATTTCCCGAAACACTTTAACATTTCCCGAAACACTTTGACATTTCCCGAAACACTTTAACATTTCCCGAAACACTTTGACATTTCCCGAAACACTTTGACATTTCCCGAAACACTTTAACATTTCCCGAAACACTTTAACATTTGCCGAAACACTTTAACATTTGCCGAAACACTTTAACATTTCCCGAAACACTTTAACATTTCCCGAAACACTTTGACATTTCCCGAAACACTTTAACATTTCCCGAAACACTTTAACATTTCCCGAAACACTTTAACATTTCCCGAAACACTTTGACATTTCCCGAAAATGTAACATTTCCCGAAACACTTTCACATTTCCCGAAACACTTTAACATTTCCGGAAACACTTTAACATTTCCCGAAACACTTTGACATTTCCCGAAACACTTTGACATTTCCCGAAACATTTTGACATTTCCCGAAACATTTTGACATTTCCCGAAACACTTTGACATTTCCCGAAACACTTTGACATTTCCCGAAACACTTTAACATTTCCCGAAACACTTTGACATTTCCCGAAACACTTTGACATTTCCCGAAACACTTTGACATTTCCCGAAACACTTTAACATTTCCCGAAACACTTTGACATTTCCCGAAACACTTTAACATTTGCCGAAACACTTTAACATTTCCCGAAACACTTTACATTTCCCGAAACACTTTAACATTTGCCGAAACACTTTAACATTTCCCGAAACACTTTGACAAACTAGAGAATCAAACCGGAAAGGGAATGCCCATCATACCAGAAGTGACGTGCAAGTGATTGACACAAACTTACTAACACATTTTTCACCAATATAACTCATTATTTTACTACCTCCCATTGTAACATCTGTTTGCAACTTATACAAAAACTCTGAATCTCTGAATCTTGCCCAGTATCTTCGTCTAATATCAGAATATGTCTCTCCACCTGATATAAGACATAATAACTTCAGAGGTAACACTGCAGTGAGATATCAGGTCGTGTTTTTAGACAATGCATCATCTTGTTAAGTCAAATAATCTGTTTTTGAGTCGTATCTCAGATGAAACACATATTTATTGAAAATCTCCATCTAACATCAGAAAGCTGAAAATGTCTGAGCATTTCTGGCTTTTTTTGTTACAAATTCCCTAATTCTGGTCAAATATAGTTCAAAATAAGTTTTCCCAGCTAAATACAAGATCTGATTGATCTAATTATCCCATCTTTACTTCAAGACATCTTACCAAGCCATTTTGTACTTGTTCTATTGGCAGATTTGTTCACTTATTAAAAGTGAAAACACCTTGTTTTTATTATATATTTACTTGTTTTTGGAGCAGCATGTTTTCCAGTGTACTCTACAAAAACTCTAAATCTTGCCCAGTATATGTGTCTAATATCAGAATGTGTCTCTCCACCTGATATAAGACATATAACTTCAGAAGTGACACTGCAGTGAGATATAGGCTCTGGTTTTTAGACAATGCATCATCTTGTTGAGTCAACATCTTATTTTGAGTCGTATCTCAGAGGAAACTTTCTTTACGTATTTATTAGAAAATCACCAACTGACATCAGAACACTTTTGAGCATTTGCGGCTTATTTTGTAACACAACATCTCCTGATTCTGGTATATATAGTTAAGATGTCATTTATCAGAAATATCCCTTCTTATTTCAAGAAGTCTTCCCAAGCAACTTTTAACTTGTTCTATTGGGAGATCGTTGTGCTTATTCAAGAGAAAACAGCTTGTTTTTATTATTGTTTAACTTGTTTGTGGAGCAGCATTTTCTCCAGTGTATATATCAATATTCCAATGACTTGTATATAGACTATTCTTGCACTATTTCTATTCTATTTTATTTGTCCTTTTTGCACTATTGTATCTGTGTGATTGTGTTGCTCTGTTGGAGGAGCCTGTGACCTCAGATCTTCATTGTCATATCTACACTGCGCACACATGACAATAAAAGCTTTGAATCTTGAAGTCTTGAATCTTGAATCTTTATACTCTCTTTTCAGGTCGTCACCCTCGCCGTCTACACGTTCTTCTTCGCCTGTCTGATTGGTCGTCAGTTCCTGGACCCGGCGCAGGGTCCAGGGACGACCTCGACATCTACGTCCCCATCTTCACGCTGCTGCAGTTCTTCTTCTACTCCGGCTGGCTCAAAGTAAACAAGATATTTTATATATTTCTTTATCAACAAGTCTTTATTTAAAGGTCACCTATTGTGCAAAATCCTCTTTCTTCATGTCTCTTCTACATCAACATGTGTCCCCTCTTCTTCATGTCTCTTCTACATCAACATGTGTCCCCTCTTCTTCATGTCTCTTCTACATCAACATGTGTCCCCTCTTCTTCATGTCTCTTCTACATCAACATGTGTCCCCTCTTCTTCATGTCTCTTCTACATCAACATGTGTCCCCTCTTCTTCATGTCTCTTCTACATCAACATGTGTCCCCTCTTCTTCATGTCTCTTCTACATCAACATGTGTCCCCTCTTCTTCATGTCTCTTCTACATCAACATGTGTCCCCTCTTCTTCATGTCTCTTCTCATCAACATGTGTCCCCTCTTCTTCATGTCTCTTCTACATCAACATGTGTCCCCTCTTCTTCATGTCTCTTCTACATCAACATGTGTCCCCTCTTCTTCATGTCTCTTCTACATCAGCATGTGTCCCCTCTTCTTCATGTCTCTTCTACATCAACATGTGTCCCCTCTTCTTCATGTCTCTTCTACATCAACATGTGTCCCCTCTTCTTCATGTCTCTTCTACATCAACATGTGTCCCCTCTTCTTCATGTCTCTTCTACATCAACATGTGTCCCCTCTTCTTCATGTCTCCTCTACATCAACATGTGTCCCCTCTTCTTCATGTCTCTCTACATCAACATGTGTCCCCTCTTCTTCATGTCTCTTCTACATCAACATGTGTCCCCTCTTCTTCATGTCTCTTCTACATCAGCATGTGTCCCCTCTTCTTCATGTCTCTTCTACATCAACATGTGTCCCCTCTTCTTCATGTCTCTTCTACATCAACATGTGTCCCCTCTTCTTCATGTCTCTTCTACATCAACATGTGTCCCCTCTTCTTCATGTCTCTTCTACATCAACATGTGTCCCCTCTTCTTCATGTCTCTTCTACTCAACATGTGTCCCCTCTTCTTCATGTCTCTTCTACATCAACATGTGTCCCCTCTTCTTCATGTCTCTTCTACATCAACATGTGTCCCCTCTTCTTCATGTCTCTACATCAACATGTGTCCCCTCTTCTTCATGTCTCTTCTACATCAACATGTGTCCCCTCTTCTTCATGTCTCTTCTACATCAACATGTGTCCCCTCTTCTTCATGTCTCTTCTACATCAACATGTGTCCCCTCTTCTTCATGTCTCTTCTACATCAACATGTGTCCCCTCTTCTTCATGTCTCTTCTACATCAACATGTGTCCCCTCTGTGTAAAGAGACTCTGAAAGTTTCAGGAACAAAGATTCTCTCTCTTTTTCTCATTTCTATAAAACCTGTCTGAAAATGAGCTGATCAGATTTTGGCCACTTGATGATGTCATCACGATGTTTTGTCTTGTGTAACCATTAGCCAATCAGCAACCAAGGTAACCCCCCCCCCCCCCCCTTATCACCTGAATCTCCTCCTAGAGCACCATTGAGTTCTTTGTAACCAAATCTCTCTCAGAGGGGCGTGGGGAGGGGCTCCTTATTTTCATCTAAAGTAACAGACAGAGAATCAGCACTTTGGAAACAGGGCTGAAACAGAGGGGATTATGGGATGCTGCAATGATCTGTTTGGTGTTTCAGCCAATCAGAGACAGCTCTGGATATATCTGAGACCTGTGATATATTGATGAGGAACAGTATTATAGGGGACCTTTAAGAGATATTGTGTCTCGTCCTCAGGTAGCGGAGCAGCTGATCAACCCGTTTGGAGAGGACGACGACGACTTTGAAGCAAACTGGATCATCGACAGGAACCTTCAGGTGAGCAGCCATTCACCGCGAACAAAATTGGAAACCACAATCAAATCCTTTCCTTCACTTCCTGTCTACCTGTCCTCCAGGTGTCCCTGCTGGCTGTAGACGAGATGCACATGAACCTGCCTCACATGACCAAAGATATCTACTGGAACGACTCTGAGGCTCGACCTCCGTACACGCTGGCAGCCGCCGACTACTGCATCCCCTCCTTCCTGGGATCCACCACCGACATGGGGTCAACACACACACACACACACACACACACACACACACACACACACACACACACCACACACACACACACACACACACACACACACACACACACACACACACAGAGATGGCACAAGTACACCCATCCTTTACTCAAGTAGAAGTACAGATACTTGTGTTTAAAATACTCTGGTAAAAGTAGAAGTACTGACTAAACTTCTTTACTCAAGTAAAAGTAAAGAGGGCTTTGAAATGTACTTCAGTAAAAAGTACCCATAACTAGCAGCTGTTTTAAAGAGTACCTGACCTCCCTTTATATTAATAGAACAATAATGTCATTGTTAGCTAATGAATGTTTCCATGCTGAACAACGGCAACATGACAACGTTTTCATTGGTCCCTCTTCTTTAGAGAAGACCAGGAAATGATGGATACACGGATCGTGTTCAAATCAATAGGCACGCAATGACTCTAAATAATAATGATCACGCCACCAAACACACATTCAGACTAAAGGAACCAGCCTGTTTGGAACATGGAAGAAGTAGAAAGTTCAGGTATTTGGGTTCAACATGGAAGAAGTAGAAAGTACAGGTATTTGTGTTCAACATGTAAGAAGTAGAAAGTACAGGTATTTGGGTTCAACATGTAAGAAGTAGAAAGTACAGGTATTTGTGTTCAACATGTAAGAAGTAGAAAGTACAGGTATTTGGGTTCAACATGTAAGAAGTAGAAAGTTCAGGTATTTGGGTTCAACATGTGAGAAGTAGAAAGTACAGGTATTTGGGTTCAACATGTAAGAAGTAGAAAGTACAGGTATTTGGGTTCAACATGTAAGAAGTAGAAAGTTCAGGTATTTGGGTTCAACATGTAAGAAGTAGAAAGTACAGGTATTTGGGTTCAACATGTAAGAAGTAGAAAGTACAGGTATTTGGGTTCAACATGTAAGAAGTAGAAAGTACAGGTATTTGGGTTCAACATGTAAGAAGTAGAAAGTTCAGGTATTTGGGTTCAACATGTAAGAAGTAGAAAGTACAGGTATTTGGGTTCAACATGTAAGAAGTAGAAAGTTCAGGTATTTGGGTTCAACATGTGAGAAGTAGAAAGTACAGGTATTTGAGTTCAACATGTAAGAAGTAGAAAGTTCAGGTATTTGGGTTCAACATGTAAGAAGTAGAAAGTACAGGTATTTGAGTTCAACATGTAAGAAGTAGAAAGTTCAGGTATTTGGGTTCAACATGTAAGAAGTAGAAAGTAAAAAGTGGTCAGAAAAATAAGTAGTGGAGTAAAGTACTGATACCAGAAACATGTACTTAAGTACAGTAACAAAGTATTTGTACTCCACTACTTCCCACCTGTGATCAATGTATATCTAAATGTCAAAGCTCTCGTCCCTTTTCTCTTCCAGACTCTCTGATATCCTGCAGGTTGACGAGTCTGAAGTTTCCGACAAACGACAACAAGACCCGGTGTTGGTTTGGCGCCAAAAGTCGGTAAAACTACTTTTTATTATTACCGTTTTATATGTTTTCGGTTCAGTTTGTCTTTTTATCAGCGTGACAGACTCAGAACCATTGCACACATTCTGCAGATGCAACCAAATGTAAATGACTATGTTCATAAAGGTTGGGATATATACGCATTGTATACAATATGGTGATTTGATTTATTTAGAATGTGTAAAACAATAATACAAAATGAATCAAAAATATGACTGATTCTAAATTATGTATAAACAAATAAACCAATGATCTACTTAATCACACATCTGAAAAGGAAGAAGTTTACACTTATTTAATCCCAACCCTTCTCCCAAAAACTACATTACTAACATTTATATATCTTTTTTTCTTCTTAAAGAAACACATTTGTTATTGAAAAACTAAAAAACTAAACTAAAATATAAATAAAAATAATAAACAGATACATAAACAAACAAACAAATAAACAAACAAATAAACAGATAAATAAACAAAAAATAATAAATAAACAAACAAATAAGCAGATAAATAAACAACAAACAAACAGATAAATAAACAGTACCGAAGGAGTGGCAGACCGGGGTGGTGGTTCCCCTTTTCAAAAAGGGGGATCAGAGGGTGTGTGCCAATTACAGAGGCATCACACTACTCAGCCTCCCCGGGAAAGTTTACTCTAAGGTACTTGAAAGGAGGGTCAGGCCGATTGTCGAACCTCAGATTGAGGAGGAACAATGCGGATTCCGTCCTGGTCGTGGAACGACGGATCAGCTTTTTACTCTCGCAAGGATCCTGGAGGGGGCCTGGGAGTATGCTTATCCGGTCTACATGTGTTTTGTAGACTTGGAGAAGGCGTATGACCGAGTTCCCAGGGAGTTACTGTGGGAGGTGCTGCAGGAGTATGGGGTGAGGGGGTCTCTACTCAGGGCCATCCAATCTCTGTACTCCCAAAGCGAGAGCTGTGTCCGGGTCCTCGGCAGTAAGTCGGACCCATTTCCGGTGAGGGTTGGCCTCCGCCAGGGCTGCGCTTTGTCACCGATCCTGTTTGTAATATACATGGATAGGATTTCGAGGCGTAGTCGTGGGGGGGGGTCTGCAGTTCGGTGGACTAAGGATTGCACCACTGCTTTTTGCAGATGATGTGGTTCTAATGGCTTCATCGGTCTGCGACCTTCAGCACTCACTGGATCGGTTCGCAACCGAGTGTGAAGCGGCTGGGATGAGGATCAGCACCTCCAAATCTGAGGCCATGGTTCTCAGCAGGAAACCGATGGACTGTCCACTCCAAGTAGGGAATGAGTCCTTACCCCAAGTGAAGGAGTTCAAGTATCTCGGGGTCTTGTTCTCGAGTGAGGGAACAATGGAGCGTGAGATGGGCCGGAGAATCGGAGCAGCGGGAGCGGTACTGCAGTCGCTTTACCGCACCGTTGTGACGAAAAGAGAGCTGAGCCAGAAGGCAAAGCTCTCTGTCTACCGGGCCATTTTCGTTCCTACCCTCACCTATGGTCATGAAGGATGGGTCATGACCGAAAGAACGAGATCGCGGATACAAGCGGCCGAGATGGGTTTTCTCCGCAGGGTGGCTGGCGTCTCCCTTAGGGATAAGGTGAGAAGTTCAGTCATCCGGGAGGGACTCGGAGTTGAACCGCTCCTCCTTCGCGTCGAAAGGAGCCAGTTGAGGTGGTTCGGGCACCTAGTAAGGATGCCACCTGGGCGCCTCCCTAGGGAGGTGTTCCAGGCACGTCCAGCTGGGAGGACCAAGGGGTAGACCTAGGACCAGGTGGAGGGATTATATCTCTTCGCTGGCCTGGAGCGCCTTGGGATCCCCCAGTCAGAGCTGGTTGATGAGGGGAAAGGAACGTTTGGGGCTCTCTGCTGGAACTGCTACCTCCGCGACCCGACCATTATTTTTGTTGGAGACAAGCCTATATCTTTTGATATTTCAGGTTCTGGGTCGAGTGCGCCGGCTGCTGAGTGTTCAGGAGCCTCCAGATCTTCCTCTTTCTCGACCTGCGTTCAAACGACACAGCAGTGACGCCACAGGAAGCTTCTTCCCAGACTTCAGGTGCAGTTTGGCTCAATTCAGAGTAATAAACATATCCAAATGGGCCTATGATTGTATGACAGTTGAAGTGTGATTAGGCAACAAGGTGTCTGTTGGGAAAGTAGTGAATGTCCTCTTCCAATATGAGAGTAACATGATAACAAAGGTATCCCAACTGTAGCTGTGTACATGACAGGATGTATGATTACCTAGAAGAGCATCAGGGCTGTTTTAGGCATATGATAGCTATATCAAATTCAGAATTTTAAGATTTTGAGAAAAAGTCAGAATTTTGAGAAAAAGTCAGAATTTTTAGAAGAAGTCAGAATTTTGAGAATTTGAAAAAAAGTCCACATTTTGAGGGTACTTTTTACTTAAGTACATTTCAAAGCCAATACTTCTTTACTTTTACTTGAGTAAAGCAGTTTAGTCAGTACTTCTACTTTTACCAGAGTGTTTTTAAACACGAGTACAGTGTTTCCCCTAGGATGGAGTCATAGCAGCGGTGCCCAGCAAAATGTGAGCGCGGCGCGCGTGGACATTTTAAGTGTGTGCGCGTGCGAAGTGCTTCCCGCCATTATGTTTCTATGTGTCTGCCAGCACAAGAAAGACATATACATCATTAAAGGCTTCAAATGTATTCAGTATTGTATGAACATAATTGGTGGTTGGACATCACATCCTCTAGGGGGGTCCGGGGGTATGCCCCCCGGGAAGATTTTTTTTTACATTTTAATATAAAATGCTTCAATCTGGTGCACTTTGAGCACACAATGACTAGAGACTAGATCTAACTCTAAACACCCATATGAAAAAGATCGTTTTACATTTTAATAATCAAATAATTGAACATACCAATAACCTACCATAGCCAATAACACATATGTAACTTATTTTAGTTGTTCATTTACATCACTTTCATCTGGCAATTTTTTAGTCTTTTTTCTTCTAATTTTTTATGTCTGCTTCAACTTGCTGTTGTCTGTCTTGTCAGGCAGTTTTCCTTCAGCTCTGAAAATGACAGCTTTCCCGCGTATCGGTGGCTCGAAGTTGCCGCGAGCGCTAGGGGGCAGCACTTATAATTCTTTTAATAAAAAAAAATAAAAACATTTTTTATTTTTTTTTATCTGCTTGGGGGCTTGCGCCCCCTAGCAGCGGCGCGCATATTTCAGCAGCGGCGCAGCGCCGCTGCTGAAAACATATAGGGGAAACACTGGAGTATCTGTACTTCTACTTTAGGATGTGTGTACTTTTGCCATGTCGGACTGATGCTAACATTGGATCATCTATTCTTACCATCCAGGGTCCATTCTCGTCCAGACAACATGGGTCTCCCCCCCCAACATGGACACCCTCTCCACTTTAAGGGAAGTCAGCAGTAACCCTCCCTCCCCTGAAAGCCCTCCCTCAGCGGTTTTCCCTCGACTCGTCGTCAGTCCACCATTTTCCGGAGATGCCGGTCCAAACTTTGAAGCATCAAAACCTCACAATGGACTGGATCCGTCCCCCAGTGAGGAGGCACCGGGCCTCGAGATCCCGAGGTAAAAACATCAGAGTTAGCACTTTCCACATCTTGATAGTCCAACACTGACTATAACGAAACCATTCTGACGCTGTTTCGAGATGATAGGATTACCAAGACGTCGAGCAACAACAATTGGTCTTACATTTGGTGATTTAGCTTCTGTTAAATGTTATAACCATAGCTTAACAATTATTTAAAGGCAGAATGAGTTGGATATTACAAAAAACAATAGACATATAGATATACAAAACAACCATTAATTGAAACGTAAGACCGGGTAGCTGATCGTAGGAATGCATTGAAGAGAAAGATATGAAAATGGCAGACAAGTCGCACATATAGCAAGGTGAAATGCGTAGCGGACAAAACTCAATCCAACACGAGAGGATCAATCAATCAAACAATCAAATGTTGACACCAGCTGTCCTTAGACCCTTTCAGAGGACAAGCAAAAACTCGCCAAATATAACCCCCCATTGACAGGGGAAGACATACTGAATCTGGGCTTTTACCGGCTTGTAAGCAACCTAACATTAACGGCACTCACTTTGTGTTTTCAGGACCAGCTCTTCCGTCTGTTGCTCCCCGACCCAGCTGGGACCAAAGGAGTTTCGTTGGACGCACCACCCCCCCTCCAGACCTCGGGGCGGCAGTTCTCGCTCCAGTTCTCCAGGCAGTCGTCCAAAGCGTCCGTCCGAAGCTTACCGAGCCCCAAAGGTCTGGGGAAGAGGAAACGAACGCTGGCTTGTTTCCAATCCCAACGATCCCCAGCGGACACTTTACAGCTTCCAGACCAAGAGCCCGAGCCCGAGTACGACAACGACTTCCAGGGACTCGCAGGGACTGAAGACGACGAGAAGGAAGAGACTGACGACAGCGAAGAGATAAAAAAACAGGACTCCTAATTGCCGAACTTGGGGAAATCATTAGAAACCACTCACACGGAAACATACTATTCCAAAACAGAGCCAATCTCCATGCTGGTTACATCATTAACGAAGAAGAGGAGTCACAAGAGGAAATCCCTCATCTCTGAGGGGATGTTTTGAAGCCTGGAGTTTTAGTTTAATCACTGGAGAGCAGATCAAATCGAAATGGTCAATTTCTCTGGTGAAAGTAGAAGTACTGACTAAACTTCTTTACTCAAGTAAAAGTAAAGAGGGCTTTGAAATGTACTTCAGTAAAAAGTACCCATAACTAGCAGCTGTTTTAAAGAGTACCTGACCTCCCTTTATATTAATAGAACAATAATGTCATTGTTAGCTAATGAATGTTTCCATGCTGAACAACGGCAACATGACAACGTTTTCATTGGTCCCTCTTCTTTAGAGAAGACCAGGAAATGATGGATACACGGATCGTGTTCAAATCAATAGGCACGCAATGACTCTAAATAATAATGATCACGCCACCAAACACACATTCAGACTAAAGGAACCAGCCTGTTTGGAACATGGAAGAAGTAGAAAGTACAGGTATTTGGGTTCAACATGTAAGAAGTCAACTAATAAGTAGTGGAGTAAAGTACTGATACCAGAAAAATGTACTTAAGTACAGTAACAAAGTATTTGTACTCCACTACTTCCCACCTCTGATGGAGACAAACCTTAACCCTAAGATGCTACACCAAAGAACACAAAACATACAAAATAATCCTAATAATGGTAAGAAAATATTAGAAAAATACCTTCCATTCAGAAAAATGTGTTATTGTTGCCTTAATAATGTATTTATGGTATTTCAACCCAACAAACATAAGACGAACTGAACTCTTTACGAATAGCTGAACCTGTTGAGGAATAACTGTGTTGACTATCAAGGAAAGTTTGAGGTTTTCCCATTCAGTTCAATGCAGTCAGTGTTTTCTTGAATACCACCTGGTGGCCATTGGAGGAACTACAGCTTTGGCTCCAAAATGTGGTGACTGCCGATTACATAAAAGTACTCAGGATTATTAACTGGACTCTGAAGGTTTCTTGAATCTTTGCAGCACAAACCTTTCTGTTAATTTATAACAATTTGTCTGTTTTTTTTGTATATGTGACTTTAGAACATGTGTTTCTGCTGCTGAAAACCCCCAAAACTGTACTTTAAAACCAAAAATTAAGAATGGTGTCACAAAGTTTTTAGATTTTTCCTCATTTGTAAATCGAATGAAAATAATTATTTAAAAAAGCTTAAATCTTTGAATTTCACCAAATAAGTGGGGGGACAAGAAACGAAGAACAATAGAAGAGCGGTGGTAACTAGAGAATGCAATTTGTGAAGAAATTGCTAGTGGGAATGCTTTATGCTGAAATGTAATGTGTAAGAAGAAAGTGAAGAATTTAGATTGAAATGATACATGAACACTCGGGGCTTGAATGTGTGATGAGAGAAGAAAAGAAAGTAAAAAGGCTTGGAAAAGCAGCAGAATATTTGAACTGCAAACTTTTGAACTAACTTGATGGCGAATGATCTGTCGCCATGGCAACAGCATTTGATGACACCCCATAATACGCTTAGATGTGTTGATGGCTGCATCGTTACCAAACCTGTGAAGTTTTGGGCCATTTCGAGCATTTGAACTGAAGTTGTGAGAAAACCGTGTTTCATAGTGAGCATTGTGTTGCCAAGGCAACGGCATTTGAAGAAATCTTAAAACTGTCAAATAGATGTCTTCACGGCTGGACTGTTAGCACACATGTGAAGTTTGAGCACTTTTTGACCATTTTCATAGGAGTTATAGCAATATCGTGTTTTACGGCGAGGGATGCGTTGCCATGGCAACGCATATTATCACTCTTGTTAAACAATATATCACAGGTCTCAGATATATCCAGAACCTGTCTCTGATTGGCTGAAACACCAAACAGATCATTGCAGCATTACCCATAATCCCCTCTGTTTCAGCCCTGTTTCCAAAGTGCTGATTCTCTGTCTGTTACTTTAGATGAAAATAAGGAGCCCCTCCCCACGCCCCTCTGAGAGATTTGGTTACAAAGAACTCAATGGTGGTCTAGGAGGAGATTCAGGTGATAAGGTGGGGGGGGGGGGTTACCTTGGTTGGCGATTGGCTAATGGTTACACAAGACAAAACATCGTTATGACATCATAAAGAGGTCAAAATCTGATCAGCTCATTTTCAGACAGGTTTTTATAGAAATGGATCAGGAGAAAAGAGAGAGAATCTTTGTTCCTGAAACTTCCAGAGTCTCTTTACACAGAGGGGACACATGTTGATGTAGAAGAGACATGAAAAGAGGGGACACATGTGATGTAGAAGAGACATGAAGAAGAGGGGACACATGTTGATGTAGAAGAGACATGAAGAAGAGGGGACACATGTTGATGTAGAAGAGACATGAAGAAGAGGGACACATGTTGATGTAGAAGAGACATGAAGAAGAGGGGACACATGTTGATGTAGAAGAGACATGAAGAAGAGGGGACACATGTTGATGTAGAAGAGACATGAAGAAGAGGGGACACATGTTGATGTAGAAGAGACATGAAGAAGAGGGGACACATGTTGATGTAGAAGAGACATGAAGAAGAGGGGACACATGTTGATGTAGAAGAGACATGAAGAAGAGGGCATAATGCTGCTAGCTAGTTGCAAACTATCTGTGTGCCTTAGCAAGAAATACAAAATGCTGTCATTGTTCATTGTATAGAATTTATTGCAGTTTTCAGCTATTGTATTATAGTTAAACTTCAATTGGTTGTTTGGCGGTGGCGAGGCCGACCCGGTCCTGTCCTCTGTCGAAAATGCTGTAAAACTGTGTCAGAAACACATCTCCCAGAATCCACAGGGGGCCTTCGGAGGAAACCATGTCCACGGCCTGGAAGCCACTGAAGCACAACTCCCTGTCGCCGAGCATCTCCTGGGGACAAAGACAGATAAAGGGAAGACGATTTGAGTATCGTACCATTTCTTTATGATCAAGTTCATTTGTTGTGTCAACATAAACAATATAGCAGAATAAATGATTGTCTTTAAGGTCCATGATATTAAAAATCAAAGCATACGTTTATTTTGAAAACATCTATTCATGAAAAAAAAGATCAATGCTGAATTTTTATTGTAACTTTTAATTTAACACATTTAAGAGTTTCTCCCTTACCTACAGCCAAAGTTTAAAAACTGTTTTTTAGATCGTAATTCATCAGAAAACCCCGAAAAGGAGACGGTAACTACGTTGTTTTATAGCATTTGGAGGTTTTGCAGAGTCTTGGGTTTTTATGTCAAATGGTTTGAGTGTGTTCCGTCCCATTGGTGCAAAGATATTGAAAAGAAACCCGTGATTATGCCCAAAAAGTAGATGGAAACAAACATTCATTTGCATAACCTTTAGGCCAATGTTTTTGAATTTCAGCTCCATTTTAGGAATATTTATGTGGAAAACTTGCTTCTAAAACAATATCTTGGAACATCCATTGGACCTCCTACAACCCTCTAACTCATGTGAATCTCTGGTTATCTTGCAGTTCTTGAATTTCCCTGAAATCAGCTGAAATGTGTCAAACTATGTACCAAAAAGCTATAAGCTAACAACAAGCGTTGCAGTGAACCAGAGATAGGACGAGAATCATTGAAAAACCTTCATGGGAACTCTTGATGATTCCTTACGACGCCTCTGAAACCCTTTAGGAGATCCAGACAGTTCTTGATCCCCAACTTACTTGCTAACAATATAATCCTGGAAAAAAGAACCTAAATAAGCCGAAGCAGAGACAGAAAGACAAACCTTCCTGACGTAGTGCTCGGACGTCAGAGTGTACTCCTTTCCTCCGAGGACGAATGTGACGTGAGGCAAACTGGACAACCTGGAACAGTCGATGATGAACTGAAACAAAGAGTGTTGTTAACACATCTCAAGAAAAAAGGGATTGTCCTACAGAGTGGTGCAGTGACGAGTCCTAAAACACGGAAGTGAGTCAGCATTTCACCACTTCCTGTTCCCTCGTCTCAGAGCCAATGGGATCTCTCCATAGGATTTTGGAAACTAGCTGGAAATAAGGTCTGTGGTTGAGACAAAGACACGGATCACGTTTTGTTCTAGGACATTAAATCCATCAGCAGTGACCCCACTGGGATTTCTGAAGGGTTGACGTGTCTGAAAACGATGGTTGTTACCAAGTGGCTGAATAGGACTACAGAAGTTGTGGAGGCCGTTGAACGTCATTACGCCAAACACGTAAACACTCCTCTAAGTTTGTCTGCCCTGTTCTGCTTGAAAGCAAGTACCTGCCTCCTGCAAAGTGTTCAAACAAACGCTTCAACTTGTTCCATTTAGAATCTGTATGTTTGAATATGGATCTGAAGTCGGCGTGACGTTGAAGTCGTGCTGCTGGACTCGCTGTAGTTCCTTTGTAGCATAACGTTAGCATTTTGCTTCTGGCCATTAGATTTATGATTAGAACATTATAAAGGAGGGGAGACATGTGGAGATTATCCGGCTGAACAAAACGTGCATTTATCAAACAGGTTCGTTTTCCACAGACATTATTTCCAGCTATTTTCTAAAATCCTCTGGAGAAACCCCGTTGCTTTTTTGTCGAGGGAACCAGCAGCTTCCTGCAGGGTCGGCCTACAACAATACGTCATCCCTGCACCGCTCTATTTACTCTTATGATGAGGTTGATACAGTAAAAATAAGGTCTTGAACCTCTCCGATGTTGGTGGGCGAGGCTCCGATCAGCTGCTGGATGTTCAGGATGTCTTCAGT
>JAAKFY010000003.1:24957116-24972116 GCA_011823955.1 Dissostichus mawsoni
AGAGTTAAACTTTCTCAACTTCCTTTTTAAACTAATTCCTTTTGAGATTCTTGAGGTTTCTTTTATAGTTACGTTAATTTGACCTTAAACTTCTCTATCTTTAATTCTTTTTGTAATTTCTTCAATGTTTCTGTGGTTCTACTGTCTGTCTGTATGAGAAGGTCTAGTAACTTAACAGATGTTTAACGCACTTCCAAAATGTCTAACTTTCAGACGAAAACCACTTATTTTTATGTATCCTTTGAATCTGCATCCAATAGTACTTCGTAGTATCTTTTGTACCTAAAACCTTGTAAATAAAACAGGTTTTTGCAAGCTAGACAGGTGCAGGAGGTTATTTGAATGTATTCTAATTGTCACATTAACATATGTTTGTAGATTATAAATTCTGATTCTGAGCGGTCAGACCAGCGACCTGGACAAGAATACAGATGAAAATTGAATATTTATTAAAAAAGGAAGCACCGTTTCAGCTTCTTCCACGACATGGGTCAAATCAAGAGATCTGTTTAGGAATTTCAGTCAAAAGATGCCAACTTCCCTTTTCAAACAAATTATTTATGAGATTCCTTTTATTAACGTCCATTTGACCTCAACCTTCTTTATCTTTATTTATTTTTGTAATTTCTTCAATTTGTCTGTGGTTCTACGTTCTGCATGAGAGGGCAGAGTAGTTTAATAGATGCTTGCTGTATATCTTGTTATTGTTCATTTGTAAATTCAACATGTATATTTCTACTTTCTTGTTTATTTCTAGTCTTTTTAATTTGTATTGTACAATGCTTTGTCGTTTTATGCTGCAACTCAAACATTTCGTAAATTGGGATCAATAAAGTACTTCTTATCTTAAAACAGCTCAAACTGTCTAACTTGCAAAAAACACTTATTTCCATGTATTATTTGTTGAACTAGAACGTTGAACCTGCATCCAATAGTATCGCATAGTATCTTTTTGTACCTACAAATATGTTTTTTGCAAGTTAGACAGGTGCAGGAGTTCATGAAGTTATTCTGATTGTCACATTCACATATGTTAGTAGATTATAAATAAACGGACCCTCAGGGTGTCTCGGCCCATGACCCCAGCAGGTGTCCTGACCCGTAGTTTATCCCAAACATCCGACCGTCATGGCGGAAAGACGTGGATTCAAACGCCCTGAAGCGCTTGTGCGTCACTGTGAACACACACACACACACACACACACACACACACCACACACACACACACACACCACACACACACACACACACACACACACAGAGAGACCTTGAACTTCTTATCACAGTAAAGCATACTGTCATGCTGTCCTGACCCACAAACACATCCCTCTGATACGCAAACACTTGTGAGTTGTGTACTTTAGTGATTTATTGTGTGCGTGTGTGTGTGTGTGTGTGTGTGTGTGTGTGTGTGTGTGTGTGTGTGTGTGTGTGTGTGTGTGTCTGTGTGTGTGTGTTACCACAGGCTTGGCTGACGCAGTAGGTCGAAGGCACCCACAGATCGGACGATCCGGTGTCAAAGACCACAGAGAAGTTTTGCCCCGGAGTCCCCAACGTGATGTCACCGAAATACTGAGCCTAAAACACACACACACACATGCGCGCACACACACATGCACGCACACACACATGCACGCACACACACACACACACACACCACGCACGCACGCACGCACGCACGCACGCACGCACGCACGCACGCACGCACACACACACACACACACACACCACACACACACACACACACACACACACACACACAGTATTATATAGAATAGCTGTTGGCTGAAATTGATTCAAATGTAGAAATAAAAGGAAATGGCTTTGGCGCCATCTGGTGGTGGGACTTTGAATGACAGCAGGATTTTTTTTCTACTAAAAACAACATAATATAATAAAAATATAGTATATGAAAAGGAAAAACACTAGAAAATGTAATTATGTTAATGATTAATTCATCAGCAGTGACTTTTTGAAAATCAAACTTACTTTATAGCAAAAAAAACATTACAATTTTAAAATATTTGAGAAAAGAAAACTAATAGCTATAACAGCTGGTCGGCTCTGTTGTGATTGGTCAACCAGCTTAGAGATGTCCCGCCCCCTTTAGCCTATCAAGTACAATGTGTTGTAGCTGCTAGCCAATAGGAGCGCGAGTGTTCTGTAGTGATGTCACCGTGTTCCGGAAGTAAATAACGAAACCACTAACTTTGTTGTGTTGCGGGACTTTGGGATTTTTAGCCTTTGCAGACCATTTACCGCAATAAACCGTATTTCATTTAGTCTTAATGTACATTATTTAATTTCATAGTCTATTTACATGTATATAGACTTTTTATTTTGTATTTTTGTATTTTATTTAGGGCTGTCAAGTTAACGCTCATTTTTTTTTAACGCCACTAATTATTTTAATGTGCGATTAACGCATTTGTATTTGCCCTCGGCCCGCCCCGTATTTTCAGAGCCCAAAGCCTTGACGTTGTTGTTGTTGTTGTTAGTTGGATGGTGGGAGATTCTAGCGAGAGATATGGATACAAGAAAAGGTGTTTTAAACAGCAAGCCAAGCACACAGCTGATGCTCAGTCCCGCTCCTGCCGCTCGCTTGCGCTTGAAAGTTTGGGGGAGACGCCTGGACAACAACAGCGATAGCTAAATGGGTGGCTACAGCTTAACATTGTGGAGGACGAGGGGCTGCGTTAGATCATTCGGATCGCATCCAACGTGTCGACTGCACATCACAGCGCATTATTTTGACCCTAGGTGGGAACTTCAGTCTCATGCTTTGACTGTTATGAAGACAGAGGAGCGGCATTTCGCCGACAACTGTAAAAAGGTTTGTCTATTTGAGCAACTGGCTCTAAGGTACATTTAGAACAGATACAAAATGTGCGATTAATCGCGATTAAATATTTTAATCGACTGACAGCCCTAATTTTATTATATATGTTGCATCGTTGGAGGAGCTCAGGTCAGAAGAATTTCATTGCCATTTCTACACTGTAGCTGCTGACAATAAAACCTTTGAATTGAATGTACATGCACAGAAACCTCTAGAACTAAAGGAGAGGGTTTTTTTCCTCACGTCCATGAAGTTGTAGATCTTCTCACCGGAGCGCCCCAGCCTCAGAGAGGGCGTCCCGGGGGGAAACACTGAGCGTAGCGGCGACCGAACATGTCGGGTCGATTCTCCTTCAGGAAGTCCTGAAGCAGACCTTCAGAGCGGAGCTGAGAGCGGATCGAGGGCACCCTCCTCAGAGGCACCCTGGGGGGACATTTGATCAAAATGTATGTAAATATTGATGAATAAAAAATAAAAATAACATTTAAAAATGATTAAGTTACTGTAGTTTATTCACAACCGATTGACTTCATTTAAAAAAAGTAAAACATCTTATTAAAACAAATCTTAACTCGCTCATTTTGTTTGTTCCTATTCTTCGCCCCAAGGGTAAAAACAGACATTTAGTTTTAAATGTCTGTTTAATAAAATAAAAGTGTCAAAAATACAACAATTAAAATGAAGAGGGACAGTTAAAGTGATAAGAAACATGAATGAAATATAATTCATACAAATACTAAAACAATTAATACAAAATTAAATCACTAAAATATAATAATTTTAATAATATTTTCTTACCTGACCAGCGCTGAGCTCGTCCATGTCCAGATAAACAGCAGCAGCAACACCGACCTCATGTCTGTCTGTCTGTCTGTGTGTGTGTGTGTGTATCTGTGTCGCTGTCTGTCTGTCTCTGTCTGTCTGTCTCTCTGTCTGTCTGTGTGTCTCTGTCTGTGTGTCTGTCTCTCTGTCTCTCTGCAGACTGGAGGTTTCCTCTGCAGTCAAGCAGTTTTTATTATCAGTCTTCATTCTGATTGGATCCTCTCCCTCATCTCTACTTTAATTCAGTGCAAAGTTAGACTGCCAAAATACGAGAGGATTAGTCACATTCATTTCTTTTTAGACAAAGTGGAATTTATTTTTCTGATTTCTGAGATTGTCAGTTTATACACACTTTTATTCAATCACTTTTATTCAATCACTTTTTGTCAGACAGAATTATAATAAAACAATACGACTTATTTAATAAACCCTTATCATCATCATCATCATGGAGTTTGACAGTTTAATGTTGTTGCGCATTTTAAGTGTTTACACACGAGGTCTCAGTCACTCTGACCTGAGAGGAAACACAGGGGGGGGAGAACATGAGAGGACATCAGCAGGAGAGGACTCTTTAAAGTAGAGACACTACATACTGATATACACCTGAACATCAGCAGGAGAGGACTCTTTAAAGTAGAGACACTACATACTGATATACACCTGAACATCAGCAGGAGAGGACTCTTTAAAGTAGAGACTCTACATACTGATATACACCTGAACATCAGCAGGACTCTTTAAAGTAGGGACACTACATACTGATATACACCTGAACATCAGCAGGAGAGGACTCTTTAAAGTAGAGACACTACATACTGATATACACCTGAACATCAGCAGGAGAGGACTCTTTAAAGTAGAGACACTACATACTGATATACACCTGAACATCAGCAGGAGAGGACTCTTTAAAGTAGAGACACTACATACTGATATACACCTGAACATCAGCAGGAGAGGACTCTTTAAAGTAGAGACACTACATGCTGATATACACCTGAACATCAGCAGGAGAGGACTCTTTAAAGTAGAGACACTACATACTGATATACACCTGAACATCAGCAGGAGAGGACTCTTTAAAGTAGAGACACTACATACTGATATACACCTGAACATCAGCAGGAGAGGACTCTTTAAAGTAGAGACACTACATACTGATATACACCTGAACATCAGCAGGAGAGGACTCTTTAAAGTAGAGACACTACATGCTGATATACACCTGAACATCAGCAGGAGAGGACTCTTTAAAGTAGAGACACTACATACTGATATACACCTGAACATCAGCAGGAGAGGACTCTTTAAAGTAGAGACACTACATACTGATATACACCTGAACATCAGCAAGAGAGGACTCTTTAAAGTAGAGACACTACATACTGATATACGCCTGAACATCAGCAGGAGAGGACTCTTTAAACATCAAACTTTAAGTTAGAAAACATTAAGATTCACAAAAACCACCAACAAATGTTTCAGGTTCTTTTATTTTCAGTAAACAAAACAAACAACGTCTAAAGTTACGATCAGAGCGACGTCGGCAAATACGATCTAACGTTAGCATAACCACGTGACCTCAGCCAACGTTAGCATCACAGCCAACGTTAGCTTCACACTGACGTTAGCTACATGTGTGGTTAGCTAGCGTTAGCCTGCGCGGTGCATCCACAGGAAAAAAAAACATATCGGAGCGTTTCTTTAATTAGGACAGAGGCGATAAATAAGAAAACTGATCCCTCCCACGTTCTTCATCCTCCTCTTCCTCCTCTAGCAGGGGTGATGGTCGGGGACTCTCTTCCTGCACAAACAAACAAACAAACAACAGTCAGTAAACAATATTTTAAAGTGCAGTGAAAATTGTTTAGAGGATTTAAGATAGTCAGGATTTTCTGGACTTTTATTTCCCGAACATTTTTTCTTTCCTTTTCTCCCAAACATTTGATATGCAGCTTTCAGACATTATTTAAATTCTAATTTAATTAAAGTACATTTTTGTGCCATATTTCAATTTTTTTCACACATTTATATTTCAGACATTAATATCTTTATTAGAATTTTTTTATTAGAATTTAATGGTTTAAAAAGAATTAAGTACATTTTCTACAATTTTTCCCAAACATTTTCAGCATATATATTATGAGACATTTAGGCTGAAGCGGGTTATTTCCAAGTGTCTCTATCAGGCTATTTTAGGCAATATCATAGGTCTCAGATATATACAAATATATAAAAACATGTCTATGAAGAGTTTTGCTCCAAACACCAAACAGATCACCCGTTCTAGCCACGCCTCATATCCCTCTATTTCACTTCCTGTTTCTAAAGTGCTGATTTGGGTATAAAGCTTTAAAGAGGAGGGGGCTGAGCTCATGCGGGACCCGGCAGCTACTGTCTAAACTAAATGCTGCCGTGATGAAACGCCATATCATGGATTATCAAGGATTCTCTCTGAAACAGTATGGAGCTCAAAGGCTTTCTCTCTTGCCGGTTATACCACAAGGTGAGTTCCTTTGTATTTCCTGCTTCTTCACACACATGCTCTCCAGTACAGGTTAGCTCTGAGTGTTAGCGATGCTAATGTAAACACCGACCATATTACGTCCAAAACAGTCGGGCATTGTTTCTGATAGCAACGTTTCTGATAGGGCCGTGGGTCCACATTTCAGATATTACGTCATATCGGACGCAAATCTGGATCAGCTCCGTTGTTCCCCCGTTTTTAGAGATTTGGGTACGGAGGAAAAGAGAGGGTTTTATTTTCTGACGCTGCGTGAGTTCCCTGACACACCGGGGACACATGTTGATGTATGAAAGACATCAAAAAGTGCATTTTGCATGATAGGTCCCCCTCAAACATTTAAATAAACCTTAAAAATATTACCTGCCCTTTAAACTTCTAGTTTATTTTATTTGTTTTTTAGCATTAATTTGTTATCTGCCATATGTCTAATGTTGGGGATGTTCGTTGTGTTATGTGATAAATGTAAAAAAATCCATAAATCCATGTTTAAAAAAGAAAAAAAAGAAATGTGACCAGCTTGTGTTTAAATAAAGGTTATTTGAATGCCTCGGACTCTGACCTGGGAGCAGCTTTGATGATGTTGTCGACTCGGAGGATCATCTCCGCGGCCTCGGAGGCGCTGAGCAGCACCTGCCGCTTCACCTGGAACGACTCCGTGATGCCGAGCTCCGCCATGTTGCCCACAGTGCCCTCGTTCATATCTGAAGAAACACGTCATCAATATCAGAAACACAAAAACAGGACGAAAAAATATTTAAATACAGAGTTTCTACTTATTAGGCGCTTTCACACCAAGTACTTTTCCCAGGAATAGTTCCCAGTACTTAGTCCCGCTGAACTCTTTAGTTCCTGAAGTATCTAGCAGATCGCGTTCACACCGGAATAAGTCCCTGGGGGAGGATTACGCAAATGAAGCCGCTGACGTCACTTCTTCTTCTTCTGCTTTGGGTTTACTGGCAGGCCGCAAAAAACTTCACGGCGTATACTGCCACCCGAAGTCCCCGGCCGGAAGTCTCCGGAGTTGGGGACTGGCTTCAGTAGAAGCTGCTGGGACTCCCAGCAGCTTCTACTGAAGCCTTCCCAGTAAATCGCCAGAATGCCGACACCTCCTCATCTCCCATGTTTTCTTTTGTGTTGCCTTAAGTTAGTCTCTCTCCGTTGGTGCGCTGGGCTAATGCTAATAATGCTAATGCGAGCAAATAAAATGGCGGCTTCACAAAACTTTTCTGAGCTTTACGGGGCGTGGTTTGCAATCCGCCCAGCCAATCAGAAATTGGAACCTTTTCCTCCCCAGGAAAGTACCTGCTCTCTAGCAGGGACTGAAAAAGGGTGAAAAGGTTCCAGAGAACTAAGTTCTAGTTCCAGATCTTTTTGGTGTGAACTCAAAATCCCAGGAACTATTGGAACTATTCCTGGGAAAAGTACTACTCCGGTGTGAAAGCAGGTCAAAACATTTAAATCAGTTTTTTTATTTATTAAAATAAATACTAAAATAGTCAATACGTTTTATTAAGAGAAAAGGACTATTTGTATTTATTTACATCTACAGTCGGAAACGGAGGTTAACTCTTATGTTTAACCAAAATATAAAATGAAATACAATTTTATAAAGTAAAAATACAAAAACAAATATATATTATATAAAATATACACTGTAAAAACCAACAATAAATACAAAAACTTTATATAAAAAGGTAAATATATAAATTAAATTGATAAAGAAATTTATTTATTTTTTGAAAAATATGTTTTTCAAAAGGTCAGATTTTTGCAGAATTCAATCATGTTTGTTTGTATTAATATTGACTCGAATGGCATTTCATATAACTCCCATATATATATCCTTTATTTAACCAGGTAAACGTACCGAGTCCCCAGGTCCCCCCCTTGTTGTCCTGGTGAGCCGCTCTCAGCTGAGCCACCAGGTCGGCGCTGTCGTATCCGGCGTTATCAGCGATGATCGTTGGGAGCTGAGAAACAACGGGAAGAAACATTAACAAAGAAACTACAGAAATTTAAGAAATGTTGCAGGACTTGGTACAATCCTTTAAAAGCAGTGTTTATCAAACTGTGGGCCGCCAAATCATTTGCAAAACATTATGATTTGTGTGGAAACATTTCATTATTAAGATTTCTTTTTATTTTAACCTCTTTTCCTTTCTCCTCCTTAGCAACGGTCATTACAGTCCTTAGCAACGGTCATTACAGTCCTTGACAGCGGTCATTACAGTCCTTGACAGCGGTCATTACAGTCCTTGACAGCGGTCATTACAGTCCTTGACAGCGGTCTGTTCTACTGGATTTACAACGTGTCACATGTTCTGAATCGACCAATCAGAACTTTAATTAGCCTCCATATTGTTTATGGTTGAATGTGGGACGCGAACAATTTTTAGATTCTTAAGTGGACCCTGAAATAGGTAAAGTATTAAAATGGAGCGTACCATCCTCAGAGCCTTGGCGAAGGACTCCATGGCAACCGCCTCCTTTCCTGCTGTCCGATTGGCCAGATCAGTGACCACACGAGCCATCAGCATCTCAGAGCAGCCTGCAGGGAGAGGGGAGTATTAGGTATTGTTTTAAAGGATTTTAAATCAAATGTAATCACCGCATTCAAAAAATATATATATCAAATTAAATCAGAAATGTGTGTGTACCTCCTCCGTAGACGGTGCGGGGCTCCTTGATGGTCTGAGATAACACACACAGAGCGTCGTGCAGCGAGCGCTCCGCCTCGTCCAGAATCTGCTGAGTGGCTCCTCTCAGGATGATGGTGCACGCCTCGCCTGAAGAGGGAAACACGTTAGAAACCTCGGAGAGCCACAGAGAGTGTGTGTGAAAATCCTGAATGTCCTCTTCCAATATCAGAGTAGCACATGATAACAAAGGTATCCCAACTGTAGCTGTGTGCATGACAGGATGTATGATTACCTAGAAGAGCATCAGGACTCTTTAGGCATATGATAGCTATGTGATTAACATGATGATTCAGCCTCTATGGAGAGAGACATATGACAAGCATGATCATTTCTGACGTGGAGCTAATCTGAACTAAACATTGAATACTGCTTTCTATTCCTCCATCTTGTGACTGTAACTCCCTCTCTTGTATATCAGCATGTGAAGGACTCTGTTCAGGAACTAGTTGATGCTCTGTATGTGATGACTACTTCCATTCTGGAGAGGATCACAAATACATGGATCCTGAGATTGAAGCTCAAGCCGGGGACCAGTGAGATTTTTCTAACAATGTGTTACATGGATGTATAATAAGAACTGGATACAGCGTGTATGAGTGTGTTAGAGTGTGTGTTCTCACCCATGGTGACTCCAGAGAAGTGTATGAGTGTGTCCTCTCCGATCATCACCTCCTCGATCAGCTTGCAGTGTCCCAGCTTCACGAGCTCGGGGTGGTCGAAGGTGGAGGTGATCTCTCCTCCGGTGACCAGGGCGAGGCGCTCCACGCCCGCGAAGTCAGCGTGTTCGATCGCCATGACGCCTGCCTGAGCGAACAGCTGCTCGGGGTAGTTATAGATCAGCTGTCTAAAGAGAGAGAGAGAGGAACGTTAAAGACAGTAGATAAAAGAGGTAACATAAGCACAGATTTTAGCTTTGAAAGCATGATGCTTGAAACAAAGGGTAAAATGTCCCAAAAATATTTGAATTACTTTGTGTCAAACGTCTGAAAATAACTAAGAGATGTGTTAAAAAATATGTGTAAAAAGTCAGAAGAGAGTGTGTGTGTACACGTGTATGTGAGTGTACACGTGTGTGTGCGATTGTGCGCGATCGTGTGTGTGTGTGAGTGAGTTTGTGTGTACGTGTGTGTGTACCTGTTGATGAAGCAGTTGATCCCGTGTTTCAGGATGCGCTCGACTTTCTCTTTCATCTTTTCTTTCTCCGCCATCTCGATCTCGGCCACCTTCGCCGTCGAGTCGACGCGAACCCTGGAGCCGAAGATCTGAGAACACACACACACATTAAATACACACTCAAAACACATTAAATACACTATGTTCAAATCACAAATCAAATCTCACCTCTTCAGAACGCTTTTAATCTTTAAATTAATGTTGTGTTTTATATATTTTAAGTGTGTCGTTTAATTGTGTTTTTATGAATGTTTATTACTCCGTTACAAGTCTTTGAGTTTCTAGAACAGCGCTCCATAAATAAAATGCATTATTATTAAACACACACTTTAACACAAAACCCGAGATCTTTGCAGAGATTTTTTACGAAATCCTGATTATGATGCATGCAAACTGTTCTAAATGAGTGTGTGTATATGTGACAGTGTGTGTGAGAGTGTGTACCTTGATCTTGTCGGTGTCCATGCCAGTGTTGGCGATCAGTATGTTGACGTTCTCCATCCTCTTCGGCTGGTTCACTCCGATCTTCTTGTCCAACAGGAAACCTACAGAAAGAGCAGAAATTATAAATAATAAAAACACAAAAATTGCTTTATTAGTTTCTAGCTTTAGGGTTCATAGTGTCAGCCAATCAGAGTGGTCGCTGGTGATGACATCACGCTCACCTTCGTCCAGGTAGGAGTCGGTGAGGCTGCCTCCGAGCTTCTTGATGATGTGAATGGCCTCCAGGTTTCCGGATCCCTTCAAACGCATCACAGCGTCGACGGCCAGCTGAGAGAAGTGAGCTTTGTGATGAGTCAGCAGTTTGGAGGACAGCGTCGTGCGGGCGATGTTCAGAAGATCCTCCTGGAAAGCTGCCGAGTCGTTGCTATGGAGATCGGGGGGGGGGTCATCATTAGAGAGAAGTTCAAATGTATTATTTAATGTATCAGGGTATATGCAGGAATCCTGAAGTCACATTTAATACCTCTTACATTTTAAGGGCTTCTTAAAATGTAATAAACTATGAATGTGTCATACTCACTTAACGGGAAGAAACTCAGCTAACTGACGATATGAACCATTTTTACCGAAACAAAACACAAGTCTCACAAGAAGCGTCTAAATGAGCCCTGAGCGAAAGAACTCTAGGTATAAATCGATCGATATACGTATCGGATCTGCACAACAAGCTTAGCTAGCAAGCTGAGATTCCACAGATTCTAGAAATATAAGGATCATCACCGAGCGATCAGAACTCGTGACAGGGGAAGCAAACACAGACAATACACGACGTAGCTTTAGGTAGCAAACTCGGGAGATATGCTCACCTTTAGCTGTTATTCTGATCAAAAGTCGTGTTCAATGGCATTAAAACGATAAAAACGCGGCTGAAGGTTAATCCATAGGTTCATCCAATGTGTCTGTCACTTTGAAATGATTACTGATAATCCATCATTCCATTTTTATGTCAAAAACTGAGTTTTCATATTAGCTGCTAATGGTAGCTTCCAGAGTGTATGACAGCTTCTTGTTTGGGTATTCTGGCTACGCGTCACTCTCACTCCTTATTTGGTAACGTGTGTGTGTGTGTGGAACTTCCCCTCGATTCATTGGCTCTAACGGTTAAAAAGAGATGTCAATCATCAAAATCGACCAAGGGGGGCCAGAGATAGGTCAAATCCACCCAAATGACCCCAGAAGTGTTTTCTTTTTGCTAAATCTCTCTAAAAAGGTCAAATTACTCAGTTTTCACTATAAGTAATGCTTATTACTTAACCTGATCGATCCGATCTCCATTCAGAAAAAAAGGTTTTTCGCCTGCCGTCTGTCTGCAGACTTGTCAAAGCATTAATTCATGGTTTTTACTAACCGGTATCAGTATGTTGTTACTTCGGCATCATTTTGAAACGTGTATTACAATTAAATCACGGTCAAATATGTTCATCTTGTTGTAGTTGCCAGCGATTCTCTCTCTAGTTTAGCATACTCAGGCCGGGTGTTGGCCCGGAAAGAACCTCGATTTTGGAGAGCCAGAAAACTGTGAAAAAGTACCCGCTAGCCGTTGCTACGCCTAGTGGAAACGCAACCAAAAACGTCACGCTTAAACCGCGCTGTAGTGGAAATGCGCCAGTAGAATCCAAAACATGGCCCCTATGTGGTTCAAAACCAGAGAAACTTATATATATTTATAAAGTATTTCTCCCTCAGTCTGACCTATGATCAACAGCCGCCTCCCTCAGAGCGTCTCTGGCGACCTGCGTTGCTTTCCTCCAGCCGGAGATGATGGTCTGAGGGTGGATCTTCTTAGCGATCAGCAGCTCTGCTTCCTGTATAACACACATTATTATATAAAGGGTGAAATGAGGCGAGAGAAATATGTGAAAACATTTGTGGAGGAAATTCTTAAGAGAAACTGATAAATGATTCATGGACAAAGTTTGTCTTTTGTTATATTTAATAAAGAAAGTCAATATAAAGTGAAATGGATCTCAAATGAAGGAACAGAGCAGCTTCATCCTAATGGAGAAGTTCTGCTTACAGTCACACAATATAGTAGAGAGAATATCCAACTGGTCCCTCTCTTAAGCATCATCTAAACATCCCCACCATTAAACCCCCTCGTCCTTAACCATTTGCAAATCCCCCTTTTACACTTCCTTTGTCTCTGTTAAACACATACAAGACTACAAATACAATCTAACAGAGTAAAAGTCAATCAGAGTATAAGACTATATGTTTTAAATGATTATATGATCATTAGACACGACAACCTGCATTATGAATGTCTAAGTAAAGAGTGTTTACCCTCAGCAGCTCTGCAGCGAGAACGGTGACGGAGGTCGTTCCATCGCCAACTTCATCGTCCTGAACCTTAGACATGTCTGAAAAACATTTAAAAAACAACCCTTTAATTCATGTTTCTATATGTAAATGTACATGAGTAGTTACTGATTAATTACCAGGTAGAATTAGATATTTAAAGTGTATTTTACAGGGTTGAATGAGCTTTAATGTTCCTTAGGTGGACAATATATGATTATTCTCATTAGTTAACATGCAGATAATAGTTTAGCCTAAAACTAAATGCAACTTTGTGGAGCCAAATGTCTTAATTTCTTTAACCAAATGTCTTAATTAAACCCAAAAAACATCTTTACTCACCAACCAGGACTTTAGCGGCGGGGTTGTCGACGCCGATGGATTTCAGGATCGTCGCTCCGTCGTTTGTCACCGTCACTAAACCCTGTTTCCCTCCACCCAGCAGGATCTTATCCTAAAGAGAGAAAATATTATTAAATTATATAAAATATAAGTTAGTTTATGGAGGCAGAAGTTTATGAAATCAACCTCAAACCGACATGATTAGAAATGGTGACGTTTTTGCTTATTTTACTGACTTTTCTAGTTCAATGTCACCCAAACTCTACATGGAAATCAATATAATCAAGTACTATAACAATTGTAATGTTATTATATCATAAATATTTAAAAAACGTACCATCCCCTTAGGACCCAAGGTGCTCTTCACCAGATCTCCGATGGCGATGGCGCCGATGAAGGACGACTGCAGAGAAAACGCACACAGATTAAAACAAACCATTAAATAATATATTTTTTAAAAGATTGTCTTCTTTAGCTTGCGCCATAAATAGATAAAAGCTCACCAGTCGTGCGGTCTCAGCTTTCTCTTCATCTGCTCCATTTTTGAAGATGTTGATCGGGGCCATCGATAGGGACGCCTAGACACACAAAACAATCAGAAATAAATCAAAAAATCATCAGAAAAATTGAGTTTTCTGGATTGTAGTCAACGTTATGGATGTCCCAATCTGTTTTTATAATGTACTACTGCATAGATTTGGATATAGAACTTTTTTTAATATGTATTGTTGTTATTTATTGCACATTTTTTTAGGGTTTTCTTCTTAAAAAATGACTCAAAATGATCGCTTTAATTATTTCAGATTCACTTACAGTCCACTGACTAATAGACTTAGCTCTACAGTTTAACACAACACAACAGCATTACAAATTAAAGCATCATGGTTACTAACTTGAATATAAACCATCTGAAACGAGCTTAATAAATAATTTAAACAAGTATTAATCTTAATTTTCTATTGTCATTCTTTTATTTTGAGATGTTTTCATTGTTTATTTTCTACTCTTTTTGTATGTCTAATAATGTGCAATACTTTGTTTTACATGCTGCTGCAACCAATCTCAATTTGGGATCAATAAAGTATATCTTATTTGTCTTAATGTACAGTTTCTTTTTGTAAAATATTGAATATTGTATTTTTTACTTTTCTTAAATTTCAATGCATTGTAATTTGACTCAAAATAATGGGAAAAATATCATGTATGCACAATTATCCACTTTATATGATATGTTTAATACAATACTAAATGACGGTGTGATTTCTCTGAGTTTGAACCAAATGTGCAGAAAGTGATGCGACACACCTCTGCAGCGACACAACACTTCACCCAGAAACAGGATTTGAACACAAAGAAGCAGTACAGTAACATTGCACCATATTTAGATGTGTAAACAAATAAACAAGGATCCGTTCAGCTTTAATAGTTTGCATGTTAGCAAAAGTGGCGAATAAACGTGGCTTTTTCGCCCTTTTTAATGGAAGAACTCGTTATTCCGAGCACCAGTGAACGCAGCGCTGCACCGTTAGAAACACCTAGAAGCTTCCATCCAAATTGTTAACAAATAAATAAAAAACACAAAAACTAAAAGACAGTAAAGCTACAATTAAAGTCAGTTATAAGTGTACGTTGTGTGTAGATTTAATTAAACATTATTTACACTGTTTCTTACGTTTTTTATTCACTACTGCATGTTCTCTGACAGCCACAAAGGCAACATGACAAGCTAACCTAAACTAGCGTGCTAACTTAGCAAATCTGAGCTGAGCAACAATAAGCAGTCACTGAAAAAA
>JAAKFY010000003.1:24977116-25039616 GCA_011823955.1 Dissostichus mawsoni
CTAAAATAAACAAGTCAGACCAGTTCCTACAGAGTGAATATATATATACACAGTAAAATATCCTGTATTTGCAGATACTCACAGAGTGCTGGGCGTCCATCTCTGAGTCTCCGTCCGGAAACTTTACCTTCAGCGGAGACGTTTGTCTCAGACACCCAATTAGTTTGTTTCTGCAGCACCTCCTCCACCTGAATTAGTCATCAGTGTGTGTGTGTGTGTGTGTGTGGTGTGTGTGTGTGTGTGTGTGTGTGTGTGTGTGTGTCCACAGCTAAAGAGGGAGTTTATGTTAAGATACCAACCATGAATCCAATATTTGTTCTGGAGTTTCTGATTGCATCTCCCTAAGAAGTATTTCCCCGAGATTTCTCAACAAGAACACATTCTATTAATTATTTATTATTTTTTCATTTAAAATCTGCATTTGTTCAATTTTGTAAGTTTGTAAAGTTACCTTTTGAATTATATGTATTTATTATTATTTTTCAACCATGTAAAGAACATATATTTATATAACTGAAATATGCCTTAGACTGCCTTATCTGGTGACAGTATATATCCAAGTATTTCCTGAGGAACGCTAGTCATTCGTAGTAATTTCGGAGGTCGTCTTTGGTCTTAACGTTGTGTGAATCTGCCATTTATCAGGTAATAATCGGGTTCTACTTCAAATGACCTACTATATTATTTAAAACAGAGAGGATGTGTGGAGATATTTTCCCGTTAAAATGCAGTAATTAAGAGTCGTATTTATTAATTTTTTGAGCGTGTTTTTGTTCTGTACTCACCTTTTCTCTGCACCTTTATTGTCAAAAGTTATAATGTTGCGTTGGTTATTATGACTGCATTGTGGGGACTTATCAGCATTGTGGGGACTTATCAGCATTGTGGGGACTTTTTAGCATTTTGGGGACTTATCAGCATTGTGGGGACTTATCAGCATTGTGGGGACTTTCTAGCATTGTGGGGACTTATCAGCATTGTGGGGACTTTTTAGCATTGTGGGGACTTATTGGCAATGTGTAAAACTGTAAAAAAAAAGACAGCTACAATGAGATTTTAAAACACACTCACTGTTTATTAGTTTTCATTTCACATAAAGCAGAGCAGTCACGTTCAGTTTAGCTCATGGAACATTTTCACACCAACAGAAGACTTAAACTACATTAACGTTTATTTTGATAAGTAACTTTAACATCTCATAATCACTGCTTTCTTTTAAGGTCTCAGACTGAAGACATTACTGAAATTTCAAAAATAAGAAAACATGTCTACTGTCTTTTCTTCATTTATTGACATCGTTACAAATAACAGTTGATGTACGAACAGATAAACTTCTGAGATCAACACTCGTGCTTCATTCAAAAAATCTAAACCTTTTATTGGGATTTTTAAAAGAATCCCAAAATGATTTCACACAATCCTGGGATCAGTGCTTTACATAAAAAAAACGTTTTCATGAAACTAGACTGTAATTGGAGTCACTTAAATATGCAATGTCTTGGCAAAGGTCTTTTGTAATTGATACGAAAGTCCTTTAAATATATATAATAATGTATAACTCTCCAGTAAATATATGAAAAAGCAAAAGGATAAAGAAAGCTTGCATTATTTTGAGAAAAAATGTAATTCTGTTCGTCATTGTGTTAAAAAATAAGGAAATTAACATTAAAAATCATACATTTGCATAAAAAACGTTGACATTTGTCTCAAATTTGTGAGTTATTTCTTTCAAATTTGACTGATTTAATCCGAGAGAATAGTCTCCTTTTTGCTCATACATGCATGACTTTAATCTCATATTAGACTGTGTATATCGGGGCAAATTCCACTTTTGTTATTTGCTATTAAACAGAACAATCTATCAGCTAAAGGGACTTATATCACAATCAAAACAAAACAAACAGAAGTAAGGCTTAAATTAATCTGATTGTCATATTGTGTTTAAAAAAAATCTTTTTTCAAATCTTTAAACGTGGGACTATGACTGTTTCTCAATGTCGAGTCAACCTGCTGCAGAGCCACTATTTCAAGTATACTACGTCGTTGAGTGGCGCCGAAGGACTGTTTAAATGCATGTTAAATGCCCAGCATTCGGCGCCACTCGACGACGTAGTATACTTGAAATAGTGGCTCTGCAGCAGCTTTACTCAACATTGAGAAACGCCTATGAGTCTGTGCAGCGTCTGTAGAAGTCGAAGTGGTAATCTGTGAAGAGCGCCCCCGCCAGGTGATGATCGGTATCACAGTCTGCCTGACCCTGAGGTTAAAGACAATAGCAAACTTATATTATTACATTAAAGCATGGAGACACTACATACTGAATACACCTGAACATTAGCAGGAGAGGACTCTTTAAAGTAGAGACACTACATACTGATATACACCTGAACATCAGCAGGAGAGGACTCTTTAAAGTAGAGACACTACATACTGATATACACCTGAACATCAGCAGGAGAGGACTCTTTAAAGTAGAGACACTACATACTGATATGCACCTGAACATCAGCAGGAGAGGACTCTTTAAAGTAGAGACACTACATACTGATATACACCTGAACATCAGCAGGAGAGGACTCTTTAAAGTAGAGACACTACATTCTGATATACACCTGAACATCAGCAGGAGAGGACTCTTTAAAGTAGAGACACTACATACTGATATACACCTGAACATCAGCAGGAGAGGACTCTTTAAAGTAGAGACACTACATACTGATATACACCTGAACATCAGCAGGAGAGGACTCTTTAAAGTAGAGACACTACATACTGATATACACCTGAACATCAGCAGGAGAGGACTCTTTAAAGTAGAGACACTACATACTGATATACACCTGGACATCAGCAGGAGAGGACTCTTTAAAGTAGAGACACTACATACTGATATACACCTGAACATTAGCAGGAGAGGACTCTTTAAAGTAGAGACACTACATACTGATATACACCTGAACATCAGCAGGAGAGGACTCTTTAAAGTAGAGACACTACATACTGATATACACCTGAACATCAGCAGGAGAGGACTCTTTAAAGTAGAGACACTACATACTGATATACACCTGAACATCAGCAGGAGAGGACTCTTTAAAGTAGAGACACTACATACTGATATACACCTGAACATCAGCAGGAGAGGACTCTTTAAAGTAGAGACACTACATTCTGATATACACCTGAACATCAGCAGGAGAGGACTCTTTAAAGTAGAGACACTACATTCTGATATACACCTGAACATCAGCAGGAGAGGACTCTTTAAAGTAGAGACACTACATACTGATATACACCTGAACATCAGCAGGAGAGGACTCTTTAAAGTAGAGACACTACATACTGATATACACCTGAACATCAGCAGGAGAGGACTCTTTAAAGTAGAGACACTACATACTGATATACACCTGGACATCAGCAGGAGAGGACTCTTTAAAGTAGAGACACTACATACTGATATACACCTGAACATTAGCAGGAGAGGACTCTTTAAAGTAGAGACACTACATACTGATATGCACCTGAACATCAGCAGGAGAGGACTCTTTAAAGTAGAGACACTACATACTGATATGCACCTGAACATCAGCAGGAGAGGACTCTTTAAAGTAGAGACACTACATACTGATATGCACCTGAACATCAGGAGGAGAGACTCTTTAAAGTAGAGACACTACATACTGATATGCACCTGAACATCAGCAGGAGAGGACTCTTTAAAGTAGAGACACTATATACTGATATACACCTGAACATCAGCAGGAGAGGACTCTTTAAAGTAGAGACACTACATACTGATATACACCTGAACATCAGCAGGAGAGGACTCTTTAAAGTAGAGACACTACATACTGATATGCACCTGAACATCAGCAGGAGAGGACTCTTTAAAGTAGAGGCACTACATACTGATATGCACCTGAACATCAGCAGGAGAGGACTCTTTAAAGTAGAGACACTATATACTGATATACACCTGAACATCAGCAGGAGAGGACTCTTTAAAGTAGAGACACTACATACTGATATACACCTGAACATCAGCAGGAGAGGACTCTTTAAAGTAGAGACACTACATACTGATATACACCTGAAAATTAGCAGAAGAGGACTCTTTAAAGTAGAGACACTACATACTGATATGCACCTGAACATCCTCAGGAGAGGACTCTTTAAAGTAGAGATACTACATACTGATATGCACCTGAACATCAGCAGGAGAGGACTCTTTAAAGTAGAGACACTACATACTGATATGCACCTGAACATCAGCAGGAGAGGACTCTTTAAAGTAGAGACACTACATACTGATATGCACCTGAACATCAGCAGGAGAGGACTCTTTAAAGTAGAGACACTACATACTGATATGCACCTGAACATCAGGAGGAGAGGACTCTTTAAAGTAGAGACACTACATACTGATATGCACCTGAACATCAGCAGGAGAGGACTCTTTAAAGTAGAGACACTACATACTGATATGCACCTGAACATCAGCAGGAGAGGACTCTTTAAAGTAGAGACACTATATACTGATATACACCTGAACATCAGCAGGAGAGGACTCTTTAAAGTAGAGACACTACATACTGATATACACCTGAACATCAGCAGGAGAGGACTCTTTAAAGTAGAGACACTACATACTGATATGCACCTGAACATCAGCAGGAGAGGACTCTTTAAGTAGAGGCACTACATACTGATATGCACCTGAACATCAGCAGGAGAGGACTCTTTAAAGTAGAGACACTATATACTGATATACACCTGAACATCAGCAGGAGAGGACTCTTTAAAGTAGAGACACTACATACTGATATACACCTGAACATCAGCAGGAGAGGACTCTTTAAAGTAGAGACACTACATACTGATATACACCTGAACATCAGCAGGAGAGGACTCTTTAAAGTAGAGACACTACATACTGATATACACCTGAACATCAGCAGGAGAGGACTCTTTAAAGTAAAGACACTACATACTGATATACACCTGAACATCAGCAGGAGAGGACTCTTTAAAGTAGAGACACCAAATACTGATATCCACCTGAACATCAGCAGGAAGGACTCTTTAAAGTAGAGACACTACATACTGATATACACCTGAACATCAGCAGGAGAGGACTCTTTAAAGTAGAGACACTACATACTGATATACACCTGACATCAGCAGGAGAGGACTCTTTAAAGTAGAGACACTACATACTGATATACACCTGAACATTAGCAGGAGAGGACTCTTTAAAGTAGAGACATTACATACTGATATGCACCTGAACATCAGCAGGAGAGGACTCTTTAAAGTAGAGACACTACATACTGATATGCACCTGAACATCAGCAGGAGAGGACTCTTTAAAGTAGAGACACTACATACTGATATGCACCTGAACATCAGGAGGAGAGGACTCTTTAAAGTAGAGACACTACATACTGATATGCACCTGAACATCAGCAGGAGAGGACTCTTTAAATTAGAGACACTACATACTGATATGCACCTGAACATCAGCAGGAGAGGACTCTTTAAAGTAGAGGCACTACATACTGATATGCACCTGAACATCAGCAGGAGAGGACTCTTTAAAGTAGAGACACTATATACTGATATACACCTGAACATCAGCAGGAGAGGACTCTTTAAAGTAGAGACACTACATACTGATATACACCTGAACATCAGCAGGAGAGGACTCTTTAAAGTAGAGACACTACATACTGATATACACCTGAACATCAGCAGGAGAGGACTCTTTAAAGTAGAGACACTACATACTGATATACACCTGAACATCAGCAGGAGAGGACTCTTTAAAGTAGAGACACCAAATACTGATATCCACCTGAACATCAGCAGGAGAGAGACTCTTTAAAGTAGAGACACTACATACTGATATACACCTGAACATCAGCAGGAGAGGACTCTTTAAAGTAGAGACACTACATACTGATATACACCTGACATCAGCAGGAGAGGACTCTTTAAAGTAGAGACACTACATACTGATATACACCTGAACATTAGCAGGAGAGGACTCTTTAAAGTAGAGACACTACATACTGATATGCACCTGAACATCAGCAGGAGAGGACTCTTTAAAGTAGAGACACTACATACTGATATGCACCTGAACATCAGCAGGAGAGGACTCTTTAAAGTAGAGACACTACATACTGATATGCACCTGAACATCAGAGGAGAGGACTCTTTAAAGTAGAGACACTACATACTGATATGCACCTGAACATCAGCAGGAGAGGACTCTTTAAATTAGAGACACTACATACTGATATGCACCTGAACATCAGCAGGAGAGGACTCTTTAAAGTAGAGGCACTACATACTGATATGCACCTGAACATCAGCAGGAGAGGACTCTTTAAAGTAGAGACACTATATACTGATATACACCTGAACATCAGCAGAGAGGACTCTTTAAAGTAGAGACACTACATACTGATATACACCTGAACATCAGCAGGAGAGGACTCTTTAAAGTAGAGACACTACATACTGATATACACCTGAACATCAGCAGGAGAGGACTCTTTAAAGTAGAGACACTACATACTGATATACACCTGAACATCAGCAGGAGAGGACTCTTTAAAGTAGAGACACTACATACTGATATACACCTGAACATCAGCAGGAGAGGACTCTTTAAAGTAGAGACACCAAATACTGATATCCACCTGAACATCAGCAGGAGAGGACTCTTTAAAGTAGAGACACTACATACTGATATACACCTGAACATCAGCAGGAGAGGACTCTTTAAACTAGAGACACTACATACTGATATACACCTGGACATCAGCAGGAGAGGACTCTTTAAAGTAGAGACACTACATACTGATATACACCTGAACATTAGCAGGAGAGGACTCTTTAAAGTAGAGACACTACATACTGATATGCACCTGAACATCAGCAGGAGAGGACTCTTTAAGTAGAGACACTACATACTGATATGCACCTGAACATCAGCAGGAGAGGACTCTTTAAAGTAGAGACACTACATACTGATATGCACCTGAACATCAGGAGGAGAGGACTCTTTAAAGTAGAGACACTACATACTGATATGCACCTGAACATCAGCAGGAGAGGACTCTTTAAAGTAGAGACACTATACTGATATACACCTGAACATCAGCAGGAGAGGACTCTTTAAAGTAGAGACACTACATACTGATATACACCTGAACATCAGCAGGAGAGGACTCTTTAAAGTAGAGACACTACATACTGATATGCACCTGAACATCAGCAGGAGAGGACTCTTTAAAGTAGAGACACTATATACTGATATACACCTGAACATCAGCAGGAGAGGACTCTTTAAAGTAGAGACACTACATACTGATATACACCTGAACATCAGCAGAGAGGACTCTTTAAAGTAGAGACACTACATACTGATATACACCTGAAAATTAGCAGAAGGGACTCTTTAAAGTAGAGACACTACATACTGATATGCACCTGAACATCCTCAGGAGAGGACTCTTTAAAGTAGAGATACTACATACTGATATGCACCTGAACATCAGCAGGAGAGGACTCTTTAAAGTAGAGACACTACATACTGATATGCACCTGAACATCAGCAGGAGAGGACTCTTTAAAGTAGAGACACTACATACTGATATGCACCTGAACATCAGCAGGAGAGGACTCTTTAAAGTAGAGACACTACATACTGATATGCACCTGAACATCAGGAGGAGAGGACTCTTTAAAGTAGAGACACTACATACTGATATGCACCTGAACATCAGCAGGAGAGGACTCTTTAAAGTAGAGACACTACATACTGATATGCACCTGAACATCAGCAGGAGAGGACTCTTTAAAGTAGAGACACTATATACTGATATACACCTGAACATCAGCAGGAGAGGACTCTTTAAAGTAGAGACACTACATACTGATATGCACCTGAACATCAGCAGGAGAGGACTCTTTAAAGTAGAGGCACTACATACTGATATGCACCTGAACATCAGCAGGAGAGGACTCTTTAAAGTAGAGACACTATATACTGATACACACCTGAACATCAGCAGGAGAGGACTCTTTAAAGTAGAGACACTACATACTGATATACACCTGAACATCAGCAGGAGAGGACTCTTTAAAGTAGAGACACTACATACTGATATACACCTGACATCAGCAGGAGAGGACTCTTTAAAGTAGAGACACTACATACTGATATACACCTGAACATCAGCAGGAGAGGACTCTTTAAAGTAGAGACACTACATACTGATATACCTGAACATCAGCAGGAGAGGACTCTTTAAAGTAGAGACACTACATACTGATATACACCTGAACATCAGCAGGAGAGGACTCTTTAAAGTAGAGACACTACATACTGATATACACCTGAACATCAGCAGGAGAGGACTCTTTAAAGTAGAGACACTACATACTGATATACACCTGAACATCAGCAGGAGTGGACTCTTTAAAGTAGAGACACTACATACTGATATACACCTGAACATCCAGGAGAGGACTCTTTAAAGTAGAGACACTACATACTGATATCACCTGAAATTAGCAGAAGAGGACTCTTTAAAGTAGAGACACTACATACTGATATGCACCTGAACATCCTCAGGAGAGGACTCTTTAAAGTAGAGACACTACATACTGATATGCACCTGAACATCAGCAGGAGAGGACTCTTTAAAGTAGAGACACTACATACTGATATGCACCTGAACATCAGCAGGAGAGGACTCTTTAAAGTAGAGACACTACATACTGATATGCACCTGAACATCAGCAGGAGAGGACTCTTTAAAGTAGAGACACTACATACTGATATGCACCTGAACATCAGGAGAGGACTCTTTAAAGTAGAGACACTACATACTGATATGCACCTGAACATCAGCAGGAGAGGACTCTTTAAAGTAGAGACACTACATACTGATATGCACCTGAACATCAGCAGGAGAGGACTCTTTAAAGTAGAGACACTATATACTGATATACACCTGAACATCAGCAGGAGAGGACTCTTTAAAGTAGAGACACTACATACTGATATGCACCTGAACATCAGCAGGAGAGGACTCTTTAAAGTAGAGACACTATATACTGATATGCACCTGAACATCAGCAGGAGAGGACTCTTTAAAGTAGAGACACTACATACTGATATGCACCTGAACATCAGCAGGAGAGGACTCTTTAAAGTAGAGACACTATATACTGATATACACCTGAACATCAGCAGGAGAGGACTCTTTAAAGTAGAGACACTACATACTGATATACACCTGAACATCAGCAGGAGAGGACTCTTTAAAGTAGAGACACTACATACTGATATACACCTGAACATCAGCAGGAGAGGACTCTTTAAAGTAGAGACACTACATACTGATATACACCTGAACATCAGCAGGAGAGGACTCTTTAAAGTAGAGACACTACATACTGATATACACCTGAACATCAGCAGGAGAGGACTCTTTAAAGTAGAGACACTACATACTGATATACACCTGAACATCAGCAGGAGAGGACTCTTTAAAGTAGAGACACTACATACTGATATACACCTGAACATCAGCAGGAGAGGACTCTTTAAAGTAGAGACACTACATACTGATATACACCTGAACATCAGCAGGAGAGGACTCTTTAAAGTAGAGACACTACATACTGATATACACCTGAACATCAGCAGGAGAGGACTCTTTAAAGTAGAGACACTACATACTGATATACACCTGAACATCAGCAGGAGAGGACTCTTTAAAGTAGAGACACTACATCTGATATACACCTGAACATCAGCAGGAGAGGACTCTTTAAAGTAGAGACACTATATCTGATAACACCTGAACATCAGCAGGAGAGGACTCTTTAAAGTAGAGACACTACATACTGATATACACCTGAACATCAGCAGGAGAGGACTCTTTAAAGTAGAGACACTACATCCTGATATACACCAGAACATTAGCAGAGTAGGGCCACTTTAAAAAGAAAAGTTTGTTTCTTACGGCCACTGTGGAGCGAAAGTGATACGAGCTGTGATAAAGACGAGCGACGTGGAGATTCCATTCATGTTCTCCCTGCAGAAACACAGAGAGAAAAACATCAGATATACGTTAATTAAATATAAATAAATATAGTTAAACAAATAAAAACAACGTCTCAGAATCAGCAAAACCATCACTCGGGTGATCTGAAAATGGAAGGTGTTACTCCTTTTACTCGAGTAACATATCTTCTTCCACCTCTTCTGTATTCTGTCTTTCACTTTGAGATTGGTGTCCATGTCGGGATTTAGAGTGAGTTTTGCTGAGATTAGCATGTTGACGTCGTGATGTAGGGAAACACTACACTGCCACGCATTCATTATGATCAGTGTCTTCCAACTCTTCCTGCATTATTTACTGTAATGTTAACTGAGTTAGTGGACTGGAACCTCAGTGACCCTCAAACCAACGCAAACAAACACACAGAAGTTTCCTCAAGCATGTAGTATTGTTTACCATTGGCCATTTTTACGAAAACCAAATTGCTTCAAAAGAAAAGGTCCTAGTGGATCGAAAGCCCAATGTTATCCCTGAAACAATGTCTTTTAATAAAGAAATAACCAATCTAGAGTTAAGTTACTGATGGCCCTACTAACGTTACCAGAACTTACTATGGTCTGGCTTGTTTGAAGTAAATATGTCAGCGTTGTTGTTGTTGTTGTTGTTGTTGTCTTTAGTTTGTATCCTTATGGTTTATGTGCATATGTATAAATGTGTCTTAATGTATATACATATTTGCATACATATTTTTATATATATTTGTATTTTTGTATTCTGTCTGTCACACAAACTGAAAGATTGACAATAAATTGGACATTTTCTCTTTGACTTTGTACTCACTTTGGATAAAAGCGTAATATATATACCATATAGCTCAATTTAACGAATAACATATAAGAATTAACATAGATTTCTGCTGTTGGAAATGAACAATAGATAACTATCATCTGCATAGAAATTATCGTAGATTATTGACATTTATGGAGAACCGTAGTGGTCCCATTATGGAGCCCTGGGCACGCCTTTTGATATCAAAACAGCCTTTTTTAGGTGATAATAAAGGTATTCTGAACCGTAGTGGTCCCATTATGGAGCCCTGAGGCACGCCTTTTGATATCAAAACAGCCTTTTTTAGGTGATAATAAAGGTATTCTGAACCGTAGTGGTCCCATTATGGAGCCTGAGGCACGCCTTTTGATATAAAACCAACCTTTTTTAGGTGATAACTGTAAATGTGTGATATTTACCTGTGTGTTTAACGGGTATCTGCTCCCTGAGACGCTGTCTAGATCCAGCAGAGCAGAGCAAGGCGCCGATTCATCGAGGCTGCAGAGTTGAACCACCAGCAGCTCTGTGGAGCTACACAGAAATAACATAAATATATATATTAATGTAAATATAAATACATTTATGACAACATAAATGTATTTACTGTCATGTCTTTATTTTTATTTATAGCTATTACCATGTCCAAATTCCAATATTTACAACACTATTTTGCAAATGTTGTATACATGAAAATAATGTATTAATAATTTGTCATTTTAGTCATAAGATACGTTACTATCCTATGTTGTTTTACTATCCTATGTAAATACAAGTATGTCTGTGCTCCGTACTGTAAGCATATATTCCTGTTACTAACCGCAGTATTTTTGACTTTTTTAGAACATTTTAATTATCCAGAATTGTTATACTATTTTTCATTTTATTTTTACTTTACATTTTTAGTTGTAAATTCTCTGTTCCACTTTTTAAGTATTTTTTATTTTATGTCTGAACACACTGATGCTTCTTTTGTAACAATCAATAAAGTATTTATCTATCCATCTACTCAGAAAGTAGAGACTATGGGTAATAACCTGTGCTAATTTATACATGTTGAGGGTAATGATTATTGTATTTCCTAACCCTCTTTGATTCATCGAATAAATAATGTATCTTTGTTCAATTTAACAAAATATGAAGTAAATTGCTGTTAAAATAGTTTTCATTTAAACCCTCATACCTTTGGTTTAGTCACAAATTTTACAATTACAAAACATCATAAAGATTGTTTTCATTATTATTTTCAATATTGAATCAAATAAAGTGGATATTTCCAATTATCTGTTCCAACATAAGACTTCCCTCATAGTCTAAATATTTCTTTTCTTGATGCAGGTAGGGTTAATTTAAACTCACTTCATGATCAGCGTGACTCTCATGTTGATCGGGACAAACTGACTGACAGGAACTCTGAAGACATATCTCCCGGGCCTGAAGGAAACACACGGAAATCATTCATAAAACGGCATATTTTACACTAATTTAAGGTTTTTCTGAGACACGGTAAATAAGGTTTATTTAGTCTTCTGTCTCACTTACCCACATTCGTCTCTCAGGCAGTATTTGCTGTCGATCACCTGCTGGCTCTCTTTGATCATAAAGGATTGGATGGTGGTGTTCGTCCCTAATTGAGAAAACAGATTATTAGAGATGCATTTTAATGAAACATCAAACAGATGCTGATATTGTTGTAGTCTGCATCGTCCTGACGACATAACACAGCTTCCTCCCTTAAACTAAGCTCTAATGACTGATACAATATTAAAAACCAGACTATTTGTTAATTTGTATTCTGCTGTTTGAGTTTAAAATGCAGAAGTAATACACTTACAATCTCCAGCAAGTTTCATCTGGTCGTAATTCTTTTCTTTTCTTTTTTCTGTAAACCAAAAACAGACCAAACCATTCACAAGAAATCAAATCAAACTTTATTTAAAACACTTTTCATACACAAATGTCTCCACAAACCAAACACATACAAACAATTTACAAACAAATAAATATAAATGATTATAAAAGACCCCCAGCCACAAACTGCTCAGTCTGCTGCCGTCGGGCAGGCGTTACCGCAGCATCCGGACAAAAACAACCAGATTCAGAGACAGCTTCATCCCGCAGGCAATCAGACTGTTAAACAACTGAACTGCTGAAACAATTTCATAACATTCATCTGCTACTTAGTCATTATTTATCTATTACCTAATATATCATTCCAATAACTTGTATTTAGACTCGTATTGCACTATTCCACTTTTTTTCTCACTTTTCTTTTAAAAAAACTATTTTTCTCTTTGTATTACTTTTAATATAGTATATTTTAATATTGTTTTAATATTCTCTGCTTATCTGTATTATTGTGTTGCATTGTTGGAGAAGCCTCTGACCTAAGATTTTCAACCACATAATTACTCTGTAGCTATGTTAGTTTGACAATAAGAACCTTGAACAATAATATCTCACCATTCCCAGGTATAACCACTTACTACCAATGCAGGACTGAATAAAATAATAAATAATAAATAATAAATAATAAATAATAAATAATAAATAATAATGATAATAAATGATAAATAATATGATAAATAATAAATAATAAATAATAATTCAATTAAAAAATATATCTTTGAGGTCTTTTTGTGTCTCTTTTTGGTAGCGTTACCTGACATATGAGATGTCTGCGTGGAGGTGATGTTGGGCTCAGTGCTGCCCCCTGGAGGGCAGCAGTACACATGGTCACAGTACAGCAGCTCACAGAAGTCCACATCTGGAGGCCAAGAGCCGGGGGGCTGGTGGGGGGGACTGGGGAGAAAAGTGGGTGTTATTGCACTAAAACAACTCTGACACTGTTGACACGGTTGCATGCCTGAATTTCCCCAAGGGGATAAATCGAAATAGTTTCATCTTATTTTATTTTGATTCTCGTGCATAATGTATAGTTGTTTGTTACCTGGGCTGCTCCAGGCTGTCGGCTGGAAAGGCTCCACACTGCCGTTACTAACAGACAACAACAACAACAACCACAATCAGCACAAACAACAACACTGTGGCTTTATTGTCATTTGCAGGTTAGATACAGTGCAGATATGGCAATGAAAAACTGAAGTCAGGCTCCTCCAACAGAGCAACGTGAACAGGACATACAACAGATACAACAGATAAAAGAGTGCAAGAGAATGTTTTGAGATGTGCAAGTAAATACAAATAAAATAGAAACAGTGCAAGAAGAGTCTATTTACAATTAAATGGAATTATCTATTAGATATATAATTAGCAAAATGCAATCAGATGGATGTTTATGGATGTTCTTTCAAAAGTTCAGGTGTTTAATCGTAGTATCGTTGCTTTGTTGTTCCTAAATGTGAGATTATTAATTATATTTATATTGTCAAATGAAGTAATGTTTTATGAATCTGTCTCCTGATGTGTTTTAGTTGTTAGTTTAATGATCAGCGTACCTCATGTCCGAGTCGTCAGTCAGGTTCAGCAGGTAGATAGCCGTGATAGAGATGACGCTGAAAACAGAACATATTTGTTTTAAATCAATATTACATGTATTATTTCTACATATTAACAACAGTGTGGTGGAAATTCCACACTTAATCACCTTCTGGCAAGAAAAGAACAAATATACAAGCTTGAACCAAAGTTGTGTTATTTAAGAAAGAGTTATAGCATTTTACAGAATCCATGTATTTCCAGCTGGAAGGACAGATAACCTGAACCAATGTGTGCTAAAGAAATCTGACCAATTACACAGAAAGCAATGACTTTCAACAGAGGAGAGACACAGGAAGAGGATTCATTCAGCTGGGTCATTTACTTTACAGTCTTAAGACAGAAGGGGAAGTATAGCATGTTAATTACAACCCTAACATCCATATGATAATTGCCTGACGATGGTCAAGGCGACACCCTTCTGTCTGAGAACATTAGGAAACCTATATATATATTGAATTATTATAAATTCCCATGATAAACAGGAAGTGAGGTTACCAGAAAGCCATGGTGGCCAGCAGGGTGAAGACGCTGGCCTGGAAGACTTTGTGGCGAAGAACCTTCTGACTCCAGCTCTCCTTCTGAACTCTGACAGGTTTCCCCTCCTCAGGACTCACACACACACTGCTGGGTTTCCTGCTGAGAGGGCAAGGTCCACACATCCTTTACTCAAGTAGAAGTACAGATACTCGTGTTTAAAAGTACTCTGGTGAAAGTAGAAGTACTGACTAAACTTCTTTACTCAAGTAAAAGTAAAGAGGCTTTGAAATGTACTTCAGTAAAAAGTACCCATAACTAGCAGCTGTTTTAAAGAGTACCTGACCTCCCTTTATATTAATAGAACAATAATGTCATTGTTAGCTAATGAATGTTTCCATGCTGAACAACGGCAACATGACAACGTTTTCATTGGTCCCTCTTCTTTAGAGAAGACCAGGAAATGATGGATACACGGATCGTGTTCAAATCAATAGGCACGCAATGACTCTAAATAATAATGATCACGCCACCAAACACACATTCAGACTAAAGGAACCAGCCTGTTTGGAACATGGAAGAAGTAGAAAGTACAGGTATTTGGGTTCAACATGGAAGAAGTAGAAAGTACAGGTATTTGGGTTCAACATGTAAGAAGTAGAAAGTTCAGGTATTTGGGTTCAACATGTAAGAAGTAGAAAGTACGGTATTTTGGGTTCAACATGTAGAAGTAGAAAGTTCAGGTATTTGGGTTCAAACATGTAAGAAGTAGAAAGTACAGGTATTTGGGTTCAACATGTAAGAAGTAGAAAGTACAGGTATTTGGTTCAACATGTAAGAAGTAGAAAGTACAGGTATTTGTGTTCAACATGTAAGAAGTAGAAAGTACAGGTATTTGGTTCAACATGTAAGAAGTAGAAAGTACAGGTATTTGTGTTCAACATGTAAGAAGTAGAAGTACAGGTATTTGGTTCAACATGGAAGAAGTAGAAAGTACAGGTATTTGTGTTCAACATGGAAGAAGTAGAAAGTACAGGTATTTGTTCAACATGTAAGAAGTAGAAAGTACAGGTATTTGTGTTCAACATGTAAGAAGTAGAAAGTACAGGTATTTGGTTCAACATGTAAGAAGTAGAAAGTACAGGTATTTGGGTTCAACATGTAAGAAGTAGAAAGTACAGGTATTTGTGTTCAACATGTAAGAAGTAGAAAGTACAGTATTTGGTTCAACATGGAAGAAGTAGAAAGTACAGGTATTTGTGTTCAACATGTAAGAAGTAGAAAGTACAGGTATTTGTGTTCAACATGTAAGAAGTAGAAAGTACAGGTATTTGTGTTCAACATGTAAGAAGTAGAAAGTACAGGTATTTGTGTTCAACATGTAAGAAGTAGAAAGTACAGGTATTTGTGTTCAACATGTAAGAAGTAGAAAGTACAGGTATTTGTGTTCAACATGTAAGAAGTAGAAAGTACAGGTATTTGTGTTCAACATGTAAGAAGTAGAAAGTACAGGTATTTGGGTTCAACATGTAAGAAGTAGAAAGTACAGGTATTTGTGTTCAACATGTAAGAAGTAGAAAGTACAGGTATTTGTGTTAGAATGTAAGAAGTAGAAAGTACAGGTATTTGGGTTCAACATGTAAGAAGTAGAAAGTACAGGTATTTGTTCAACATGTAAGAAGTAGAAAGTACAGGTATTTGTGTTCAAATGTAAGAAGTAGAAAGTACAGGTATTTGTGTTCAACATGTAAGAAGTAGAAAGTACAGGTATTTGTGTTCAACATGTAAGAAGTAGAAAGTACAGGTATTTGTGTTCAAAATGTAAGAAGTAGAAAGTACAGGTATTTGTGTTCAACATGTAAGAAGTAGAAAGTACAGGTATTTGTGTTCAACATGTAAGAAGTAGAAAGTACAGGTATTTGGGTTCAAATGTAAGAAGTAGAAAGTTCAGGTATTTGTGTTCAAAATGTAAGAAGTAGAAAGTACAGGTATTTGTGTTCAACATGTAAGAAGTAGAAAGTACAGGTATTTGGTTCAACATGTAAGAAGTAGAAAGTACAGGTATTTGGGTTCAACATGTAAGAAGTAGAAAGTACAGGTATTTGTGTTAGAAATGTAAGAAGTAGAAAGTACAGGTATTTGGTTCAAAATGTAAGAAGTAGAAGTACAGGTATTTGGGTTCAAAATGTAAGAAGTAGAAGTACAGGTATTTGTGTTAAAATGTAAGAAGTAGAAAGTACAGGTATTTGTGGTTCAAATGTAAGAAGTAGAAAGTACAGGTATTTGTGTTCAACATGTAAGAAGTAGAAAGTACAGGTATTTGGGTTCAAAATGTAAGAAGTAGAAAGTACAGGTATTTGGTATTTGTTAGAATGTAAGAAGTAGAAAGTACAGGTATTTGTGTTCAACATGTAGAAGTAGAAAGTACAGGTATTTGGTTCAAATGTAAGAAGTAGAAAGTACAGGTATTTGGGTTCAACATGTAAGAAGTAGAAAGTACAGGTATTTGTGTTCAACATGTAAGAAGTAGAAAGTTCAGGTATTTGTGTTCAACATGTAGAAGTAGAAAGTTCAGGTATTTGTGTTCAACATGTAAGAAGTCAAAGTAAAAAGTGTTCAGAAAAATAAGTAGTGGAGTAAAGTACTGATACCAGATTTATATTTAAACTAAAAGGTAGATTTAACATAAAGATTTAGATTTAATAATAGAGTGTATATTGTATTATATACTTACATTTAGATTTAACACTCGGATTAACCATGAAGTTTAATATTTTAAATCTAAACACATTTTTAACAACTTCATATACATTTAGTTTTACATAAGTTTCTCCCAGAAATGTAACAAAATATTTAGTAAATTATTATTTTTTATAATTATAATTAATTATACCTTTGAGTTGGAAAATTCTCACTGTATTATTATGTAATTTGCGTCCTCCGTCTGTGACCTTCACCACATTTCTGCTGTAATGTAAAGACGTGAACTTGACCTTCCTTCACCTCCTTGTCGAGTCCTTCCTCAGTTAGTCATTTTTTATTTTTATCACAACACCTTTCCACCAGAAAGAAAAGAATCTCTTTAAACCTTCATCCAGTCCTTTAGTCTGGAGAAACCTCGGGGTTTTAGTGTTTTAAGACTCTTATTATACATTAGCCTTCAGAGACTTCTTCGTCCTTGAACTGTGACTTCCACTGATAACACACACACACACACACACACACACACACACACACACACACACACACACACACCACACACACACACACACACACACACACACACACACACACACACACACACACACACACACACACACACACACACACACACACACACACACACACACACACACACACACACACACACACACACACACACACACACACACACACACACACAACGTGTAAGATATACCCTGCAGGCATACTTTCATAAACATTACCACACACTTGAGCTCAGTTATGACTTTCTCTAGTCTAATAAATGGGGATATTGACTGTATGTTAAAGGTCCCCTATCGTGAAAAAAGAAATGCACTTTCTGATGTCTTGTATACATAAAGATGTGTCCCCGGTGTGTCCCCGGTGTGTCGGGGGCTCACGCAGCGTCCGGAAATAAAACCCTCTCTCTTTTCCTCCGTACCCAAATCTCTAAAAACGGGGGAACAACGGAGCTGATCCAGATTTGCGTCCGATATGACGTAATATCTCAAATGTGGGCGGGCTTTACACCCACGGGCCTATCAGAAACGTTGCTGTCAGACTGTTTTGGACGTACTATGGTCTTTGTTTACATTAGCATCGCTAACACTCAGAGCTAACCTGTATTGGAGAGAGTATGTGTAAAGAAGCAGGAAATCAAAAGGAACTCACCTTGTGGTAAACCTGAGAGAGAAAAAGAGTTTGAGCTCCATACTGTTTCAGAAATAATCCTTGATGTGGTTTGGAACATGATATGGAGTTTAATCACGGCAGCATTAAGCTGAGAATCTAAATGTAATATTTGTTTTTTAAATCTACAGACCCAGAATCAGCACTTTAGTAACAGCTGGAACGAGGGGGATGAGGCAAGAATGATCTGTTTGGTATTTTGAGCAAAACACTTCATAGACATGTTTTTTATATATTTGTATATATCTGAGACCTATAATATATGCCTAAAATAGGAGACCTTTAAGTGTCAGAATGAATACATGAGTATATTTTACCCGGTGGAGCGCAGGCTGCCTCCGAGGCTCTTCAGTTTCTCCAGTCTTCGGTTCCAGACCTCCAGCTCTTTGATCCGAGTGTCCAGGTTGTCTGTGAGTTTTGAAAGCTGCTGCACCGCGCCCACGTTCTCCATGAAGATCTGCTCCTGCAGGAGAGGACCAGGAAGTACAGACTTTATACACATTCCTTGTTAACTGCACAAAGAACCACTTTATTTCAGTTTCCTTTGAGATACTGTCTGGAACAAAGATTACAAATTGGCCAAAAAACGGAAAACGAAGAGAAAGCAATCCACAAACAAGTTATTTCAAATGTACAAATGGGTTTCTACAACTACGTGTTTTTTGATTTGTAAAACATTTAACATTTATCTGTACAATTCAAGCACGTATTTACATACGTTTTAGTTTTTGCAAATGGCTTTCTATTGTTTGTGTGTATGACCTTATATAGCACATTATTAAAAAATAAATCTGGAGAAATTATTTTAAGGGAACTATTATTCTCTCACTCAAAAATAGATTGATTAAACAAAATAAAACTAGCAGAAAGCTCGGTAAAATCCTGTTTGTAATAACTTTTAAATATGAAATAAATGTTTGCGATTTGTTGAAGTCAAATGTTGAATTTCATAACAACACTGAGAAAAAGTAAAACAAGGAGAGGAGATTACTTTGTCCACCATGAGGAAGTTGTGGATCTTCTCTCCGTCAGAACAGGAAACGTCTCCGACCTCGGTCACCGCTGAAGGCAGCAGCTCCTTCACCTCCTGAGCTATTATCCCTGAAACACCATCATCCCGTGTTAAAGTTACTCACCTGCAGTTTGAATAGTATTAAACGTCATGATACTGTTGTCACCTGTCTGGTGGGTGTGGTCTATTCCCATGTTGGAGGCAAACTCGGGCTTATAATCAAACTCAACGATCCTCATCTGAGTGATTCTCCTCAGCTGCTGCTCAGAGTCGACCTGACGAACAAACAGAGGCCGAATCTTTAGGAATTGATGATTCAATGCAGTCAGAAAACTGCCTTTAGGTCACGGTCACTAGTTAGGTATGTTACGTAAGAGAACTTTTTCAAAAGTCAATAATCTTAAAATTATAGACGATTTGGATCGGCCAATTGAATGGGTTCTTCATCTACTCATGCTCCACCCTTCCACTAAATTTCATGAGAATTAGTCAAGTAGTTATCCGAAAAGTTGGTGGTTAAAAGACGATTGCATGGTATTTTCTTATTTAAAGGTCACCTATTATGAAAGTCACTTCTATGTCTCACATCATCATGTGTCCCCTCTGTGTAAAGAGACTCTCTCTTCACACAGAGGGGACACATGTCTCTTCTACATCAACATGTGTCCCCTCTTCTTCATCACATCACGTGTCCCCTCTTCTTCATGTCTCTTCTACATCAACAGTGTCCCCTCTTCTCATGTCTTTTCTACATCAACACGTGTCCCCTCTTCTTCATGTCTCTTCTACATCAACATGTGTCCCCTCTTCTTCATGTCTTTCTACATCAACATGTGTCCCCTCTTCTTCATGTCTCTTCTACATCAACATGTGTCCCCTCTTCTTCATGTCTCTTCTACATCAACATGTGTCCCCTCTTCTTCATGTCTCTTCTACATCAACATGTGTCCCCTCTGTGTAAAGAGACTCTGAAAGTTTCAGGAACAAAGATTCTCTCTCTTTTTCTCCTGATCCATTTCTATAAAAACCTGTCTGAAAATGAGCTGATCAGATTTTGGCCACTTATGATGTCATAACGATGTTTTGTCTTGTGTAACCATTAGCCAATCACAACCAAGGTAACCCCCCCCCCCCCACCTTATCACCTGAATCTCCTCCTAGAGCACCATTGAGTTCTTTGTAACCAAATGTCTCTCAGAGGGGCGTGGGGAGGGGCTCCTTATTTTCATCTAAAGTAACAGACAGAGAATCAGCACTTTTGAAACAGGGCTGAAACAGAGGGGATTATGGGTAATGCTGCAATGATCTGTTTGGTGTTTCAGCCAATCAGAGACAGGTTCTGTATATATCTGAGACCTGGGATATATTGATGGAAAACAGCATAATAGGGGACCTTTAAGTTGTCTCACCTCCTGAATGTTCTCCTTGACGCGGCGGTCTGACGGCTGCATCACGGCTCCCATCACTTTGGCGTTCCCACAGACGACTAACGCCTCATCGGGGGAATCTGTGTTGATGCCCACTCGACCGTGACAAACTAAAGCATCCTGAAAACCCCCCGCTGCCACAGGGCGTCTCCGTCCATCTCAAACTGACCCGGGTTAGAGGCCTGCGGAGGCGGATACATTCAGGTCAGAGTGTGGAAGTAGTGGATACAAATACTTAGTTTTTATGCTCCCCACAAATGGAACAATCTTCCAGAACACCTGAGGTCTTCACCAACGCGAGTTCTTTTACATCGAGGCTAAAAACATTACTTTTTTCAGCTGTTTACCCAGAAGTCTTTTAACTTGTTTTAGCACCTACCGTATTTTCAATATGGTTTTTCGTTGTGTATCTCTTTTATGCATGGTTTTTATGAATCTGTTATTCCATTGTGTTTATTTATTGTGTTCCTTTCTGTTGTCTTCTTATTGAGTGTTAATGATGATGTAAAGCACTTTGAATGGCCTCTGTGTCTGAAGATGTGCTATATAAATAAACGTACCTTACCTTACTGTACTTAATTACGCTTTCTTTATACATTTTCTTAAACATAAAAATGTTCTTACAGCCCTTTAAATCATTCGGCAAAGAATTCCTCTTCTTTACGCCAAGACACACATCTGCTTTAAAGTAGTGCGTGCAAACTGATGCTTAACATTTCATTTCCTCCTATCAAATGTAGTTTCTCACCCCTGGATTAAGGCGTGTTTTCTTACCCTGACGATGATTTTCTCGGACATTAAAGCCGTGAGGAGGAAGGTTTCTTCTCCTCTCACTGCAGCGTAGAGACCAACCACCATCTGGAAATATCTAAAGACAAACTCAATCAGTACGTCGCTCTGACAGTTCGTGCATTCATGAATCCATAAAGTCACTAACTCTCACACCTCTGGTCAGGGTTGGGTTTTCCTTTCTTCCTCATGTTGTTGGACGTCGTCTCGCTAAAGTGAAGTCGGCCGAGCGTTACCTTTGTGATTTTACCGCTAGGAAGACTGACCCTGGGAGAAAGAGCATTTATTTAATGTATACATTTTATTGAGTTTATTCAGCTTCTGTTAATGCATAACGTAAAGACTGCTATCAACTAACAATATCAAATTCAGAATCACTACCAGGTTGCTATCCAAATGTATTGTACATCTTGACCGAATATCTATAACAACTTAAATGAATGCTCGTTCCATCAAGCACCCTAGGGTTTTGGGGTGAATTTGGACTAATAGCTGGTGCATGTGACCATGGTAGGGATTCTACCTCCGTTATCTACCTGATGGGATGGAAAGCCTTCTTGCTCCGGTCCGGCTGCGACTGCTCGATCGTCACCTGGTGGCTCGGAGACTCCAGCTGTGAGGAGTGAGATATATATATATTAAAAAAATGTTGTCTATTCTACAGTACTGCAATTACCTGGTCATCGATGGCAAAGGTACACACATCCTTTACTCAAGTAGAAGTACAGATACTCGTGTTTAAAATACTCTGGTGAAAGTAGAAGTACTGACTAAACTTCTTTACTCAAGTAAAAGTAAAGAGGCTTTGAAATGTACTTCAGTAAAAAGTACCCATAACTAGCAGCTGTTTTAAAGAGTACCTGACCTCCCTTTATATTAATAGAACAATAATGTCATTGTTAGCTAATGAATGTTTCCATGCTGAACAACGGCAACATGACAACGTTTTCATTGGTCCCTCTTCTTTAGAGAAGACCAGGAAATGATGGATACACGGATCGTGTTCAAATCAATAGGCACGCAATGACTCTAAATAATAATGATCACGCCACCAAACACACATTCAGACTAATGTAAAGTTTAAACACGAGTATCTGTACTTCTACTTGAGTAAAGGATGTGTACTTTTGCCGTCTCTGACTAAATCTACCATAAGGTTGAAGAGTTTTGGTGCCTACCTTGATCCCGAACACTTTTATCTGGAAGTGATCGACGGGCTGCGGGCCGCTGGGCGTTCGGACGAACTGCGGCTCTGCGGCCACGCCGATGTGAACCGTGACCTGGAAATGATTCTTCTTCTGGCAAACGAAGGACTCATCAATTCCAGAAAAGTTGAAGCCTTTATCTGTGTCGACGTGGTAGGCAGGAGGACACCTAGAGGAAGGTTTAAGGATTCTGTTAGAAAAATCTCACTCGTCACAAAATTCTGACTTTTTCTCAAAATCAATTTTTTTTAACTTTTTCTCAGAATTCTGACTTTTTCTCAGAACATTCCCAGAACATTCCCAGAACATTCCCAGAACATTCCCACCCTCAGAATTCATATTTAAACACTAATTGTTGCTTCTCTACTCACAGTGTTTGGTAGCTGTTGTCGTACAAAGCGCTCCAATGTTCTGGCCGGTACTGATCCCAGGTCAGAAGTTGATAGGATCCTAAAGTGTTTCCTAAACTACCTCCTTGACTCCCGTCTCCTTCACTAGACGCCTCCATTCCCACCGATGGTTCCTCGCTCTCAGATCTCCTCCTCTTCTTACTGTCCGGGGAGCTAGAGGAAATGTGAATTTTCCATAAATTTGAACACAAGATCATTTTTAGATTTCTTGAAAGGGTTATCAACAATCTCCTGGTCTTGCTTGAAGCTGGGGCCCTCTTTATTTTGGTACAACTGGTAGGCTCCATTGCTAATGATAATGGTTCATCATCAAGCAACCTGTACCTAGAATCTGAGAGTCCTTTTTGATGCTGACCTCTGTTTTTCACTTTGTACCGTAGGCCACTGAAGGTTTTTTTCCAGCATACCCTTGAGTCCCAACCAACAAAACCTCAGACACTTCCTACGTAAATGGGACTTCATTTGGTCTGAATGCACTCTGAAGGCTACTCGACTTTTGAGCACCTTGATAGACAATCCTACATTTTAAGTTCCTGTTTTAAAGTGCACCTATCATGCAATTTTTAGGCAATAGCATAGGTCTCAGATATATAAAAATATATATAAAAACATGTCTATGAAGTGTTTTGCTCCAAACACCAAACAGATCACCCATTCTAGCCACGCCTCATATCCCTCTATTTCACTTCCTGTTACTAAAGTGCTGATTTGGGTATAAAGCTTTAAAAAAAGAAAAAAAAAAGAGGGGGCAGAGCTGGGTGTTTCTCAATGTCGAGGACGCTTCCTTGGTAGGACATGTCCCTCCGAGTCACTTCCTTAAGAAGCGAGGCAAGAACCCTTCCTAGCCTCGGAAAACGAAGAATGGTGGAACAGGCTAACAGGTGTGCGTCATATGCGAGGCCCCGCCTTAAATGGAGCGCGATTTCTGCCAACATTTTTGGAAATTGGTCCGTGCGCAAAGCATTGTGGGGATTTTAAGACCGCGGACGATACACATGTGCAGCCTCGAAATTTCCCGCAACGAAGTACGCCGGGCTCGGTAGAATTCCAAGGAGCCTGGATATTGGAACAGTCCTTCGGCGGGACTCGATGACGTAGCATCCTTGAAATAGTGGCTCTGGAGCAGCCTTCCTCGACATTGAGAAACACCCCCTGTCTAAACTAAATACTGCGGTGATGAAACGCCATATCATGGATTATCAAGGATTATTTCTGAAACAGTATGGAGCTCAAAGGCTTTCTCTCTTGCCGGTTATACCACAAGGTGAGTTCCTTTTTATTTCCTGCTTCTTCACACACATGCTCTCCAGTACAGGTTAGCTCTGAGTGTTAGCGATGCTAATGTAAACACCGACCATATTACGTCCAAAACACGTCGGGCATTGATTCTGATAGCAACTTTCTGATAGGGCCGTGGGTCCACCACGTGGGTGCCATCCGATATGACGTCATATCGGATGGCAAATCTAGATCAGCTCGTTGTAGCCCCGTTTTTCAGAGATTTGTGCACGGAGGAAAAGAGAGAGGGTTTTATTTTCGGACACTTTGTGAGTTCCCCGACACACCGGGGACACATTTATGTATAAAAGACATCAAAAAGTGCATTTTGCATGATAGGTCTCCTTTAAGACATATTTCTGCAGCCTGTCACACACACATATAAACAATTTCCTTCCTGTTATAACTAGGTTTGAGTAGTTTGTAAGAAGAACCCAAGTCTGTAGATTTTTCTTACTCTCTAAAGCTGGTTTATTTCTATTTCTATTTCGTAATGTTTACATTTTAGAATTGTTTTATTTTTACTCTTTTAATTTGTTATCATGTGCAATGCCTTGTTTTGTTTAAGGCTGCTGCAACCAAAATGTTTTCCCAAATCGGGATTAATAAGGTCATCTGGCGGCTATATTCCCATTGAGTGCGGCCGCTCTGAGGCTAAACTTCGCCCATTGATGTGAAGTCTTTACTGAACTCGACATTTTAAGGATATTTAAAATTGTAAATCAAAACAATAAACAAACAGAATCCTACGGCCAACCAAAGATATCAGAGCTAAGCTCACCCCATTGTCACGCTACTAAACCTCCACACACACCAGGTGCCCTAAATACCATGAACTACACCATGTGTCAATCACCGGAAACAACCCATTACAAGTGTGTGTGTGTTAACAAATAATGAAGATAATATAACTCTAAACACAGGCTACCACAGCATGTTGGCTCCTACAGCGCATCTTATCTTAAGTGACAGTAATGATTTTAGCAGAGTTCTGGAGGTTTCACTCACCAGGTTTGTATCATGGAGGAGGATCCCAGCAGACAGTCTGAAGGAACCAGGGGAACATTTGGCACCAGACCTGAACCAGGGCATGTTCTAGTGAAGCTGTTTGATGATGATGGAACTGGAGGAGAAGGTGGTGTTGGGGGGTGTAAACCTGCGAGATGCTCTCTGGACTCAGGTAGTGTGTGTGTGGGTGGTGTGTGTGCTGGTGTGTGTGCTGGTGTGTGTGTGCAGGTGAGGAACCAGGCTTGATGAAAGTGTTTGTGAGGCCCAGATGTCGCAGTTGTTCGTGGGTCAGGAGGTCGTGGGGGTCTCGATCCTTAAAGCGACAGGATGACGAGGGGGCGGGCTTTGTGTTTGCTGGAACAGCTCCTGATTGGTCGGCTGGTTGGACAAATAGGGCGACTTGTAGTGGAATTCTGCAAATAAGGGAAATACAGAATGTGAGAATTGTAAATCGTCAAAAAATAAAATGTTGATGAACTGTTTCCATCCACTACAGTTATGGCAGTATTAGGAGGTGGGACTTCACACCATTGCTCAAGAAGGATTGAATTAAAAGAGTACTATTTAGACACAAATGTGAAAAAAACACTGGAGGAAACGTTGCAAATATGACTTTTTGATGAACTTAGGGGTAGAGTTACGCTAACCAATCGAAACACCATTGTTTCCACCCTATGCCAAACGTAAAATCGTCTATAATTTGACATCAGCATTTAAGAATATTTTGTCCAGAAATCAATTAGTTTGAAAGAAGTTGTACCTGGTATCTGTGGGGGGGAACAGGCCTCAGAGCTGGAGTCAGGAGGAGACTCAGGGAGCATGCTGGGAAATAACACAGAAATGTAATAAACGGTCAGAACTTTTACATATAGTAGAATATCTGATAACCTAGTGGTCGATCAGGACTGGATCCAATTCATTTCATTGATTCTAGTTGATTTTTGTTGCATGTTGTAATCATGTCTATGCACGTCAGAAAGTAGTTTTAGTGTTAATAAAGTGTCTTTAGTATAGTTGAAATGGGATTTCCCTGCTGTGCATATTGTTAGGTATTTACAACCTTCACTCAGCTGATAACCGACTGTGTCAAGGCCGTTTCTGTGTGTTACATCACAGGGTGTGTGTGTGTGTGTGTGTGTGTGTGTGTGTGTGTGTGTGTGGTGTGTATCTTACAAGTTGTTGGGGTCCATGTCATAGCTGAGGTACTGCTCCAGGATGCTCGTATCCACGGCAACAGAACTGTCCAACACACCACTGACATCCTGACCTACACACACCCACACACACACACACACACACACACACACACACACACACACACACACACACACACACACACACACACACACACACACACACACACACACACGGAGGTTTTCACTTGTGTCTGAGACCGGGTTGTCATTAAGGAGCACATGAATGATTCTTTAACAGATGATGTAATGAGACTCACCGCTGAAGAACTGCTGCAGAGCTTCGTTCTCTCCGATCACCTGCAGCCGAGGCTCCATGCTGCTGGGAGGACACACACACACACACCACACACACACACACACACACACACACACACACACCACACACACACACACACACACAACACACACAACATTCAACGTTAAAGGTCTCCTATTATACTGTTTTTCATCAATATATCACAGGTCTCAGATATATACAGAGCATGTCTCTGATTGGCTGAAACACCAAACAGATCATTGCAGCATACCCAAAATCCCCTCTGTTTCAGCCCTGTTTCCAAAGTGCTGATTCTCTGTCTGTTACTTTAGATGAAAATAAGGAGCCCCTCCCCACGCCCCTCTGAGAGAGATTTGGTTACAAAGAACTCAATGGTGCTCTAGGAGGAGATTCAGGAAGTGATAAGGTGGGGGGGTGGGGGGGGTTACCTTGGTTGGTGATTGGCTAATGGTTACACAAGACAAAACATGAAGAAGTGGATTTTGCATAATAGGTGACCTTTAAGTGAGACACTACAGGTGAATAGGGCAATTTTTTAACTTAAAGATATCACCAAGACATTTCTCCAGTTAATTACTTACATTTAGACAATTGTTTTTTGTATTAAAGTTTTCTGAATAGCATGTTTAAAGACAATTTTACTGACCCTATTTTGTTTCTTTAAATACAAATAATGAGTTTATCTGACTGAATACGTTTTTGCCTGAAACGTCTCTGGACTCCTTTGTTTACTTCCAGAACACGGTGACATCACTATAGAACACTTGCGCTCCTATTGGCTACGCTCCAACACATTGTACGTGATATACTAAAGGGCGGGAGCAGTGGTTGCGTTAGACTTTTTTGTTGTCCGTCATTTTGACGGACAGGATCGTAGATTTCCGTCATAATCCATTATTACCCGTCATTTTATTTTTCATGTTTTATTGATGAGACATATTTAATTTATGTAAAAAAAAAGATGAACAGAGACACCGACCGTGCGGTCACTTTTCATGTCAACACGAATATGATGATTGCCATTGTTTGAAATGAGACAATTACAATTAAAATATGAACAAAACATTTACAAGAACAACTCAATTGACCTGCTGCAGCCTAGCCTGAACTCAGACCTTCCTCTGGGCCGCATGGATTTAAACTGGGACTGGTGCCCGCTTGTGCTCAGTCAAACGCATCAAGGGAGATTGCAAAAAACATTTTGCCATCTTCCTCCTCAGCCACTTAAACTCTTGCTCCACTGAACACGGTACTCCCGCTTCAACTCCTTGCCACTCGCTTGTCCCTCTGCTGCAGGCTGAACGTTGTCAGTTTTAGTCTTACTGGCTTGTCCTTCATCCTCCACTGCATCAATCCCTCTTTTTCACCTCGTTTATCCACCATCACAATTACTGGGCTTATTAAAAAAGCTTCGGACACTCAGCTGCCGTGACATTTTGCGATTGATAAAGCCGGTTAAACAACGAGGTAATCAACGAGGTCAAATTCAGAATAGACAATAGCTACTTAATATGCACACACTCGCCACCAACTGGACAGGGTGTGAATTACTAAATAATAGTTAGAGTACAGTAGATCCCCCTCAGTCTACCTGGCCACTAAGGATAATATAATGTGGGCCGCTTGTGGACATTTTGGCGCTGTTCCGAGTTGTGTTCTAATCTGTCAAAATGAACGGCTGCTTTCAGATTTTTCCGTCATTCTTGAAAATTCCGTCATTGACGGAAAATATCGGTTAACGCGACCTCTGGGCGGGACATCTCTAAGCTGGTTGACCAATCACAACAGAGCCGGCCAGCTAACCAATCAGAGCAGACTGGGCTCTGGTTTCAGACAGAGGGAAGAGGTGCTGCAGCACAGCAGTATGAGAGAAATAAAGAGCTTTCTGAACATTAAAGCATGGAGACATGTCCCAGGAGAGACACTACATACTGATATACACCTGAACATCAGCAGGAGAGGACTCTTTAAAGTAGAGACACTACATACTGATATACACTTCAACAGCAGCAGAGAGGACTCTTTAAAGTAGAGACACTACATACTGATATACACCTCAACAGCAGCAGGAGAGGACTCTTTAAAGTAGAGACACTACATACTGATATACACCTGAACATCAGCAGGAGAGGACTCTTTAAAGTAGAGACACTACATACTGATATACACCTGAACATCAGCAGGAGAGGACTCTTTAAAGTAGAGACACTACATACTGATATACACCTGAACATCAGCAGGAGAGGACTCTTTAAAGTAGAGACACTACATACTGATATACACCTGAACATCAGCCGGAGAGGACTCTTTAAAGTAGAGACTCTACATACTGATATACACCTGAACATCAGCAGGAGAGGACTCTTAAAGTAGAGACACTACATACTGATATACACCTGAACATCAGCCGGAGAGACTCTTTAAGTAGAGACTCTACATACTGATGTACACTTGAACATCAGCAGGAGAGGACTCTTTAAAGTAGAGACTCTACATTCTGATATACACCTGAACATCAGCCGGAGAGGACTCTTTAAAGTAGAGACACTACATACTGATATACACCTGAACATCAGCCGGAGAGGACTCTTTAAAGTAGAGACACTACATACTGATATACACCTGAACATCAGCCGGAGAGGACTCTTTAAAGTAGAGACTCTACATCTGATGTACACTTGAACATCAGCAGCGAGAGGACTCTTTAAAGTAGAGACTCTACATTCTGATATACACCTGAACATCAGCCGGAGAGGACTCTTTAAAGTAGAGACACTACATACTGATATACACCTGAACATCAGCAGAGAGGACTCTTTAAAGTAGAGACACTACATACTGATATACACCTGAACATCAGCCGGAGAGGACTCTTAAAGTAGAGACACTACATACTGATATACACCTGAACATCAGCAGGAGAGGACTCTTTAAAGTAGAGACACTACATACTGATATACACCTGAACAGCAGCAGAAGGACTCTTTAAAGTAGAGACACTACATACTGAATACACCTGAACATCAGCAGGAGAGGACTCTTTAAAGTAGAGACACTACATTCTGATATACACCTGAACATCAGCAGGAGAGGACTCTTTAAAGTAGAGACACTACATACTGATATACACCTGAACATCAGCCGGAGAGGACTCTTTAAAGTAGAGACACCACATACTGATATACACCTGAACATCAGCAGGAGAGGACTCTTTAAAGTAGAGACACTACATACTGATATACACCTGAACATCAGCAGGAGAGGACTCTTTAAAGTAGAGACACTACATTCTGATATACACCTGAACATCAGCAGGAGAGGACTCTTTAAAGTAGAGACACTACATACTGATATACACCTGAACATCAGCCGGAGAGGACTCTTTAAAGTAGAGACACCACATACTGATATACACCTGAACATCAGCAGGGAGGACTCTTTAAAGTAGAGACACTACATACTGATATACACCTGAACATCATCAGGAGAGGACTCTTTAAGTAGAGACACTACATACTGAGATACACCTGAACATCAGCAGGAGAGGACTCTTTAAAGTAAGACACTACATACTGATATACACCTGAACATCAGCAGGAGAGGACTCTTTAAAGTAGAGACACCACATACTGATATACACCTGAACATCAGCAGGAGAGGACTCTTTAAAGTAGAGACACCACATGATATACACCTGAACATTTGCATATTATTGCCCTTTTAACCATTTTCATGACTTGTCTCTTTATCAAAGAGGGCCTTGTTGCTCAAACTATTCAGATAAATCAGTAAACAAGTGGAACAAATATTGATGTTTGTATTATAGCTTCCTTCATAATTCACCTGAAAAAACCCTAAAATGTCCATTCGGTGGTGTAAATAAAGCGTCATATTGAACAGATGTTTGTTCAGACTCACCTGTCTCTCTCCAAGATGGCGACAGTCAGTCTGAGTGTATCCTGGTCGTCTCTTCAGGTACAATCCATCTGGCTTTTATTAAAGTCAGGTATTAGACGAAGAGTAACTCCGAAACGAGTCCAATCTTCTTCTGTGGTTTTATGTATGTAACGAGATAATGAGAAATATTTCCTTTTAGACATAAAATCTTCTTGTTGTTCTTGGCGTCTGTGGATCGTCTGTCCGTCTGAACTTTGAGCTTTGAACGGGAAACAGGTAAAAGGTGTGTGTGTGTGTGTGTGTGTGTGTGTGTGTGTGTGTGTGTGTGTGTGGCCATAAACCATTTTACAGGAAGAGCACACACAAACACACACACACACACCACACACACACACACACCACACACACACACACACACACACACACACACACACAAACACACACACACACACACACACACAACACACACACACACACACACACACACACACACACACACACCTTATCTGCTGCACGTCATGGGTAAATACTCTGCTGTCCTTTAATGCATCCATAATGCAGAAGGTGCTGAAGATATTTAACATGTTTTTTGAGGGGATTATTAATGTGTAAAAAAGCTAAAAATACAGGTTTTAATATAATAAATACAATTAAAAAATGTAAATAAATGTAATTGTTGCAGTATAGTAAATGTAATGGATTGACAAAAGTAATTGTACCAGAAGACATGTAGTTATTGCATTACATTACTGTATGTATTGTAATAGAATAAATAGAATTATTGCACCAGAACAAATATAGTGTGTAATGTAATTATTGCAAATAAAAATATGTTTATATTGAATAATATAGAATGCATGAAAATATCCCACTAGCATACATGTAATTATTGCAATACATATAATTGTGCTGTAGTATAAAATGCAGATATTGCATTAAAATAAGAATGTAATTATCGTCTTAATTATTTTCCTTTGCACTTAAATAAATGGCACAAGATCCAATATCCCTCTAATTCCCCTTTATTTTACTTTGAAATGTGCCTTTAACTCTTATTAATCTAAACAATGTGCAGTAACATGACTCAGCCTGCAGGGGGAGCTGTTTGAACAGTAATTGTTGAATTCAGTTCAACAACAAGAGTACAAGTTAAATAAAGTTAAAGGGATATTAAATGTTAAAGGTCACCTATCAGGCTATTTTTAGGCAAATCATAGGTCTCAGATATATAGAAATATATAAAAAACATGTCTATGAAGAGTTTTGCTCCAAACACCAAACAGATCACCCATTCTAGCCACGCCTCATATCCCTCTATTTCACTTCCTGTTTCTAAAGGCTGATTTGGGGTATAAAGCTTTAAAGAGGAGGGGCTGAGCTCATGGGGGACCCGGCAGCTACGGTCTAAACTAAATACTGCCGTGATGAAACGCCATTGCATGGATTATCAAGGATTCTCTCTGAAACAGTATGGAGCTCAAAGGCTTTCTCTCTTGCCGGTTATACCACAAGGTGAGTTCCTTTGTATTTCCTGCTTCTTCACACACATGCTCTCCAGTACAGGTTAGCTCTGAGTGTTAGCGATGCTAATGTAAACACCGACCATATTACGTCCAAAACAGTCGGGCATTGTTTCTGATAGCAACTTTCTGATAGGGCCGTGGGTCCACATTTCAGATATTACGTCATATCGGACGCAAATCTGGATCAGCTCCGTTGTTCCCCCGTTTTTAGAGATTTGGGTACGGAGGAAAAGAGAGAGGGTTTTATTTCCTGACGCTGCGTGAGTTCCCCGACACACGGGGACACACCGGGGACACACCGGGGACACACCGGGGACACACTGGGGACACACTGGGGACACACCGGGGACACATGTTGATGTATAAAAGACATCACAAGTGCATTTTGCATGAGAGGAGACCTTTAAATAAATATCAAAGTAACGTTTTTATTTTTTTACCAAAAGTCATTTTAGTTAAAATGAGTTTAAAAAAACGAGTTTATTTTCCATCTGTCCAGCAGGGGGAGCTACAGGATGGTTTAAAAAATAAAAAACAACCTCTTCTTCATGTCCTCAGTCGCCCTCAGGTGAGAGACCATCAACCAGGAAATACAATTATACATTTAGAAAGATAAAAGAGTGTATTTATATTTAAGACATATGTTTTAACCGTTTTTAACATATTTTACAATCATTGTTTTGTTGTTGTTTTGTGTCTTTGTAGTCGTGTTGTACCTCTTTGACTGCTAAGCATCTATTTCTTTGGTGTTTTTTGGACAAATTGCATCTTTTTTCGGTTGTTTGACCTTTCTATTTGGTCGTTATCAATCAATCAATGTTTATTTATATAGCCCAATATCACAAATGTTACATTTGTCTCAGTGGACTTCACAGTTTGTACAGAATGACAATACGACCCCCTCTGTCCTTAGACCCTCACATCGTACAAGGAAACACTTCCAGAGATAAACCCACAGTTTAAAGGGGAACATGGAGAAACCTCAGGGAGAGCAACAGAGGAGGGATCCCTCTCCAGGACGGACAGACGTGCAATAGATGCCGTGTGTCAATCGAAGAGATAATACATTTAAAACATAGGTAGACCGAATGTTTGGAAATGCATGTGTCGATAATAAGAAGATGAATCCAGGAGGAAGTCAACAATCCTGTGGGAGCCATCAGGGAAGTAGCATGATGAGAGTCAGGCAGGACCGCAGAGACAGGTTCAGCCACGACTCGTAGTCCAGGACTCAGGATGCAGGACTCAGGACTCAGGATAGAGGATCCAGGACACAGGATCCAGGACTCAGGATGCAGGATCCAGGACACATGACTCAGGATCCAGGACTCAGGATGCAGGATCCAGGACACATGACTCAGGATCCAGGACACATGACTCAGGATCCAGGACACATGACTCAGGATCCAGGACTCAGGATGCAGGATCCAGGACTCAGGATCCAGGACACATGACTCAGGATCCAGGACTCAGGATCCAGGACACATGACTCAGGATCCAGGACTCAGGATGCAGGATCCAGGACTCAGGATCCAGGACACATGACTCAGGATCCAGGACTCAGGACCACAGCAACAGGATCAGCCACGACTCCGGATCCCGGCGTAGATAGACACCAAAAAGGAATTTGGGGGAAGCTGGGTTATTCGGAACATGAGAGTACACAGGTTCAGACAGACAGAAGGACGAAGTGTCCCCCGACAGTCTAAGCCAGTTATGTGTCTATTTGTGGTTGTTTTACATCTTTTTTTTGTCTTTTTGTCTCTTTGGACAAATTGCATCTGTTTACTTTCTATTCGGTCATTGAGTGTCTGTTTGTTGCTGTTTTACGTCTATTTTCAGCCTTTTCTGTCCTCTTTCTGGTCCTTCTGGCGTGTTTCCGTACCTCTGATTGTTTCGCAGCTTACGTGATTGTTCTGCATTTCTTACCGTTCGGTTTAATGAAGACGCAAAAACTCACAATTAGAGTAAGAGGTTTTAAATGAAACTACGTGGACTTGGCAGGAGATTAAAGCGAGCGGCCATCTTTACTTATGACTTTATCCTCCAACAAAAGAGAACTGAGATAAAGAACCCGGACCACAGGAATTTCATTTAGCTCCTGGCAGCCTGAAGGAGGCCTAATTAAAACAGCTTGTGTAATTATTGATTTATTTTTAAATGGAAACTCGTACATTTCTAACAATTTTCGAGGACTTTTTGGAAGGAGTTTCGTAATGTGGTGGCTTTAAAAACCACAAACATGGGACGACGTGTTTCAACTCCTGTTGTTTTCCAGATGATGAATTTACTTCAAAGAAACGCCTGATTAAACTAAAAGGAGCCGGAAATTAACCGAATAGCAAACACGTGTTTCTACTTTCCTTAATAAAAACAGAGTCATTCAGACAACAAACAAATGAAGACAATTTAGAGAATTTTCAATATTTAACTTTTAGTTTCATTGCATTTTTTTACCAAATATTGTGACATTTTTTCTATCAATCAAATCAATCAAGTTTTATTTATATAAACACATTTAAAAGCGATTTTTGGTCGAGCCAAAGTGCTGTACATGTAATAAAAACACATTACTATCACAATAAAAGACAATAATTGAATATAAAAAACAAAAACACAGGGAATAGTCAGGAGTCGTGCTCCGCTCTGACTAGAAGGCCAGAGAGAAGAAGTGAGTCTTTAGTGAGGATCTAAAAACCCCTAGGGTCTGGGCCGACCTCACATGGAGGGGCAGAGTGCTCCAGAGCCTGGGGCCAGCTGCTGCGAAGGCTCGGAGCCCTCGGGTTTGGAGCCTGGTCTTGGGCACTACCAGCAGCAGCTGGTCAGCAGACCTTAAAGCTCTGGCTGGGTTGTAGCGCTGGAGGAGTTCTGCTATATAGGCCGGAGCCAGCCCATTTAGGGCTTTGAAAACAGATAAAAGGATTTTAAAATCAATTCGGAACCGAATTGGAAGCCAGTAGTGAGGCCAGAATTGGGGTGATGTGGTCACGCTTTATGGCCAGTCAGAAGACGTGCAGCTGCGTTCTGCACTAGCTGCAGGCGTCTAATTGAGGCCTGGTCCATACCCACATACAGAGCGTTGCAGTAATCCAGTCTTGAGGTAACAAAGGCGTTAATAACCCTTTCTAGATCTTTAAAAGATAAATACGAATAATCTTATTTAAAAAAAGCAGAATTTGACTACGGTGCTGACCTGCTTGTCGAATTTAAAAGTGCTACTGAAGGTTTACAAGAATATATTATTTTTTCAACTTTACTCAATTATTTACCTTAAAATAATATATATATATTTGTTTTTCAAATAGTATTTGTGGGGGAAACTTCTGAAGCAATGGGAGTCAGGACTCAGAGAGACACGAGGAGAGCTGGAGCTTTGATGGCAAACACAGACGGTTTATTTGGAGCTTCGGCCGGAGAATTCACAAAACATGTCACGGTCTGACCACACGGTTCAGATGCCACAATCAATTCTGAAGAGCCCTCCTGTAGCTCCAGGTTTTAGTTCAGAGTGTAATATTCAACATTATTCAATGGATAGACTAAACAGCTGAGGACACTGAATCACAGTTGTTGTCTCTTATGGCTCGGGGTCATCTACCCCCCGAGAAGGATGTGTTCCAGGTGTCCCACAACAATAACTCTCTCTGACCGAGAGCTGCCCGGTCACAAACTGGCAAAATCAACAACATGCTAGGGCAGCCGCTCCTTATGGGAGATAGCGGCGGCCCAAGGCTGGTCAGCTGCGTCAGAGGGCGAAAGGTAAACATGTATACAGAAGTATTCCCTGACAATATTTACTTTGCAACTCGATATATTTGGACTTTCTAATTTTTTTACAAATATTACAAATTATGTTAATGTTATTTTCCCCACACGTATCATATGTATTTTTCTCCAATGTTTTAACTGTACTCGACTTTATTCCTTCAAATATTATGATATTTTTATTTTCAAATATTACGACTTTATCTCAAATTCTAACAATTCTTTTATTTTTGTATTTTCTTCTTTTAAAAAAGAAATATGACCCATTTCTTTCCTCCATTTTGGGGCTCCTTTTCCTGTAAAAAAGTGTAACTTTATGCTTCTATATTTCTTTGAAATGTTGACAAAATATACATATAATATTATGACTTTCTGTCTCCAAATATAACGACACTATTCCTTTTTTTTTAACATAGAAAGAAACACTTGAGTAAATGTACTTAGTTACTTTACACCACTGCTTTAGTTATAGGGTTAGAGAGTCATGTAAGTAAATCACATGACATGTAACCTGTGACCGCCTGATCCCAACACCACCGCGTCCACTGCGCCACACGCCTAATCACGTAAGTCAGATACATATCATCTTAAAGATATTTGTACACCAATGATGTCATATTTATCTGGGACCTCTGACCTTTTATGAATGAAACATACAAATAATATCACAATAACTCTCCTGTCCACTTTTATCTTATCACTCACACTCTGTCTTCCGTATCTGAATCTTATCAGTGACCCAGATTACAGATCACAAAGGGACCCTTCTTTATTTCATGATACTTAGAAAGCATTGTGATAAATACTGTGTCAATAACAAGATGGAGGAAGTCTCTATCAAGATAAGACATAGTAGAGGAAGTCTTCTGTTCATTCACAGGTGGATATCAGTATGTAGTGTTTCTACTTTAAAGAGTCCTCTCCTGCTGATGTTCAGGTGTATATCAGTATGTAGTGTCTCTACTTTAAAGAGTCCTCTCCTGCTGATGTTCAGGTGTATATCAGTATGTAGTGTCTCTACTTTAAAGAGTCCTCTCCTGCTGATGTTCAGGTGTATATCAGTATGTAGTGTCTCTACTTTAAAGAGTCCTCTCCTGCTGATGTTCAGGTGGATATCAGTATGTAGTGTCTCTACTTTAAAGAGTCCTCTCCTGCTGATGTTCAGGTGTATATCAGTATGTAGTGTCTCTACTTTAAAGAGTCCTCTCCTGCTGATGTTCAGGTGTATATCAGTATGTAGTGTCTCTACTTTAAAGAGTCCTCTCCTGCTGATGTTCAGGTGGATATCAGTATGTAGTGTCTCTACTTTAAAGAGTCCTCTCCTGCTGATGTTCAGGTGTTTATCAGTATGTAGTGTCTCTACTTTAAAGAGTCCTCTCCTGTTGATGTTCAGGTGTATATCAGTATGTAGTGTCTCTACTTTAAAGAGTCCTCTCCTGCTGATGTTCAGGTGTATATCAGTATGTAGTGTCTCTACTTTAAAGAGTCCTCTCCTGCTGATGTTCAGGTGTATATCAGTATGTAGTGTCTCTACTTTAAAGAGTCCTCTCCTGCTGATGTTCAGGTGGATATCAGTATGTAGTGTCTCTACTTTAAAGAGTCCTCTCCTGCTGATGTTCAGGTGTATATCAGTATGTAGTGTCTCTACTTTAAAGAGTCCTCTCCTGCTGATGTTCAGGTGTATATCAGTATGTAGTGTCTCTACTTTAAAGAGTCCTCTCCTGCTGATGTTCAGGTGTATATCAGTATGTAGTGTCTCTACTTTAAAGAGTTCTCTCCTGCTGATGTTCAGGTGTATATCAGTATGTAGTGTCTCTACTTTAAAGAGTCCTCTCCTGCTGATGTTCAGGTGTATATCAGTATGTAGTGTCTCTACTTTAAAGAGTTCTCTCCTGCTGATGTTCAGGTGTATATCAGTATGTAGTGTCTCTACTTTAAAGAGTCCTCTCCTGCTGATGTTCAGGTGTATATCAGTATGTAGTGTCTCTACTTTAAAGAGTCCTCTCCTGCTGATGTTCAGGTGTTTATCAGTATGTAGTGTCTCTACTTTAAAGAGTCCTCTCCTGCTGATGTTCAGGTGTATATCAGTATGTAGTGTCTCTACTTTAAAGAGTCCTCTCCTGCTGATGTTCAGGTGTATATCAGTATGTAGTGTCTCTACTTTAAAGAGTCCTCTCCTGCTGATGTTCAGGTGTATATCAGTATGTAGTGTCTCTACTTTAAAGAGTTCTCTCCTGCTGATGTTCAGGTGTATATCAGTATGTAGTGTCTCTACTTTAAAGAGTCCTCTCCTGCTGATGTTCAGGTGTATATCAGTATGTAGTGTCTCTACTTTAAAGAGTTCTCTCCTGCTGATGTTCAGGTGTATATCAGTATGTAGTGTCTCTACTTTAAAGAGTCCTCTCCTGCTGATGTTCAGGTGTATATCAGTATGTAGTGTCTCTACTTTAAAGATTCCTCTCCTGCTGATGTTCAGGTGTATATCAGTATGTAGTGTCTCTACTTTAAAGAGTCCTCTCCTGCTGATGTTCAGGGGATATCAGTATGTAGTGTCTCTACTTTAAAGAGTCCTCTCCTGCTGATGTTCAGGTGTTATCAGTATGTAGTGTCTCTACTTTAAAGAGTCCTCTCCTGTTGATGTTCAGGTGTATATCAGTATGTAGTGTCTCTACTTTAAAGAGTCCTCTCCTGCTGATGTTCAGGTGTATATCAGTATGTAGTGTCTCTACTTTAAAGAGTCCTCTCCTGCTGATGTTCAGGTGTATATCAGTATGTAGTGTCTCTACTTTAAAGAGTCCTCTCCTGCTGATGTTCAGGTGGATATCAGTATGTAGTGTCTCTACTTTAAAGAGTCCTCTCCTGCTGATATTCAGGTGTATATCAGTATGTAGTGTCTCTACTTTAAAGAGTCCTCTCCTGCTGATGTTCAGGTGGATATCAGTATTAGTGTCTCTACTTTAAAGAGTCCTCTCCTGCTGATGTTCAGGTGTATATCAGTATGTAGTGTCTCTACTTTAAAGAGTTCCTCCTGCTGATGTTCAGGTGTATATCAGTATGTAGTGTCTCTACTTTAAAGAGTCCTCTCCTGCTGATGTTCAGGTGTATATCAGTATGTAGTGTCTCTACTTTAAAGAGTTCTCTCCTGCTGATGTTCAGGTGTATATCAGTATGTAGTGTCTCTACTTTAAAGAGTCCTCTCCTGCTGATGTTCAGGTGTATATCAGTATGTAGTGTCTCTACTTTAAAGAGTCTCTCCTGCTGATGTTCAGGTGTATATCAGTATGTAGTGTCCTCTACTTTAAAGAGTCCTCTCCTGCTGATGTTCAGGTGTATATCAGTATGTAGTGCCTCTACTTTAAAGAGTCCTCTCCTGCTGATGTTCAGGTGTATATTACAATAGGAGCGTCAATGTTCCGTTGTGATATCACTATGTTTCGGGAACTTTGGGATTTTAGCCTCTGTAGACCATTTACATGCACTAAAACATATAAAACACACTACAGGAGAGGGAAAACCCCTCAAAAAACATAAAGGGCCACTTTAAAGCGTCATATTTAGAGGATATTGGTGCATTTTTTGTCACCTCAGCTAACAGTGACTCAGCTAACAGTGACTCAGCTAACAGTGACTCAGCTAAAAGTGACTCAGCTAACAGTGACTCAGCTAACAGTGACTCAGCTAACAGTGACTCAGCTAAAGTGACTCAGCGCTCTTTATCGCTTGTTCTGGATAATTGTGCGATTGTTTTAAACTCAGTGACTCACCTCGGCTTCATTTGCTCTTCCGTCGGTGTCACAAAAAAGTTGAAAGCGCACGTCAGGAAGCAGGATATTAACACCAGCAATGACTCACTGTTACAACTTTAAAGTAATTAAAGGAATGTTAACTTTCTCCACACGATGAGGGAAACACCTGAAGCTGGTTTATCATCAGGTTGGTTTAATTAATCAGAACAAGTTTAGTTAACAACACATGGATATAACTCCTGTGTTCAAAAACTGACTGAAGTAGTAATATAAGCGAAATGTACTGAAAGTAAATCAAAAGTACTAGTGAACCTAGTGTTTTACTTTCAGGTGTTTTTTGGGGAGATTTAACTCATTTTTTGGCAGATTTCGGACTTTCTCTTTGACTCTCTCTAGGAAACACTCAATGAAAGTTAAATTGTGTGAATGAGTCAGAGTCGGATGCTCGATTCTGATCCTTAGAAAACGTTTTATCTGCTGATGTGGATCGATGAGCTCGTCATGCTGCCGCGTCATTGTTTAATCGTTTAAACTCGAAGCATTTCTTTATTTCCTGAATGCGTCACGGCAACGGATTCATGAATAACAAAACCACAAAAGTCACGTTGCTGTTTTTTAATATATATTTATATAAACGTCACAAACTAAAACTTCCACTCTTTACTTATACACACTAAAAATACTCAAAAATATTTTACAAAAGTTTACAACACGGAGAGAAAACAGACGATATTTGATTTTCACACATTTCTTTTTTTAGACATTTTTAAGTGCACCATTTGAATCGACACACAAACAGCGGACATTCAAAAAGTCACTGCGTTTCAAAGATATATTTTTTATAGCTGTCGACAAGCATTGGGAGATGTACGATAACTAGCGTATTTGTACGATCTTTTATCCCTCTGTATCAATAATGCCCATAAAAATGCGATACATTTTACGATAAACATCTGTTTTGTAGAATTACACGTTAACCGCATTATTCTCGTAGGTATTTCCTGAAATACGATAGTTCTGGAAAAAAAAAACGGGTCACAGTAATTTCGTTTTTCGGATTTACTTTAACGATATCTTTAACAATTAACAATTGTATGTCCTGGTTTAAATTCCCATCTGGCAAAGTTAACATGTTTTTCACAATTACAAATTCATAAAATTAAAATCGTATCTCTCAAAGTCCTTTTTTCCGTTGCTTTCATCCATGTTTCCTCATTGAATAGAGCTAGCTCAGTTAGCGTGGTTTTAGCGTTAAGTATTGTAAATTAAGTAATGTAAGTAACTGCGCAAAAATGAGCCATCAATGAAAGCTAGCTAGTAAGTGACTTTCTTAGTGTAATACTCGTGTATTAAATGTTCGTCCAACATGTTCACGAAGTATTTCCCGAATCTCACTCATGCGGTATTAAAACTTTGACATGTTTACATTTTGTAACAAAACAACAATTGATAAACATTTCTGGGCTACATCACAATCTTACAAACATTTACACCGAGGGACTTCATGCGGATCGGAAAGCTAGCTAATATTTTAAGAGTAAAACCATTAACCACAATCTCGACTGAAGTTAAGACGTTTTTTTTATCCAGTATTTATGTTATTAGTGAAATTAAATGTAATAAAAACATATCTGGATTTAATCTGAAGAGACATTTGAAAGTGTAAAAGTACGTTCTCACAGTCTACACGATAGGAACATAGGATTGTCACAGTAGCTCGTATTTACAATATGTACACTCATTTACCACACACACACACACATTCACACACACACGCTCACACACACACACACATTTATAAAGGGTCTTTTTTCATCCAGAGAACGTTTTTGTAAACTAAACATACAAAAATCCTGGTATTTACTAAATCTTTTTGGTCATCAAACATCAAAACTGTGCATCACAGTGTGTTTAGCTGCATGGAGGGTCAATACCGACACAAGTATACATTTTAAGTATAATTTCAGCTGTAGCGCTAACAGATATGTATTTTGCCGAATTACTACGGGGGACGAAATGGCTTAGATCGTTTTTTTTACCTATCAACACTAAAGCACGACATCCTTAGCTTATTTTGACGATTTTTAAGCTTTTTACATTTTATTTGACGCCTTTTTCTCATTCCAAACTCATAAAAGGACGGATACAGTTTGAAACGCGTGGTTAACGTTGTGAATTAAAACCTAACTAGTTGGTTAGCTTTATTAAAGGATTGCGGGTTGGGTTAAAATAAGTATTATCGTTACGTAAATTAAGTTACGATACAAAATCAGAACATACAGACACAGGGCAGCCGGTATAAAAACGTGTTAGCGATGCGAATTCAAACCAAACTACTTGGTTAGTTTTAGTAAAAGACTTCGGTTGGGTTAATATAAGATTTTATACGCAAATTTACTAAGTTATGTAAGTTACGAAATACATTTTAGTTTTTCTCACATTTATCGGACAATATTCGTACATCGGTAAACATTAAAAAAAAAAAACTAACATCAATTTACAAAAATGTTGCAGAAATTAATCATTTTTTTCAGGACATTGACGCTTTACGCGTTCCAGTGATAGCGATATCAGACTGTGGCAGGACAGGAGGTACTTGTATATAATAATTAACAATGAATTGCTTGTTTTGGTATTTTAATGAGATGGTGTCCTTTGAACTAAAGTTTTAACGTTATAAATAATTACAGAAAATGTATATTTTGAGGAACCAGTAGTTTTGTTTTTTCTTTTGCTGAACTGAGCTGATTCCTGTTCAGTTTACGGTTTGTGGGGGGGGTCAACCTGGACGAAACTCACACAGACGCTGCAGTTTTCACACACACTCGCAAAAACACATAGCTGTAGACTGAATCACACACACACACAACACACACACACACACACACAAACACACACACACACAACACACACACACAACACACACACACACCACACACACACACACACACACACACACACACAACACCACACACACCACACACACACACACACACACACACACACACACACACACACACACACACCACACACACACCACACACACACACAGACATAACGCTCGACAGCATTTGGTAGAAACATTTGGTAACACAATGCTGTAAATGGTGTCATATTCAAAATAAAAGCTGCTGTCATTAAGTGCGTTGTGAACATGTGTGTATATCTATGTGTATGTATGTGTTGTGTGTGTGTGTGTGTTGTGTGTGTGTGTGTGTGTTCTGGCTTGAAGAAATAGGATTATTTTTAAAGTATCATTCATTTTTTTTAAAGGTAAAATTGTATTTTTTTCGCTTTACTGGTTGTCTGCTACATCTGCTACAACACGGTCCTGTTAGTCTGCAGTGTATTGGTGTGTGTATGTGTGTGTGTGTGTGTATGTGTGTGTGTGTGTGTGTATGCGTGTGTGTTTGTGTGAGTGTGGTGAGTGTGTATGTGTGAGTGTGTATGTGTGTGTGTGTGTGAGTGTGTATGTGTGTGTGTGTGTGTGTGTGTGAGTGTGTATGCGTGTGTGTTTGTGTGTGTGTGTGTGAGTGTGTATGCGTGTGTTTGTGTGAGTGTGTGGTGTGTGTGTGTGTGTTGTCCAATAGGAAGTCTTTGGCTGTAGTCAAATGGTTAGAAGCCTTCTTGATGACCAGAAGGAAAGGTCGCTTCTTTAACTGTGTTCTTTCAGTCTATTGAAGCGGAATAACAAACGCCTCGGAACGCTTTTCACTCTTCCTGTTTCCTCCTCTTCCTCTTCCTCCCCGTTCCTCCGACCGCCACCAGCGCCTGCGTCGAGTCGCATGACTGTTTCTCCGCGCTTCATCGTTGTCGTTGTACGTGGAATCCAAACATGGCAGCCGTCCTCCTCCTTCTCTCTTCCTTCCTCTGCAGAGTCTCAGCAGTGCTGCCAAATCGTGCCTCGCCGCCACGTTGAAGAGGAGGAAAAGAAGCGGATTTACGCAGGAAGGAAGCGGCGCCACGAGAAGAATCAACGCTTTCAACCGCTTCTGGATCGGCAACGGGAAGACGGAGCAACGAGGAAAACGAGAGGAAGGCGACAGGGAGGAAGAGGAGGCAGTCGGAAAAAAGCAGCCATGCGACATGTCGAGTAAACGATGCTTCTTCTTCTTCTTCTGTGGGTGGTGGTGGTTTGTGGAGTTTTTTCCGGGCGGCAGTAGAGACGAGTGTAAGCGAGCGTCATGAGGAGGAAACACAACGAGTCCAGGAGCACCAGGGAGACGGAGAACACCAGGGAGGAAAAGGAGGAAGAGGAGGAAGAGGAGGGAAGAGGAAGGCAGAGAGAGGAAGTACTGTGACCGACCACCAGGGGGGGGAGAGTGACGAAGAGTCCAAACAGGAAGCAGGAACAGATGGAGGGAGACGGAGGGTGAGCGGTGGCGAAAAGCGACCTGTAGAGAGGAAGGAGAAATATTCAATAATACCGTATTTATTCCATTTTTAAATGTTGATTGTACGGTGTCTGTTCATGTATGCAACGCAAACATTTCCCATTGGAATCAATAAAGTACTTCTTATCTTATCTTATGCTTTTCTCTGACTGTTTACATTTTTAAGACGGTCTTTTTGGGCTCGCCATCTTCTCACATTAGGACTCAGTAACACCATATTTCTTCGCTGCTCGACAGTTGTTGATGACTCTGCTTCGTTGATCACCATTGTCTTAAAATTGGCATCGTAACGCCTCTCTTGTTTATTAACTTGCTTACTACGTCGCCAATATTTTCAAAGTTCCCACTATTCCCAGAGTTCATCTCAAACCACAGTATTCCTAGAGTTCATCTCAAACCACAGTATTCCCAGAGTTCATCTCAAACCACAGTTTCCCAGAGTTCATCTCAAACCAAAGTATTCCCAGAGTTCATCTCAAACCAAAGTATTCCAGAGTCATCTCAAACCAAAGATTCCCAGAGTTCATCTCAAACCACAGTATTCCTAAAGTTCATCTCAAACCAAAGTATTCCTAGAGTTCATCTCAAACCAAAGTATTCCCAGAGTTCATCTCAAACCAAAGTATCCCAGAGTTCATCTCAAACCAAAGTATTCCTAGAGTTCATCTCAAACCAAAGTATTCCCAGAGTTCATCTCAAACCAAAGTATTCCCAGAGTTCATCTCAAACCAAAGTATTCCTAAAGTTCATCTCAAACCAAAGTATTCCTAGAGTTCATCTCAAACCACAGTATTCCCAGAGTTCATCTCAAACCACAGTATTCCTAAAGTTCATCTCAAACCAAAGTATTCCTAAAGTTCATCTCAAACCACAGTATTCCTAGAGTTCATCTCAAACCAAAGTATTCCTGGAGTTCATCTCAAACCAAAGTATTCCTAGAGTTCATCTCAAACCAAAGTATTCCCAGAGTTCATCTCAAACCACAGTATTCCTAAAGTTCATCTCAAACCAAAGTATTCCTAAAGTTCATCTCAAACCACAGTATTCCCAGAGTCATCTCAAACCAAAGTATTCCTGGAGTTCATCTCAAACCACAGTATTCCTGGAGTTCATCTCAAACCACAGTATTCCTAGAGTTCATCTCAAACCAAAGTATTCCCAGAGTTCATCTCAAACCACAGTATTCCTAGAGTTCATCTCAAACCACAGTATTCCCAGAGTTCATCTCAAACCACAGTATTCCTGGAGTTCATCTCAAACCACAGTATTCCTAGAGTTCATCTCAAACCACAGTATTCCTAGAGTTCATCTCAAACCACAGTATTCCAGAGTTCATCTCAAACCACAGTATTCCTAGAGTTCATCTCAAACCACAGTATTCCTGGAGTTCATCTCAAACCACAGTATTCCCAGAGTTCATCTCAAACCACAGTATTCCTGGAGTTCATCTCAAACCACAGTATTCCCAGAGTTCATCTCAAACCACAGTATTCCAGAGTTCATCTCAAACCAAAGTATTCCTAGAGTTCATCTCAAACCACAGTATTCCCAGAGTTCATCTCAAACCACAGTATTCCTAGAGTTCATCTCAAACCACAGTATTCCAGAGTTCATCTCAAACCACAGTATTCCCAGAGTTCATCTCAAACCACAGTATTCCTAGAGTTCATCTCAAACCACAGTATTCCCAGAGTTCATCTCAAACCACAGTATTCCTAGAGTTCATCTCAAACCACAGTATTCCAGAGTTCATCTCAAACACAGTATTCCTAGAGTTCATCTCAAACCACAGTATTCCCAGAGTTCATCTCAAACCACAGTATTCCCAGAGTTCATCTCAAACCACAGTATTCCTAGAGTTCATCTCAAACCACAGTATTCCCAGAGTTCATCTCAAACCACAGTATTCCTAGAGTTCATCTCAAACCACAGTATTCCTAGAGTTCATCTCAAACCAAAGTATTCCTAGAGTCCCCACAACTCCCAAATGTCCAACTATTCTTAGAGACCCAATATTCAGTGCCGATTCTAGAGTCTGTGGGGGCCCTAGGCAAACACTCACTGGGGGCCCCTCGAACCAGCTTTTCATCACCACGCACAGCCGACAGCACCCCCCCCCCCGGGGCGGAGCAAGGCAACGAAACTTAAGGTAAGAAGCAGCATTTTATGGCGCGCTATGCATGGGGCCGCCTTGAGGGGGTTTCCCGACATGTCGTTGCAGTACATGAAAGGGTGTTTCATGTTGTCGTTGCTGTGGACCCTCTTAATCTACCTTCTTTGGGGGCCCCCTTCTGGTCCGGGGCCCCAAGCAGTTGCCTGCCTTGCCTGTCCGCAAGCGGCGGCCCTGCCAATATTCCCATGTACACACACTGCAGTACTCTTGAAGTCCCCACAATATACACAGTATTCCCAGTCCGAACAAACCTCAATCTTCAGTATTCCCAGAGTCTCTATAACCATTAGGTTCAAAGGATTCCTGTCTTATATTCGGGTCAATACGGTAATGTAAATAAATGATCTTTGATGAATGTGTGTGTGTTTTCCTCACCATTGTGTCCGTCAGGTTTGTTTCGGGATGAGGCGGCCGTGCAGCGCTCCAGAGCTGCGACAGTGAGCAGGAAGAGTCCGGTCTGAGAGGCGAACACACACAGGAAACCACTGAGGCGACACAGGAAGCTGCTCTCCCAGCGCGCTCCGTACCTGAAACACAGAGAACAGGAACTCTTATTTATTGTGAATATCCGTTTTTTTATGGAGTTAGAGTTAGTCTTTTTGGGGGATTTTCTCAAGAGTCCCCACTATTCCAAGAGACAAAGAAGGGAACGTTTATACATTTTTACTTCGAAAGGCCACTTAAAAATTGCAGTTTTACCTGAGTCCCCAAAACTTCCCACAGTCGCCAATATTCCAAAAGTTCCAAATATTCCCAGAGTCCTTACTATTCTATGATTCCCCACTTTTCTAAGAGGTCCCACTATTCCCAGATCTCCATTATTCCCAGAGTCCATCTCAAACCGCAGTATTCCCAGAGTTCCCAATATTCCCAGAGTCTTCAATATTCCATGTGCCTCCACTATTCTTAGAGTCCCCACTATTCCCAGAATACTTACTATACCTAAGAGTCGCCAATATTCCCAGAGTTCCCACTATTCCCAAAGTTCCCACTATTCCCAGAATGCCTACTATTATCAGAGTCCATCTCAAACCGCAGTATTCCCAATATTCCCACAATGCCTACTATTCCCAGGATATCTGCTATTCCCAGAGTCCCCACTATTCCCAGAGTTCCCAAAGTCCCCACTATTCCTAGAGTCCCCAATATTCAAAAGTTCCCGCTATTCCCAGAATGCCTACTATTTCTAGAGTCCCCAATATTCCCAAAGTTCCCACTATTCCCAGAATGCCTACTATTTCTAGAGTCCCCAATATTCCCAAAGTTCCCACTATTCTCAGAGTCCAACTCAAACCGCAGTATACCCAGCGTTCCCAATATTCCCAGAATGCCTACTATTCCCAGAGTTCCCAAAGTCCCCACTATTCCCAGAGTTCCCAAAGTCCCCACTATCCCAGAGTTCCCAAAGTCCCCACTATTCCAGAGTTCCCAAAGTCCCCACTATTCCCAGAGTCCCCACTATTCCCAGAGTTCCCAAAGTCCCCACTATTCCCAGAGTTCCCAGAGTCCCCACTATTCCCAGAGTCCCCACTATTCCTAGAGTCCCCAATATTCCAAAGTTCCCACTATTCCCAGAATGCCTACTATTTCTAGAGTCCCCAATATTCCCAGAGTCCCCACAATTCCCACGTACACACGCTGTAGTACTCTTGAAGTCTCCACAATACACACAGTATTCCCGGTCCCAACAAACATCACAATCTTCCGTATTCCCAGAGTCTCTATAACCATTAGATTCCAAGGATTCCTTAATAATAATTAAAAAAAATGTTTACCTCCAGAAGTTTCCGAAGGTCCAGGCGTCGACGGCCGCCAGCCAGCCGCTCCAAACTCCCATCAGCCGTTCACCAGAGCCAGCAGACCAATCAGCAGCTTGGGGGGGTTACCGAGGCAACGGGGAGAAGAAGACGGACAGGACGACCAGGCTGTTGCTAACCAATGAGAGTGCAGCGATCAGCCACACCCCCAAACGGACCAACCAGCTGCCCAGAAGGTGGAGGCAGGGGCGGAACGGACCTGAGGGGGAAAAATATATCAGTTTGGTAATAAATTAATATCTTAAAATAGTGAATTAATATCTCAAAATAATGACTTAATATAAAACAAATTGACGAAGTGTCTTAAAAGTGACTTAGTTCCTCAAAATAATCACTTAATATTTGAAAATAGTGAATTAGAACCTAAAAAATTACTCAAAATAATGAGTATGCTTAAATAGCATATTATCGCAAAGTGACGACTTCGTATCTCATAAATAGTAAGTTTATAGCAAAAAATATAGGAATTGTGTAAGTTTTTCACAATTTTCAGACACTGACTTACTATTTTTGAGGTACTAACGAGATGCTATTTTGAGAAAGTGTCTCATTTGAATGACTTAAATTTCCCCATTACATTGGTGGAAACGGGAGTCAGTATTCAAAGTAATTCCTAAAATGGAGTGTGTGTGTGTGTGTGTGTGTGTGTGTGTGTGTGTTACCAGGTGCAGGGCTGCAATGAACTGTGTGTTGAAGTTTAGGTTCGTCTTCAAACTCCATCAGGAAATCCTCCCAGTCCTGATCCACTGCAGAAAGAGACAGAAAGAAAAGGCTTTCATTTAGAAATGTCGCCTTAACTTAACCTCACATATTGAGTCCTGTAGTTTCCTGGTGTTCTTTTGGGAGTTGTCACCTTGGCTGGAGATGACAGAGGTTTCTTTCCCTGTAGAGTCCACCGCCTCCTCTTTCTCCCATGATGCACCTCTTCTCTCACAGGAGACGAAGGCACAGCACTGGAAGGCGTAAGGAAGCTCCATCACCCTGAAATAAAAAAACACACACACACACACCACACACACACACCACACACACACACACACACACAACACACACACACACACACACACCACACACACACACCACACACACACACACACACACACACACACACACACACACACACACACACACACACACACTCCTTTAAACATCTTTGTACGTACAGGTTAAAAATAAAAATATTCTTAATACACAAAGAGTAAAAGTACTTACTGTGCAGAATGTCCAAGGTACAGCTAATTTAATATACTGTCATGTTTTAATATGTCGCTATATATGATGACTTTGACTTGCGAAAAGTGTCTTTATATATTATTGAAAGCACTCCTTTAATAGATACATAAATAAATACAAACAAATACATTAAAAAAATATATAAAGATCTCAAAGAAAATGACTGACAAAAAATGAAAAAATAAAGTGTGTGTGTGTGAGAGTTTGTGTGTGAGTGTGTGTGTGTGTGAGTGTGTGTGTGTGTCTGTGTGTGTGTGTGAGAGTGTGTGTGTGAGTGTGAGTGTGTGTATATGTGTGTGTGAGTGTGTGTGTGAGTGTGAGTGTGTGTAGGTGTGAGTGTGTGTGTGTGTTCTGTGTGTGTGTGTGTGAGTGTGTGTACGTGTGAGTGTGTGTGTGTGTGTGTGTGTGAGAGTGTGTGTGTGTGAGTGTGTGTGTGTGTGGGTGTGAGTGTGTGTAGGTGTGAGTGTGTGTGTGTGAGTGTGTGTGTCTGTGTGTGTGAGTGTGAGTGTGTGAGTGTGTGTGAGGTGTGTGTTGTGAGTGTGTGTGTGAGTGTGAGTGTGTGTGAGTGTGTGTAGGTGTGAGTGTGTGTGAGTGTGTGTGTACCTGACTCGGGGCAGCTCCTCTGTTGGATCAGCTCCATCAGCTCTGAGTTTCCAGCCAATCGGAGGTGAGTCAAACTCTGCAGACCAATCAGAGGCAGAGCCGACAGCTGATTGGACGACAGGTCCCTGCAGACAGGAAAAACACCATTAATATGTGTTGATATTATTCTATAATAACGTTAAAGATGTCATGTTGGATGTTGTGTTTCCTCACAGTTTGTTGAGCGCCGGCAGAGCAGAGAAAGAGTTCCGCTTCACCGACGATAATCTGTTCCACGATAAATCTCTGCAGACGGAGAAATCAGAGTATAAGTGTATTATAAAGTGTATTTGAGGTACTTGTACTTCATTTTAATTGTAATATTGTGTGTTAGATTATACTCACATTGTATTTGTATTTATAGGGTTAATTTGAGTAACTCTGTACTCCACTTTATTTTGGAGGCAATATTTAAATGAATGGTTCATTTTATTTCATTTAAATAGTTAATTTTGATCCTTTTTTGTTATATATATTTCATTTAAGTGTACGATTAAGAATACCTATATATAATAATATAAAAAAGTATACATACATTTAAAAAGAAATAATGAAACATGTCTATAATATACAGCAAAATATTATATATTTAGTTTACAAATATATATATTTGTAAACTAAATATGCTAAGTAGTAGATTTAAACGTATTATACATACTGTCCTATAACCTGTGGTGTGTGTGTGTGTGTGTGTGTGTGTGCATGTGGTGTGTGTGTGCATGTGTGTGTGTGTGTGTGTGCGTGTTCTCACAGCGACCGCAGTGACATCAGACCGTGGAAGGTGTTCTCCTCCAGCTCCTCTATCTCGTTATGGTGCAAATCACTGCAAAACAAACACACACAAACACACACACACACACACACACACACACACACACACACACACACACACACACACACACACACACACACACACACTTTAACTCAGATATTTCCATTACGTCAGGTTTATCAATCTTTCTGTTTTTGGTCTACAGCGGTGATAATGATTCCCATAATGCACAGCTGGCTGTTCTTTATTAGCTGTTAACGGCACTGTGGAGCAAATAGAATAACGTGTGTGTTTACACGTCTTAGAGTAAACATAAAGTATATATATAATAAATAATACATTTCAGACACAAGGCAATTTAAAGTTATTTAAATAAACATTAAACAAATGAAAATAAAACTGGAAAATGTATTAAAATGAGTGAAAAACCATAAAAATAATAATATATCATTTTTTTAAATCATTAGTTATAGTTGGGTTATAGTTGAGTTAGTGTGAAAATATAAATTCAATTAATAAAACTCACATCTTCTGAACGCTCTCACAGCCGGAGAAGCTCGGCAGACTCTGGATCTGATTATAGGAGAGATCACTGCAGGGAGGAAAAAAGACTCAGTTATCATCTGTCCAACACACCCTGAACGCATCACACCCTGAACGCATCACACACTGAATGCGTCTCACAGAAAATATAATTAAAATATATCAAAAGCCAGATTTTTCTTAAAGTTCTTTGCAATCAGTCCACGACTTTGATCAAGATAGAAGAATTAGCTTTTAGTTGAATCTTAAATCCAACCTCCTGATGTGGATGATGCTTTATTTAATCTGTATTTATTATATTAAACTCACAGCAGCTGAAGGTTTGGAAGTTGTTCACAAACTGAACCGGGAAGAGACGTGATCCGAGCGCCAGTGATAGTCCTGCACACAAATACATACATGGTTGTATTACGATGCATTCAGGCACATTTAAAAAGCATTATGGTGCATTCAGGGTCATTTAAAAAGCCTTCTGTTTCAGTTTAAAACATTTTAAAAGCATTGTGTTGCATTCAGGGACATAAAAAGCCTTATGGTGCATTCAGGGACATTTACAAAGTATTGTGTTGCATTCAGGGACATTTTAAAACGCATTGTGGTGCATTCAGGGACATGCAAAGGCACGTTTAGATGCATAACAATAGCACTAGGTTGTACTATGTTGCATTCAGGAACATTTAAAAAGCATTATGGTGTGTTCAAGGACATTTAAGATTTAATATATGGTACTATGGTGTGTTCAGAGTGTATAATGGTGTGTTCAAGGACATTTAAGGAGTGTAAGAGTGTGTTATGATGTGTTTAAGGACATTTAAAGTGTATTCAATGGTACTATGGTTTGTTCAGGAATGTATGTAGATGTTAAAAATGAATAAATAGCTCCAGAACTGCAAAAGAAAATCCAGTTTTGGACATTTGAATGCGTACAACGTACATATTAAGGGGATTTTCAGGTACAATTTAGTTAGATTTCTTTGTATTCGACGTCCTGTAGAGACAGGAAGTTGGGTTACAGTCACACCGGGGAGGATCATTTAAACGATGAAGAATGTGTGACGTTTGTTTGGTCGAAGTTTTTATTTCCACCTACTGGTTCAGTGTGAGGTTACTGTTAAACACACACACACACACACATTTTCAGAGAGTTTAAAATGGAAAACAGAGGAAAATAAACAGTGCGATGTGTTTATTATGACGAGGAAATGTGGGGACACAACAAGAGAAAGTTACAGTCTGCGGCAAATTATTAACAATAACACACGTCTGCTACAACAGCAAACACACTCAGATATGAAGCATTCCTGTGTGTGTGTGTGTGTGTGTGTGTGTGTGTGTGTGTGTGTGTGTGTGTGTGTGTGTCTTACAGGCTCTCCAGGCTCTTGGTTCCCGTCAGATCTGGGAACTCGGTGAGATCTGCGGCTCCGTTCAGAGAGCTGAGAAACAGAAAGAGAGTTTGAGTTTATTTGAGAAATGTGTCTTGGAAATACAAAAATATAGTTAATTTTTAAACAGTTTTTGTTTGTATTTTTTGTGTAATTAGTGTCTGAATTTAAGGAGGCTGCAGATAATTTACTGGGGCGGAACCAAATGTAATTTATTGGAAATATTTGGTGCATTTATTCTGGTTTTTCCAATGTCTGTTTCCATATTTAATGCTGTTATGACGTTGTAGTTTCTCACAGTGTTCGCAGCTCAGGCAGATCCTGAAAAGCAGATCGTCCAACAGACTGGATCGGGTTGTCGTAGAAAAATCTGCAAAAACACAATAACATAAAAACCAGGGGGATGCAATTTAGAGAAATACACAATTTAATCAAGGCCACGTTTTGGTTAATTTGTGTACAAGAGATAACTAAAACAAAGTGATGATGCACAAATCCATGTTGGATTTCTTTGTAATTTTCTCCATATTTTCCTTCTTTTGGTGAAATATTGACTATTTCTTTGAGCCTTTAACAATTATTTAAAAACATTTATAATGAACCAAAACAACAGGTATTTTCTGCTGTCAAGTGGAATAATTAGGAAAATATTTTGGCCAAGTAAAGTTAGTTTAATCCGGGAAAAATCCAAGTCTATGGATCGTTTTTACCAATAACAATCAAGAAATCAAGGCCACATTTTGCTTCATTTATGCCCTAGAGATAGCTAGAGTACATATCTTTGGTAATTACCATTTTTATGACCCTGAGATGTTTGTGAAACGTAATAAATGTGATGTGTGGTACCTACATGGTGATCAGCGAGGGGTTCCCGATGAAGGCTTGCTCCGGGATCGACTGGATGTTGTTACTGTGAAAACCACTGGACAGGAAACACAAGACAAATCAGTTTTAATCTCTCCATTGTAGGTAAAGAAGGAATAATAATGGAGTCTTGTGATGGGGGTTATATGCCTATTAGAAAAACTGATTAAAGTCATAAACTTCGCAAACAACTTTTAAAAATACATTGCGTCCAACAACCCAAAAACCTAAGAATAAAAACACTTTTCTTACAATTGAGAGTATTTTCTTTTTCTATGATAAGGGACAGAGTTAATATTTTTAATGTTTAATGTGTACTGTATATAGATAGATAGATAGATAGATAGATAGATGGATGGATAGATAGATAGATAGATAGACAGATAGATAGATAGATTAGATAGATAGATAGATAGACAGATAGATAGATAGATAGATAGATAGATAGATAGATAGACAGACAGACAGACAGACAGACAGACAGATAGATAGATAGATAGATAGATAGATAGATAGATAGATAGATAGATAGATAGATAGATGAGACAGACAGACAGATAGATAGATAGATAGATAGACAGAAAGATAGATGGATATATAGATAGATAGATAGATAGAGAGAGAGAGAGACAGATAGATAGATATGGATAGATACATAGATAGATAAGTACTTTATTGATCCCAATTTGGGAAATGTTTGCGTATATAATCCAATTGGTCTTATTTTCATATATTTATTTTCTATAAACCCTTATTTTGAAAAACCGTGATATTGCACTTCAATTTTATACATGAAAAGTCAATGTTTTATCCTGAAATAATCAAATCCTTAGGCAAAGAGTGAATTATTAGGGAATATTTTACATTAAACATCCAGTTGATGGCTGGAAAAAAGAGTATATGATGAATGAAGAATACTAGTTTGCACTATTGGTCCAAACATGTTTTTATTTGTGTTTACCAAAGTTTTTCCCAGTTCAACACATGTAATAACTCACAGTTCCTTCAGGTGACCGAGCGAACGGATCGCCGTTGGAAACTCGACCAGACTGTTGTAGTTCAGATCCCTAAAAGAAGCAGAGAGAAGTTATAAATGACCGGGATGCATCTTGGGAATGAAAGTTGGGAATGTGACATAGGGAGATCGGTATATCACACATACACACACGCACTAGGAATACCTGATCTACACTGGGATTAGCACCGCACGTCAGACATGTTGCGTCTAAATTGGGAATTGACAAGTATAAGCTTCAAAACACGGGTGTCAACTTTAACATTTGAAATGTGGGGTCTGTAGTGGGAATGGTGATCTCAGAACTGGGAAAGATCAACTGTTAACTGGTGTTTTTTAGCTTAAGACTGCTAATACTTACTCTAAAGTGGGATTTTTTAACTTATATACTGGGAATTGTAGACCAGGTAAGGTCAGTTTGAGTCAGATTTGAATATTAGAGTGAGAAAATCAGCACCAAACTGGATAAGTTTAAGACCTTAACTGGGAAACCCAACTACAAAATGGGAACGGTCAGCTATAGACTGGGAAAACCAACTTTAAACTGGGAACGTTAAAGATTTAGACTCAGAAAACAGCACCAAACTGGAAACCTGTAAGACTTAAACTGGGAAAACCAACTTCAAACTGGGAATGTTAAGACTTACACTACGAAAAACCAGCACAAATCTGGAAAAGTTTAAGACCCTAAAACGAGGAAAACCAACTCCAAAATGGGAATGGTGAACTCTAGACTTGGAAAACCAACTTTACACTGGGAACGTTAAAGACTTACACTATGAAAAACCAGCACAAAACTGGAAGAATGTAACACCTAAACTGGGAAACCCAACTACAAAATGGGAATGGTCAGTTCTTGACTGGGAAAAAAAACTTTAAACTGTGAACTTTGATGATTTAGACTGAGAAAACCAGCGCCAAACTGGAAAAGTTTAAGACCCTGGACGAGGAAAACCAACTCCAAAATGGGAATGTTAAGATATCGACTTTAAATAACAGAACCTAACTGAAAACGTTTAAGACCTAGACTGGGAAAACCAACTCCAAAATGGGAATGGTCATCTCCAGACTGGTAATACAGCTTTACTGTATGTTGGGAATGTCAGCTGTTTCCTGGGAAAAATAGCTCAAGGGTAGCCCTATAATGGAAAGCCCATCTCTCTAACGCTGTGGGAATATCAGCCTCCCACTGGAAACGTTTTCCGTGTAAATGTTTGTGTTTCATGCTTGATGTTTAGCTCAATCTTTTTTCCGTCTTTTAAGTTTATTAAGGAAACATTTCACTGTGCATGGCTCTTTTCTTTCATCACCAGTAGAGACTAGAGCCGACACATGGCTTCAATTAGGTCCTCATCCATCTCTGGGATGCAGGTGGCTATCACACACACACACACACACACACACACACACACACACACACAACACACACACACACAAACACACCACACACACACACACACACACACACACACACACACACACACACACACACACACACACACACACACACACACACACACACACACACACACACCACACACACACACACACACACACACCACACACACACACACACACACACACACACAGTGTGGAATGAAGCTGCCACATTGTGAAAATACCATTAAATTGAAATTGCTTCAGCGTGTGAGTACATGTGTGTCCGGAGGATGATTTGTAACAACAATGGCTGCTTTCTGCCAAACTCTTATTGATGAAATTTGCAGGCTCCTGATTGGATAATAGGTTTTTGATTTACTCAGTTTAAAGGGTTCGTTGGAGATCTTGATCTTAATTATGGTAATGTCACGCTGGAAATTGTGCGTGCTGATTGGATTCAATATGTTAAATTAGTGGGAGGAGGAACATCAAGTGCAGTAAGATTCCTGGAAACTCTCTCACAGACAACGTCAGGTGATGGAAAGCTCTAGACTGGGAACAGAAACTCTAAACTGGGAATGTTGTGGCTCTAGACTAGGAAAACTAACTATAGAAACTAGAAACATTTTAGTTTTAGACTCGGAGGCCAAACTCTAGATTAGGAACACTTTTAGCTCTTGACTGGAAAAACCAACTCTAAACTGGGAACGTTTCAGCTTTAGACTTGAAAACCAACTCCAGAGTGAGAACATTTAAGGAAAAACAACTTTAAACGTGAAAAATGTTCCTTGTAGATCTAAGAAAACCATCACTAAAATGGGAAGATTTACTCAAAACTGGGAAAACCGAATCTAAACTGTGAATATTTGAGCTCTAGACTGGGAAAACCAGTTTCAAACCAGTACTGTTTAAGCTCTGACTTAAGGCCCTGACACGCCCAACTGACACCAAAGAACACGTCCCGATGGACCCGACTGTTGCGTCGCCTCACGTCTCTGCGTCTTGGCCATGTGTCGCACTGGAACCACCGCAAGACTTCAGTCGACGGCCAAGTAGCACGTACGCACTGCGCATGCGTAGTGGCATAACTCTCCTTACCAGCAATCAGAGTGATTTCTTTTGCCGACAGCCTCCCGATTCAACAAGTTGAATCGGTGGCGGAAGGTGTCGGCACGGCCGAAAAGACACGACGGTGCGAGACACACCAATCTGAGTAGAGCGACACGACGCTCATCCATCCATCGACGGACGAAATCGGCTCGTGTGTCAGGGCCTTAAGAAACCAACTCTAAACTGGGAAAAATGTAGCTCTAGATCTAGGAAAACCAACACTTAACTGGGAAGTTTTACTCAAAACTCGAAAACCAAATCTAAACTGGGAACATTTTATCTCTAGACTGTGAAAACCGACACTTCATTGGAAACGTTTTATTCTAGACTGGAAAACCCAACTCTAAACTGGGAACCTTTAGTTCAAGACTCTTCACTGGAAATTGTCACATCTATACTGGAATCCTACATCTGGGAATAGTAGGAGTGAAACATTTAGATTGGGAATACCAGCCTGTAAGAAATAAACATTTGAAATTTCTTCTCATGATTTAGTATATGGGATAAGCTTTTATTAGCTCGGTGGTCGATACAATAAAACCAAATAAGCATTCTTCCCGATGTGTTTATTCCTTTAATGCCATCTAAGGAATTCTTTGGTCTTGATTGACAGGTGTTCCCCTCAGTGCTGGTGGGTTTCGGAGGCTAACGCTAACCACAGACAGCTACAGGTATTTTTATGGTTTCAGCCTCAGATGTTTCTCATGTTTTGAAAGCTGGTTTTGGGTTTCCTGCTCACACCATTTTCGTCACTTACTGGAACCAGAAAATCCTAATTCAGGCATCAAAAAGGGACGAGGTTAGTGAGACTGAAGGTGGGCAAGAATAAAAAGGGACCACCACCGCTTAAATTGACTTTAACACGTTGGTGTGTTTTCCTTTAAGGCTGAATGACGCTCGTTGAATTAATTTATTTCGTTCTGTTTTCATTTCCGTTTTCTTTTCCTTTCTCTGTTTGTGTTGTAGTTTCAGATGAACATGAGTCTCTGTGGTTATTATTGCTTATCCTACAGGTACACACACACCCCCCCCCCCCCCCCCCCACACACACACACACACACCACACACACACACACACACACACACACACACACACACACACACACACACCACACACAACCACACACACACACACACACACACACACACACACCACACACACACACACAAACACACACACACACACACACACACACACACAGCCTTCATTTGGAAATACTTCTGTGTGTGTATGAATAGTAATTATGATTAGCATACAGCCAGGGCCACACACGGTGCCACACACAAAACACACCACACACACACACACAGTGCCACATACACACACACACACACACACAGTGCCAACACAGTGCCACACACACACACACACACCACACACACACCACACAACCACACCACACACACACCACACACACACACACACACACACACACACACACACACACACACACACACACAAGTATTTCCAAATGAAGGCAGTGTGTGTTTGTGTGTTTAAACCTGCTTCTATGGTTGACTGAGAAAACAGAAACATTTCTCTATACACACACATTCCTCAGTTTATACACACACACACACACACACACACACACACACCACACACACACACACCACACACCAACATAACCACACACAGGTTGATCTGCCTCGACTCTGAATCTAATATCCAAAATACATCTCATGCTAGCAGCTAGAGGCAGAACTAGACCGAAAGCACCTAAAACCAATGAATGTAAAACTGAATTTATAATGAAATTGAATAATATTTGATTAAAAAACGTATCTTTAGACCCCCAAAGCCTTCAGAAACCCCTCAAATATGGTACATTCTACATATGGGAAATGTCCCTACTCTCAAAAGGAGATCTTGTACCTTGGATATTATGAATATAAACAAAATCACCTCTAATCACATAACATCAAGGGGAAAAGCAATTTATGATATTTAATATTAATGTTATATTTCACTTTTTAAGAAACAAACACCAAATATTTAATGACAAAAAAAAAGCACATTTTTGAGCGTATTTGGAATAAATCCTGTGAAGTGTCCTCTACAAATGTATAAATTAAACTTCTGTCATCTCCTAACCCCTTCACCCTGACCCCAAATCAACCCTGACTCCACCAACTCCTCCCACACACACACACACACACCACACACACACACACACACACACACACCACACACACACACACACACACACACACACACACACACACCACACACACACACACACACACACACACACACACACCACACACACACACACACACACACACACACACACACACACACCACACACACACACACACACACACACACACACACACAGAGAAACTCACAGCGTCTCCAAACTGTGGAGTCCGTGGAAGCAGTTCGTTCCCGTGGAAACGATCCTATTGTTGTTGAGATGCCTATGGAGAGAGAGAGACTGATGGACTAATGAAGCAGACAAAGAGAGTGTGTGTGTGTGTGTGTGTGTGTGTGTGTGTGTGTGTGTGTGTGTGTGTGTGTCTTTTTTTTCTAAAAGGGGGCCCCGGGGCCTCTCAAGAAGGCTTTTTTTTCTTTTGGTAATTTCATGCAAATTAGCTTCAAGCCGATTGGACAAAAGAAATGACAGCAGACTTCAATGCTGCCGCGCTGAATGCCATCACACAAACAGAGAGTTTTGCATGTTATTAAGGAGCCATTACTGACAGTCACTGAGGTTCAACTTAATGCAGCCGCGGCTCCTAGCAACACCCACACACACACAGGCAATAACAACAACAAAAACCTGGCTTTGTTGGTCTTAACACAAATTCAGATGTTCTCAGTTCAGTAAATTTAAATGTTCTGAGTTTATACGACATAACCTGTACATTTGTGTCAAAATCTAGCTGATTGAAACACACTGATTTAATAAAATGACCCTCAATTGCCCGACTAACTTACTTGCCAGTGATAACGAGTTAACTAACTAATTGACTTTACCGGCTAATATTGAACTTGGCAAACCAACGGACTAAACAAAACTAGTTTACCTTCTACTCACTGCTGAACATAGTAACTAACTTAGCACTAACCGGCAAATATAAGCAAACTAATTAACCAAATGTCTAAATACTAGCTTATTTACTAGGCTACTAAAACAATTATCTAAGAGACTAGCTACAAACTTTCTAACTAGCTATCTTGCTACTCGTAGCAACAGTCTAACATACTAACCTAACATAACTATAGACCGAATGACATGAGGTATTATTAGCTATAAGCTTCTAACAGATATTAGCTAACCAGCCGCTAACTCACTGACGAACACAATAGCTAACTTAACATTACTTCCGACCAACTTCCTGACATTTTAGCTAACTTGCTACAATTAACTGTCCATCATACCGGCTAACCTAAAATTACTTCTGACTAACTGCCCAAGATATTAGCTAACCTAACCAACTTTCTAACATAGCCAACTTGCTAATTGTCTAATGAATTTCTAACCTAACATTACTACAAACCAACTGCCTCACATTGGTTACTAGCTAAATTACTACTAACCCACTGTCTAATACAAGAGCCAACTTAAAAATATTGCTAACCAACTGCCTAACATACCTTAACTTAACTACTAAGACACTGCGTAATATAGACAACTAGCTAACTTGCTATTGACAACTGTCTAACAGAGAATCTAACTCAACATTACTACTAACAGATCTGCCTTACAAGCTTTTAGAACGTGATACTAAACAACTACCTAACACAGCTTAATAGCATACTTCTAATGAACTTCATTAGATACTAACTAACTTGCTAACTAACCGATTAAGCAACATGGCTAACGTTACCTTACTGACTAACATTTGGACCTTTATTCGCCCTATAAAAGTATTTTTCAATTGAATTCCAACTAACAAAGTCCAGAAAATATTTTCCACATATTAAGGACTTGTTTGTGTTTGTGTGTTACGTACAGCACCACCAGGCGGTCCAGTTTGCTGAAGGCGTAATCTGGTACGTGGCTGATGTGGTTCAAAGCGAGGGTCATGGCCTGCAGGGCGGGCAGCTCGTTCAGGGCGGCGGCCGGCACCTCCGTCAGAGAGTTATCATCGAGCCACAGGTGACGGAGCGAGCGCAGGCCGGAGAAACATCCGGAGGGAATGCTGGAGATGTGGTTAGCATCCAGGCGGCTGCAGAGAGATTAAAATACAGCGTTGTTGGGAAATAGTGAATGTACTCTTCCAATATGAGAGTAACATGATAACAAAGGTATCCCAACTGTAGCTGAGCACATGACAGGATGTATGATTACCTAGAAGAGCATCAGACTGTTTTAGGCATCTGATAGCTATGTGATTAACATGATGATTCAGCCTCTATGGAGATAGACATATGACAAGCATGATCATTTCTGACGTGGAGCTAATCTGAACTAAACATTGAATACTGCTTTCTATTCCTCCATCTTGTGACTGTGTAACTCCCTCTCTTGTATCAGCATGTGAAGGACACTGTTCAGGACCTAGTTGATGCTCTGTATGTGATGACTATTTCCATTCTTGAGAGGATCACAATACATGGATCCTGAGATTGAAGCTCAAGCCGGTGACCAATGATTATTAACATTTTTAAGTATTCAGAAAAAGTCAGAATGTTTAGATTTTTGAGGAGAAAGTCAATTTTTTGAGAATTTTGAGAAAAAGTCAGAATTTTGAGATTTTTGAGAAAAAGTCAGATTTTTGAGAAAAGTCAACATCTTTAGATTTTTAGAAAACACAGAATTTTACGATTTTGAGAAAAAGTCAGAATTTTGAGACTATGAAAAAGTCAGAACCGTATTCCTCAATCTTGTGACTGTAACTCCCTCTCTTGTA
>JAAKFY010000003.1:25047116-25049616 GCA_011823955.1 Dissostichus mawsoni
AAAGAAGAAGACAGAGAGAGAGACAGGATGAACAAGAAACAAAGTCTGAAACTGTAGAGAGGTGTATATCAGTATGTAGTGTCTCTACTTTAAAGAGTCCTCTCCTGCTGATGTTCAGGTGTATATCAGTATGTAGTGTCTCTACTTTAAAGAGTCCTCTCCTGATGATGTCCAGGTGTATATCAGTATGTAGTGTCTCTACTTTAAAGAGTCCTCTCCTGCTGATGTTCAGGTGTATATCAGTATGTAGTGTCTCTACTTTAAAGAGTCCTCTCCTGCTGATGTTCAGGTGTATCTCAGTATGTAGTGTCTCTACTTTAAAGAGTCCTCTCCTGCTGATGTTCAGGTATATATCAGTATGTAGTGTCTCTACTTTAAAGAGTCCTCTCCTGCTGATTTCAGGTGTATATCAGTGTGTAGTGTCTCTACTTTAAAGAGTCCTCTCCTGCTGAGGTTCAGGTGTATATCAGTATGTAGTGTCTCTACTTTAAAGAGTCCTCTCCTGCTGATGTTCAGGTGTATATCAGTATGTAGTGTCTCTACTTTAAAGAGTCCTCTCCTGCTGATGTTCAGGTGTATATCAGTATGTAGTGTCTCTACTTTAAAGAGTCCTCTCCTGCTGATGTTCAGGTGTATATCAGTGTGTAGTGTCTCTACTTTAAAGAGTTCTCTCCTGCTGATGTTCAGGTGTATATCAGTATGTAGTGTCTCTACTTTAAAGAGTCCTCTCCTGCTGAGGTTCAGGTGTATATCAGTATGTAGTGTCTCTACTTTAAAGAGTCCATCTCCTGCTGATGTTCAGGTGTATATCAGTATGTAGTGTCTCTACTTTAAAGAGTCCTCTCCTGCTGATGTTCAGGTGTATATCAGTATGTAGCGTCTCTACTTTAAAGAGTCCTCTCCTGCTGAGGTTCAGGTGTATATCAGTATGTAGTGTCTCTACTTTAAAGAGTCCTCTCCTGCTGATGTTCAGGTGTATATCAGTGTGTAGTGTCTCTACTTTAAAGAGTTCTCTCCTGCTGATGTTCAGGTGTATATCAGTATGTAGCGTCTCTACTTTAAAGAGTCCTCTCCTGCTGAGGTTCAGGTGTATATCAGTATGTAGTGTCTCTACTTTAAAGAGTCCTCTCCTGCTGATGTTCAGGTGTATATCAGTATGTAGTGTCTCTACTTTAAAGAGTCCTCTCCTGCTGATGTTCAGGTGTATATCAGTATGTAGCGTCTCTACTTAAAGAGTCCTCTCCTGCTGAGGTTCAGGTGTATATCAGTATGTAGTGTCTCTACTTTAAAGAGTCCTCTCCTGCTGATGTTCAGGTGTATATCAGTATGTAGTGTCTCTACTTTAAGAGTCCTCTCCTGCTGATGTTCAGGTGTATATCAGTATGTAGTGTCTCTACTTTAAAGAGTCCTCTCCTGCTGATGTTCAGGTGTATATCAGTATGTAGTGTCTCTACTTTAAAGAGTGCTCTCCTGCTGATGTTCAGGTGTATATCAGTATGTAGTGTCTCTACTTTAAAGAGTCCTCTCCTGCTGATGTTCAGGTGTATATCAGTATGTAGTGTCTCTACTTTAAAGAGTCCTCTCCTGCTGATGTTCAGGTGTATATCACTATGTAGTGTCTCTACTTTAAAGAGTTGCTTTGATTGGTCAACCGCTTAGAATGTACAATGTGTTGGAGCGCTAGAGTTCCGTAGTGATGTCATTGTGTGCTGGAAGTATATGGGATAAGTAATGTACTGCTGTGTGCGCACGATATCTAAAAGAAAAGTCAACATCAGTTTGATTTGATGCTTTACTTAGAATATTATCTTTAAAGTATTTTAAAAGGATAAACGATACCTTTACCACCTGAACACCGGATAACACCGGATAACGTCTCCAAATTAACTGAAGTACATGTACACACACACACACACACACACACACACACCACACACACACACACACACACCACACACACACACACACACACACACACACACACACTTTGATGTTTTGTTGGATTCGATTCCTGATTGGAGCTTTTAATAAAGACACAAAGAACCTTTGATCGACTGTCGCCGTGTGTGTGTGTGTGTGTGAGTCCATCTGCCTGTCTTAGACTAACTGTAAGGAAAGTGCTTTCATTGACACACACACACACGCACGATCACACACACACGCACGATCACACACACAGCCATTACTGAATAGAAGAAGGTTTTTCTTTAATGAGAGTGAAATTCAAATCCTGGACATTGTGCTGCTTTTACACTCAGCCAAGAAGGGCAGGTTCTCCTTACACACACACACACACACACACACACACACACACAACACACACACACACACACACACACACACACACACACACACACACACACACACCACACACACACACACACACACACACAGTAGTGATGTCATGTTTTTCTCACCTGCTGTGAGGTGAATTAGTTTGAGTGTTTCTCTTCAACAGGAGTTTACACTCAAGTAGAAACACTGAAAACTTCTTTGTTTT
>JAAKFY010000003.1:25052116-25054616 GCA_011823955.1 Dissostichus mawsoni
TTGGCAGTTCTATAATCTAATTATTATCATTATAATAATGATTTGAATTATTATAATTATAGTAATTATTATTATTAGTGCTGCTTTTATTTCGGTTTTATTGGATCTGTTTCATCTACATTGGTTTTAAAGGCAGACTCTGACCCCTAGTGGATAAAAGTTGAACTGCAGCAAGAGCAGAATAAATAAATACAAAATAAATAATAATAATAATAAAACATTATAATAATACAAATAATAATAATTAATAAAATAATTAATTAATACAAAGTCATAATCACGAATTAAAATTGTTTTAAAAATAATTATAATAATAATAAAAAAATCAAGGCACCAATAAATTAAAAATAAATACATAAACTCCATTTTAACATCACAGGAAAATCCCAGAAGGCCTTTTGAATTAAAACCATCCACACAGTCTTATTGTCCCAGATGTTTGTTAATGAAGCAGCACGTGATGAGTTTTAGGATTTCTCCAACATCAGAAACCCCCTGCAGCTCAGTGTGACAGCAGTGATGCGTCATCACGTGACGCTGCAGAGAGGCGGAAGCGAGGAGGAGGCATCACTACGCTGCGACTTCTGAGTATCAGAGACAACGATTAAAAACAACACAGTGGAAAACAAAATAGTAAAATAAATGGGATTTGTATAGCGCTTTCCCGAATGCTCAAAGACGCTTAACATAAAATCAGAACAGAAACTATACAAATGAAACAAAAACATAAATCAAAATACTGCATTTAGTCAATGTGCTGCATTTAAAACCTCACTCAAGTCAAAATTGGAACAAGCAAACATGTAATTAAAGTATAAAAAGTATTGATTGTGGATTAAAATGGTCCTTGTCAGTGTTTTAATATTATACATTATGTTTTTTGTATACATATTAAGTGTAAATGTTGCATTTACTGCTCAAGAAGTTAAAGTGTTTGCTAATTTGAACATTAAAGTATTGATTTTGTCACCAAAAAACTCCTAGGCAGTGATTCTTCTTCCAAATCAGAGACGATCTTTGGCTCAGCTAGCCGGCTAACAGCTAGCTCTCAGAGACGCCATTAGTTTTGGGCGAAAAGCAGCTTCTCTTCGGACAGAAAACGGAACCAGCTCCACCTTTAGACCCGGTTCTCCTCCGCCCGGTGATAAACATCCACCAAACCCGGATTCTCTTCTGCTGTCGAGGCGTTTCTCTCCTGATTTTATCCCAAGTCGGAAGCTGATGTGAAGCTACGCAGGATTAGCATTAGCATCGTTAGCTTGATTGTTGTTTTGATTTTTTCACGAAAAACAACGGTTTTTAATAAGAAAAAAAAGACCATGGCGGCCGGAGGGGCGGGCGGCAAAACCTACTCGTTCAAGGTGGTTCTTCTGGGGGAAGGATGTGTGGGGAAGACGTCCATGGTGCTGCGGTACTGCGAGAACAAATTCAACGACAAACACATCACAACTTTACAGGTAAAACAACACACAATATACAGGTAAAAACACCACAACTGTTCAGGTAAAACAACAACAACAAACGTCACAACTGTACACGTAAACAAACACACAACTTTAAAGGTCAAACATCAACATTTTACAGGTAAGACATCACAGCTGTACAGGTAACACAACCAGGAAGCTATGTTAGCTTAGCATAGCTTGATGTACCTATATAGTTAATGGATAATAAAGGTGGAGGTTTTGTGTGTGTGTGTGTGTGTGTGTGTGTGTGTGTGTGTGTGGTGTGTGTGTGTGTGTGTGTGTGTGTGTGTGTGTGTGTGTGTGTGTGTGTGTGTGTGTGTGTGTGTGTGTGTGTGTTGGTGAAATGTCACTAAATACAATCCATTTCACTACAAATTCAAAGCACTTTAGTCACAATTTATTCAGAAATAATAATAAATGATAAATGCCCTCCAGAAAATGTTTCAAAAAACCAAAAAAAGGGTAAAAATATGTGAAAAATGTTTCAATAAATGTCCTAGAATTTGAAAAAATATTAAAGAAAATAAGGGAAACATATCTGAAAGGTGTTTTATGTTTTGATCAATATTTAACTCTAAAAATATTAACAAATGTCTCGTATTTTCCTTGCTAAAAATGTCAGAAAATATATCAAGAAATGTCCAAACAGTGGAATTTATTACAGTCATGACAATAAATACAATACTGTACCATTAATGCCGGAAAAGGGAGGTTTTCAGGGGAATAGTAGGGGTTAAATACATACACTACTGCTTACAATGTGCATTATAAAACAGTATTAATGCTTCTGTGAGTTACATTTCTATTGCAGAGTATTACACAAGATAATTATTACGCAAGGTATTCTAAATATAGTCCTCTAAGTAACTTGTGCAATTCACAACGGGGCTTTGACAGCCTTCAAAACACCTTCAATTAAAGAAAGACTGTAAAAAGGAATGTCTTAAAGGTCCGTAACACATCTAGTAAACATTGGGTTATAAGTAAGATATAGAGGAATACAGCACACAGTGTGAGTAACAGTAATCCCTGAA
>JAAKFY010000003.1:25062116-25129616 GCA_011823955.1 Dissostichus mawsoni
AAATAAATCCTGTTTTCGACCCAGAGGAGCAGCGGGGGCGAGGGAACAGCGCCACCTGCAGGATAACACATTCAACTACATATTTATTCAATAATATAATCCATACTTCTGTTTGAGCTGCACATTTAAATAAATTATAAATAAAATATGATAACGTTCCAGGTCCTTAGAAGCTGCAGGTGATTTACAACAAATAATTTATAATAATTTAATAATTTAATAAATGAAATCAAACAAAATTACCAGATTTAACAAATCAGATAAAAAAAATAAAATAAATACAAAAACGATCTAAATATGTCCGTCTTTAAAAATGTCTTTTCTTTAAATCATAAATGTATTTATTAATAAAACAACGTTTAATTAATTACAATTTCAGCTGGAAACAAACAAAAAACAAGTATAATTATTTTTGTAAATTTTTTGTATTTATTAATTATTTCATCTCTAAATAATAAATATATATTCATATCTTTCTCATTATTGTGCAGCTCCTTCATCATCCTCCTCTTCTTCATGGTTTTTAACACACACACACACACTCAGAAATAATACCGTGCATGTTGGATTTCTGTAAAAGGCTTTTTTCTGTTTTACTTTTAAAAGAAATGGTGAATAAAAAAACCCTGAAAAGCAGATATTTAATAATTTATATTCACGAGGCGGAGACGGACGCCTGACATCTGTACGTGAACACAAGTTATTGTCTGTGTACTCTGTACTCTGTGTACTTTGTGTACTCTGTGTACTCTGTACTCTGTGTATTCTGTACTCTGTGTACTCTGTACTTTGTTTACTCTGTACTCTGTGTATTCTGTACTCCGTGTACTCTGTGTACTCTGTGTACTCTGTACTCTCTGCACTCTGTGTACTCTGTACTCTGTGTACTCTGTGTACTCTGTACTCCGTGTACTCTGTGTACTCTGTGTATTCTGTACTCTGTGCACTCTGTACTCTCTGCACTCTGTGTACTCTGTACTCTCTGCACTCTGTGTACTCTGTACTCTGTACTTTGTTTACTCTGTACTCTGTACTCTGTACTTTGTGTACTCTGTACTTTGTTTACTCTGTACTCTGTACTTTGTTTACTCTGTACTCTGTACTCTGTGTATTCTGTACTCTGTGTACTCTTTGCACTCTGTACTCTTTGCACTCTGTACTTTGTGTACTCTGTACTCTGTGTACTCTGCGTACTCTGTACTCTGTGTACTCTGTACTCTTTGCACTCTGTACTCTGTGTACTCTGTACTCTGTGTACTCTGCGTACTCTGTACTCTGTGTACTCTGCGTACTCTGTACTCTGCGTACTCTGTACTCTGTACTCTGTGTACTTTTACTGTCTTTAAACCCTGTAGCTCCTTTAGTCGCGGCACATTTTAGGTAAAATCAAAGGCTTACGGAAGCTGGGTCGTACTCTGAGAAAGATTCAAATGGTTTATTTACAGAATAAAATATATAAATAAAACGTGTTCTCCCATACACTTGCATTTTCTCTGAGGTGAAGAAGACATGTGACATTTTGTAGAGAAAGAGTGGACATTTGATGAGAAAATCTAATGTGGTTTAAAGTCAAGAATATAAAAGACATTTTTAAATAATCTCTGATATTATAAAGTCATAAATCCACGAAAATAATTAAGAAAAGTTCGGATTTAAAAGAGAAAAACCACGTAGTATTTAAAGAAGATGAAGCGGTGACTTGAATATCCAATTAGAGATCAGTAATATATCATCAAATAAATAGAAATGTACGAAATAAATACTTTAAAGGTCTCCTATTATTTAAAATCCTCTTCTTCATGTCTCTTCTACATCAACATGTGTCCCTCTTCTTCATGTCTCTCCTACATCAACATGTGTCCCTTCTTCTTCATGTCTCTTCTACATCAACATGTGTCCCCTCTTCTTCATGTCTCCTCTACATCAACACGTGTCCCCTCTTCTTCATGTCTCTTCTACATCAACATGTGTCCCTTCTTCTTCATGTCTCTCCTACATCAACATGTGTCCCCTCTTCTTCATGTCTCTTCTACATCAACATGTGTCCCTTCTTCTCATGTCTCTTCTACATCAACATGTGTCCCCTCTTCTTCATGTCTCTTCTACATCAACATGTGTCCCCTCTTCTTCATGTCTCTTCTACATCAACATGTGTCCCTTCTTCTTCATGTCTCTTCTACATCAACATGTGTCCCCTCTTCTTCATGTCTCTTCTACATCAACATGTGTCCCCTCTTCTTCATGTCTCTTCTACATCAACATGTGTCCCCTCTTCTTCATGTCTCTTCTACATCGACATGTGTCCCTTCTTCTTCATGTCTCTTCTACATCAACATGTGTCCCTCTTCTTCATGTCTCTTCTACATCAACATGTGTCCCCTCTTCTTCATGTCTCTTCTACATCAACATGTGTCCCTTCTTCTTCATGTCTCTTCTACATCAACATGTGTCCCCTCTTCTTCATGTCTCTTCTACATCAACATGTGTCCCCTCTTCTTCATGTCTCTTCTACATCAACATGTGTCCCCTCTTCTTCATGTCTCTTCTACATCAACATGTGTCCCTCTTCTTCATGTCTCCTCTACATCAACATGTGTCCCCTCTTCTTCATGTCTCTCCTACATCAACATGTGTCCCCTCTTCTTCATGTCTCTCCTACATCAACATGTGTCCCCTCTTCTCCATGTCTCTTCTACATCAGCATGTGTCCCCTCTTCTTCATGTCTCTTCTACATCAACATGTGTCCCCTCTTCTTCATGTCTCTTCTACATCAACATGTGTCCCCTCTTCTTCATGTCTCTTCTACATCAACATGTGTCCCCTCTTCTCCATGTCTCTTCTACATCAGCATGTGTCCCCTCTTCTTCATGTCTTCTACATCAACATGTGTCCCCTCTTCTTCATGTCTCTTCTACATCAACATGTGTCCCCTCTTCTTCATGTCTCTTCTACATCAACATGTGTCCCCTCTTCTCCATGTCTCTTCTACATCAGCATGTGTCCCCTCTTCTTCATGTCTCCTCTACATCAACATGTGTCCCCTCTTCTTCATGTCTCTTCTACATCAACATGTGTCCCCTCTTCTTCATGTCTCTTCTACATCAACATGTGTCCCCTCTTCTTCATGTCTCTTCTACATCAACATGTGTCCCCTCTTCTTCATGTCTCTTCTACATCAACATGTGTCCCCTCTTCTTCATGTCTCTTCTACATCAACATGTGTCCCCTCTTCTTCATGTCTCTTCTACATCAACATGTGTCCCCTCTTCTCCATGTCTCCTCTACATCAACATGTGTCCCCTCTTCTTCATGTCTCTTCTACATCAACATGTGTCCCCTCTTCTCCATGTCTCTTCTACATCAACATGTGTCCCCTCTTCTTCATGTCTCTTCTACATCAACATGTGTCCCCTCTTCTTCATGTCTCTTCTACATCAACATGTGTCCCCTCTTCTTCATGTCTCTTCTACATCAACATGTGTCCCCTCTTCTTCATGTCTCTTCTACATCAACATGTGTCCCCTCTTCTTCATGTCTCTCCTACATCAACATGTGTCCCCTCTTCTTCATGTCTCTTCTACATCAACATGTGTCCCCTCTTCTTCATGTCTCTTCTACATCAACATGTGTCCCCTCTTCTTCATGTCTCTTCTACATCAACATGTGTCCCCTCTTCTTCATGTCTCTTCTACATCAACATGTGTCCCCTCTTCTTCATGTCTCTCCTACATCAACATGTGTCCCCTCTTCTTCATGTCTCTTCTACATCAACATGTGTCCCCTCTTCTTCACGTCTCTTCTACATCAACATGTGTCCCCTGTTCTTCATGTCTCTTCTACATCAACATGTGTCCCCTCTTCTTCATGTCTCTCCTACATCAACATGTGTCCCCTCTTCTTCATGTCTCTTCTACATCAACATGTGTCCCCTCTTCTTCACGTCTCTTCTACATCAACATGTGTCCCCTGTTCTTCATGTCTCTTCTACATCAACATGTGTCCCCTCTTCTTCATGTCTCTACATCAACATGTGTCCCCTCTTCTTCATGTCTCTTCTACATCAACATGTGTCCCCTCTTCTTCATGTCTCCTCTACATCAACATGTGTCCCCTCTTCTTCATGTCTCTTCTACATCAACATGTGTCCCCTCTTCTTCATGTCTCTTCTACATCAACATGTGTCCCCTCTTCTTCATGTCTCTTCTACATCAACATGTGTCCCCTTTCTTCATGTCTCTTCTACATCAACATGTGTCCCCTCTTCTTCATGTCTCTTCTACATCAACATGTGTCCCCTCTTCTTCATGTCTCTTCTACATCAACATGTGTCCCCTCTTCTCCATGTCTCCTCTACATCAACATGTGTCCCCTCTTCTTCATGTCTCTTCTACATCAACATGTGTCCCCTCTTCTCCATGTCTCTTCTACATCAACATGTGTCCCCTCTTCTTCATGTCTCTTCTACATCAACATGTGTCCCTCTTCTTCATGTCTCTTCTACATCAACATGTGTCCCCTCTTCTTCATGTCTCTTCTACATCAACATGTGTCCCCTCTTCTTCATGTCTCTTCTACATCAACATGTGTCCCCTCTTCTTCATGTCTCTCCTACATCAACATGTGTCCCTCTTCTTCATGTCTCTTCTACATCAACATGTGTCCCCTCTTCTTCATGTCTCTTCTACATCAACATGTGTCCCCTCTTCTTCATGTCTCTTCTACATCAACATGTGTCCCCTCTTCTTCATGTCTCTTCTACATCAACATGTGTCCCCTCTTCTTCATGTCTCTCCTACATCAACATGTGTCCCCTCTTCTTCATGTCTCTTCTACATCAACATGTGTCCCCTCTTCTTCACGTCTCTTCTACATCAACATGTGTCCCCTGTTCTTCATGTCTCTTCTACATCAACATGTGTCCCCTCTTCTTCATGTCTCTCCTACATCAACATGTGTCCCCTCTTCTTCATGTCTCTTCTACATCAACATGTGTCCCCTCTTCTTCACGTCTCTTCTACATCAACATGTGTCCCTCTTCTTCATGTCTCTTCTACATCAACATGTGTCCCCTCTGTGTAAAGAGACTCTGAAAGTTTCAGGAACAAAGATTCTCTCTCTTTTTCTCCTGATCCATTTCTATAAAAACCTGTCTGAAAATGAGCTGATCAGATTTTGGCCACTTTATGATGTCATAACGATGTTTTGTCTTGTGTAACCATTAGCCAATCAGCAACCAAGGTAACCCCCCCCCCCCCCTTATCACCTGAATCTCCTCCTAGAGCACCATTGAGTTCTTTCTAACCAAATCTCTCTCAGAGGGGCGTGGGGAGGGGCTCCTTATTTTCATCTAAAGTAACAGACAGAAGAGGCTTCTCATTTCTCTAATTCCCCTCCTCGACTCCTATCCTCGTGTCTTAGTCCCGCCCACAGGAGATGCGAGCGGAGGAGCCGAGGAGGGGAACCGAGGAGAGAGGAGTGGAAGCAGCAGGCGGTTAGAGAAATGAGAAATCCTCTCCTCTGAGCGGTCATTTTAAAGAGACGTCCATTAATGATGACAGGAGGCACAGCAGCACTCTGTCTGATGGACAGATGTGTTCATGATGACAGGAGGCTCAGCAGCCCTGTCTGATGGACAGATGTGTTCATGATGACAGGAGGCTCAGCTGCCCTCTGTCTGATGGACAGATGTGTTCATGATGACAGGAGGCACAGCAGCCCTCTGTCTGATGGACAGATGTGTTCATGATGACAGGAGGCACAGCAGCCCTCTGTCTGATGGACAGATGTGTTCATGATGACAGGAGGCACAGCAGCCCTCTGTCTGATGGACTGATGTGTTCATGATGACAGGAGGCACAGCAGCCCTCTGTCTGATGGACAGATGTGTTCATGATGACAGGAGGCTCAGCAGCCCTCTGTCTGATGGACAGATGTGTTCATAATGACAGGAGGCACAGCAGCCCTCTGTCTGATGGACTGATGTGTTCATGATGACAGGAGGCACAGCAGCCCTCTGTCTGATGGACAGATGTGTTCATGATGACAGGAGGCACAGCAGCACTCTGTCTGATGGACAGATGTGTTCATAATGACAGGAGGCACAGCAGCCCTCTGTCTGATGGACAGATGTGTTCATGATGACAGGAGGCACAGCAGCCCTCTGTCTGATGGACTGATGTGTTCATGATGACAGGAGGCACAGCAGCCCTCTGTCTGATGGACAGATGTGTTCATAATGACAGGAGGCACAGCAGCCCTCTGTCTGATGGACTGATGTGTTCATGATGACAGGAGGCACAGCAGCCCTCTGTCTGATGGACAGATGTGTTCATGATGACAGGAGGCTCAGCAGCCCTCTGTCTGATGGACAGATGTGTTCATGATGACAGGAGGCTCAGCAGCCCTCTGTCTGATGGACAGATGTGTTCATGATGACAGGAGGCTCAGCAGCCCTCTGTCTGATGGACAGATGTGTTCATGATGACAGGAGGCTCAGCAGCCCTCTGTCTGATGGACAGATGTGTTCATGATGACAGGAGGCTCAGCAGCCCTCTGTCTGATGGACAGATGGTTCATAATGACAGGAGGCTCAGCAGCCCTCTGTCTGATGGACAGATGTGTTCATGATGACAGGAGGCTCAGCTGCCCTCTGTCTGATGCATTGATGTGTTCATGATGACAGGAGGCTCAGCAGCCCTCTGTCTGATGGCCAGATGTGTTCATGAGGACAGGAGGCTCAGCAGCCCTCTGTCTGATGGACAGATGTGTTCATGACGACAGGAGGCACAGCAGCCCTCTGTCTGATGGACAGATGTGTTCATGAGGACAGGAGGCTCAGCAGCCCTCTGTCTGATGGACAGATGTGTTCATGACGACAGGAGGCTCAGCAGCCCTCTGTCTGATGGACAGATGTGTTCATGATGACAGGAGGCTCAGCAGCCCTCTGTCTGATGGACAGATGTGTTCATGATGACAGGAGGCACAGCAGCACTCTGTCTGATGGACAGATGTGTTCATGAGGACAGGAGGCTCAGCAGCCCTCTGTCTGATGGACAGATGTGTTCATGAGGACAGGAGGCTCAGCAGCCCTCTGTCTGATGGACAGATGTGTTCATGATGACAGGAGGCACAGCAGCACTCTGTCTGATGGACAGATGTGTTCATGATGACAGGAGGCACAGCAGCACTCTGTCTGATGGACAGATGTGTTCATGATGACAGGAGGCTCAGCAGCCCTCTGTCTGATGGACTGATGTGACGACTTATATATTTACTTTGATTCATTCACAGTGCGGTATAATGAGACAATAACAGGCTACAGATGCAGACACACACACACACACACACACACACACACACACACACACACACACACACACAAACACACACACACACCCACACACACACACACACACACACACACACACACACACACATATATTATATAAATATATACAATTCAGAATCAAACCCCCCCCCCCCGTCTCTCTGGTCGCTGAAATGAGGAAATGAAATTACGGGCCAAAAGTTGTATTTACAATTATTACAAGTAAGCATAGGACACCAAACCAACTGAGACCCGTCTGTCCGCCGCATCTACGCACTGTACCACACACTGTACCACCCACACACACACACACACACACACACACACACACACACACAGACCTACACACTGTACCACACACACCACCTACACACTGTACCACACACACACCTACACACTGTACCACACACACCTACACACTGTACCACACACAGACCTACACACTGTACCACACACACCTACGCACTGTACCACACACACCTACGCACTGTACCACACACACCTACACACTGTACCACACACACCTACGCACTGTACCACACACACCTACACACTGTACCACACACACACACCTACACACTGTACCACACACACCTACACTGTACCACACACACCTACACACTGTACCACACACACCTACGCACTGTACCACACACACCTACACACTGTACCACACACACTACACACTGTACCACACACACCTACACGCACTGTACCACACAGACCTACACACTGTACCACACACAGACCTACACACTGTACCACACACACCTACACACTGTACCACACACCTACACACTGTACACACACACCTACACACTGTACCACACACACCTACACACTGTACCACACACACACCTACACACTGTACCACACACACCTACACACTGTACCACACACACACACTACACACTGTACCACACACACCTACACACTGTACCACACACACCTACACACTGTACCACACACACCTACACACTGTACCACACACACCTACACACTGTACCACACACACCTACACACTGTACCACACACACCTACACACTGTACCACACACACCTACACACTGTACCACACACACCTACAGCTCCTAAAGCATATATCAGGCTACAGCCGTTGTGTATTTATTTTGTGAAGCACTAAACGGTCTTAGAAAAATATGGACTCTTTGTTTGTAGAAATAAACTAAAGCAAACACAGAGAGTAATGTCGGCCTGTTAGACTGAGAGATATATTTATACACACTGCTCTGCTTTCTGCACGGACCTCACAGCTGTTCTCTCTGGAAACATCGCGTCGCAATGAAAGCAGTTACTAAAATAATATCCAGGGGATGCATGCAGAGCTGTGATTGGCTGAGATCAGTCCGGCCGTGCGTCACGTTCCGTTCCCGGAAATGCATCCGCGGAGGACCGTGGAGCCATCAGTGTATCCTCGATCATAGCTCCTCCAGAGAGCCTCCTCGATGCTCGATGCTCGGTCCTTGATGTGCATTTAGAGAAATGATGTCCTTCAACATGGCGCGCTGAAATCCATTTCCGGGTCACTACCGGAGGACCGAGGAGTCGAGGAGGGAAATTAGAGTATTGAGAAGCCTCTATTGAATCAGCACTTTTGAAACGGGCTGAAACAGAGGGGATTATGGGTAATGCTGCAATTATCTGTTTGGTGTTTCAGCCAATCAGAGACAGGCTCTGGATATATCTGAGACCTGTGATATATTGATGAAGAACAGGAGAATAAGGGACCTTTAAATATTCTCTGAGATTTTGAAGTCATACATTTATGGGAAATTGTAAATGTATGTAAAAGCTTGGATATCTTTAGTGATTTGAGTCAAAGAAAAGTAAAATCCCTGAATATAAACTCCCAAATGTACGAGGACAAATCGGGGGGGGAAAGTGAAAAAAACAAGACATGTTTTTTCCAGTGTTCTCTTTCAAAGGTGTGATTTCTTTTCACTGTCAATGTGCCACTTTAATCAAAGTAATTATACTTTTTAAATTCTCAAAAAATTGCTCCCAAATTTATGAGAAAAACTCGAGCAAAAAGTGTTGAAATAATAGATTTTCCTTCTAATTCTTTCTCATAAATGTGTTGTTTCTTTGCAGTAAATGCTCCAGTGAATTCTCAGTCATTCAGATTTCGTTTCTTGTAATATTCCCCGATCAGTCATCCTTTACCTCCAGCGGACCTTTTGTCATAATCTCTTCTACTTAGCCGTAGGGTCGCCGGTTCAAGTCCCCGACCAGACCTAAATATGGAATGTGGACTGCTACTTGGAGAGGTCCCAGTTCACCTCCTGCCCTGCCGTGGTGCCCTTGAGCAAGGCACCGGACACCCCTTCCCCCATCCTGACTTTGTTCAAAACCCAGATCTGCCTTTGGGAAATAATCGGTTCTGTAATTTTATAAACTGCTCGTGTCAAAAGTGTTTTGTAAAGATGACGGTCTTTAGAAAACTGGATTTTACAGGAAAACTAATCTTATTCTAAGAAATGTAATCACATGCATTGAAAGTATAAGTCTGGATATTCTTATACTAGTTAATAAATATCCAACCAGTTTGTTTTGTATTTTTTTATTTTCTGAAAGTCATCAGTTTACAGCTTTAGTCACAAAGAGACAATCAGCACAAATATTGCAAAGCATTTTTCCCTTTGTATCAAATTCCACCAACTGGCCTGTTGTTTAATTAAGAGACTTTCTCCCTTTTTAAAATACACATTTCAATCAAAATAACATTTTTTTTACATCACCTGGATTTCAAACTAAAAGCATTTGAATTTCAAAATAAGTCTGTTTTTACACGTTTGACAAAAGATATCTTAAATATAAAATATGTTTTTGTTAGATTTAAGTCAAAGTGGAAGATAATACATTCACGTTGCAAAGCTTTGTGCGTTAAAAAGACCCATTACATATAAAAAATGACTATTTCAGTGCAGGCATTGAAGGCACTTCGGTCATCAAACTACATTCATTTGATGGTTTTAAGCCATTAAGAAAAAGAAAAGTATCAAAAAGTTGCTTTTTAAACATTATAACAACAGATAAATGAAAGTGAAACTGCAGCAACGAAAAAAAAAAATGATGGAATGAAAATAAAAAACAGAGAGGATGCTGGGAAATGTATTTCTTTTATATATTATTTTTTTAAACATATTTTTCAACAATTTATCAAACCTTTAAATTAGTGATTTTTCAATGAAGTTTGACTCTAAGCCTTTCCAGGATTTCTTTTTAAATTTTAAACACTTTTTTAATTTGAACTAATTTCCTTTTCTTTTGTAAAATATGGAACACACAGTTCCTTAGAAAACAGTCACATTTTAAGGAATAAATTGCCAAAATGTTGTCGCAAATTCAAAACGTGTATTAGAAATTAATCTAAAGCCAAAACGTATTTATTATAATTTTTTAATTGTGATGCTGCTTAAAAAAAAAAAAACGAGCCAAAATGGAGAGAATAAAGTGTCAATGTTCTTAAACTAAATATTTTGCAACCTAGACCCTAACCCAAAAAGAAATGAACAGAATCAGACAAAAAAACATCCGTGATTAATACATCAGATTCACTCTAAACTAAAAAAAATGATTTAAAATGTTTCTTCAGATTTTTCAAAAAGCTGATTTGCATTAGAGAATAAATCCGATGTCACAGTAAGGCACGATATGGCGCTGAATGAATACATGAAGAGGAAGAGGAAGAGGAAGAGGAGGAGGAGAGTTTAATACTCCGGAGGGTTTTTCAGCTCCTCGTATTTGGGCGGCATGGGGAGAAGATGGCGGGGACCGTCATCATCACCGGGGCACGGACGCCGTGACGCATCTGATGGATCATCACCGAGCTCAGAGCCAGCCCAGCAGCTGCAGGGGGTCATGGGTGCAATGTTTAGTATTCAATAACAAAGGAGAACAGGAAGTGAGACGAAGAGGTAAATACAATTCTACTTTTTAGGGAGTTTTTTTAATGTTAAAGGTCACCTATCGTGCAGTTTGTAGGCAATATCATAGGTCTCAGATATATACAAATATATAAACATGTCTATGAAGTGTTTTGCTCCAAACACCAAACAGATCACCCATTCTAGCCACGCCTCATATCCTCTCTTTCACTTCCTGTTTCTAAAGTGCTGATTTGGGTATAAAGCTTTAAAGAGGAGGGGTCTGAGCTCATGCGGACCCGGCAGCTACTGTCTAAACTAAATACTGCCGTGATGAAACGCCATATCATGGATTATCAAGGATTCTCTCTGAAACAGTATGGAGCTCAAAGGCTTTCTCTCTTGCCGGTTATACCACAAGGTGAGTTCCTTTTATTTCCTGCTTCTTCACACACATGCTCTCCAGTACAGGTTAGCTCTGAGTGTTAGCGATGCTAATGTAAACACCGACCATATTACGTCCAAAACAGTCGGGCATTGTTTCTGATAGCAACGTTTCTGATAGGGCCGTGGGTCCACATTTCAGATATTACGTCATATCGGACGCAAATCTGGATCAGCTCCGTTGTTCCCCCGTTTTTAGAGATTTGGGTACGAAGGAAAAGAGAGGGTTTTATTTTCTGACGCTGCGTGAGTTCCTGACACACCGGGGACACACCGGGGACACATCTTATGTATAAAAGACATCAAAAAGGTGCATTTTGCATGATAGGTCCCCTTTAAAATACAGGAAAATATATTAAAATAATATTAGCACAATCATAACAGAATCAAATCTGTTATATTCTCTAAAAAAAGTAAAATGACGGTGATGTGTTGTTTTGGATACTGTTGACAGTTCTGTGGAAGTGGCCGTGTCAGACCTGACCTTTACCTCACCTCCTCTATTAAGCTTACCATTGATAAAAAGATGCTAAATTGGCTGTGAATGGAAAGGATGTATGTTTCCTTCTTTGTGGTTCAGACGTGTGAAACCAGGCATGTGAAACTAGATAGAACATTCTGAACTTTTGACCGATACGCACTAAACATTCTAGATGGTGCAATAAAAGCCTAAAAGTTCCAGCTACCATTCAGAGAAGGCGCTTGTGGTTTTTGACACCTTGAGAGCGGCTACAGCGGGTATGAAGTCTGAGGCACAGGATGCAGGACACACGACTCGAATCAACTTCCTGAGCCAGCGAATCGTAGAGACAAGCTGCCCTTATTGTCTCTGTTAATAATAAAGTCTCTGTTGATGAATTAAAGAATAAAGTTTGCATATTTGAAATAGAAATGTTTAAGAAAAGAATTAGATTCTTTGATTGTAAGACATGACATTGACAATGTGTTCTGCTTTCATGGAAAATGTTCATATTCCCTCTCTTTAAAATGACATATCTGTACTATAAGTTTGTATTTGTTTAAATTTTAAACCTTAAATGTTTTAATGTTCAATAATTAAAAGTTGAACAGTTGTGACCTCCTTCTGAGTGAAAGAGAGGAAGGGGGAGACCACCTGACGCAGAGAGGGAGGGGGAGACCACCTGATGCAGAGAGGGAGGGGGAGACCACCTGATGCAGAGAGGGAGGGGGAGACCACCTGATGCAGAGAGGGAGGGGAGACCACCTGATGCAGAGAGGGAGGGGGAGACCACCTGACGCAGAGAGGGAGGGGAGACCACCTGATGCAGAGAGGGAGGGGGAAGAAGGAACGAGACCGTGCTTTGACTTTTGACTTGTGAACCTGTTGCTATGGTATTTTGACTTGGTGTCTTTGTTATTTTTTAAGGATTCTTTTTAATCAATTTTTGTTAAAACCTCAATAAAACCGGTTTGTACTTTGTACACTTCGACCCAAACTCCTGGTCTCTCTCTCGTGGTCTCTGAAGGTATCTGCTTGGTCTTAGAGTGAGGTAAGAACACCCTTCCTTGGAAAAGGCTGACATTAGTTGATCATTTGGATTTAAATTGTTTAAGGGGAATAGGAACTCTGCTAAGGTTAAACTATAGTTTCACATTGGTTACTGTGGTCGAGGTGGTTTTGATGAATGTTGAAATATGACATGCTCTGCTGATGTGTTGATATCACTGCTGTGACATTAATGTTTGACTCTGGCTGTGTTTGATATTACATTTGCATTGTTTTGATTGATATATTTGGGGATCAAGAGAGGGTGGGGTTAGGGACTGTGGTTCTGCAGCTGCCCTAATTACCAGGGAGTCTCCCATTAACAGAGGGATTCTCCTCCAGGTGCAGTTTAGATGCTGCTCTGGGGTTCTACCAGCCCACCAACACCTACTACACCATACACACCGTTTTGCTATCCTGGCGGTCGGAGACCGACGCTTTAGTGCCTGAAATAAGTGATACGACGGGCAGCGTGGTGTTAGAGGCCACGCTGTAAACGCCCCCCTAAACAGATTACGTTGATCTTGCGTGTAGATTCTGGGGGGTTTTGAAGTCCTAAAAAGATTGGACGGCCGTCACCGGAGCCTTATCAGCACCGGAGTTCGGTATCGGAGACGGCCTAGATATTAACATTGGTGTATGATGTTGTATGGTTGCTGGGATTTAGGTGTTAAATCTATTTTAAAACAATAATATTAACACAATAATAACAAAATAATCTTCCCCTTTTCCCAAGTTGTATTCTGAGATAACGAGGTAACTTCGCAAAAAAAAACGTACCAATGTGGATATTTTCAGATATTTAAAAAGGGTTATTTAACGAGAAAAACCTCACAATTAATGAGAAAAACACGTACGAATTAACAGTAAAATCATCCCAGATTAAAGTGGTAAAAATATAAGAAAATAAAAAGTAATATTTGAAATAAATAAATAAATAGGGTTTATGTTAATAAATATAAAAGATAAAGGAGATCAAATATTAATTCTCACCGCCAGAACAGCCAGAGTGAAGAAGAATCCGATCACGATGTCGGCGATGAGCAGGACGTATTGAAGGACGATCGGGAAACACGTCTGGAGACGAGAGAAAACGTTTGTTTAAAAAGGTGGATAATTATTTATTATTTTCTGCCTCTTTAATATCTCGGCTTCACTCACCTTCTCGTAGATCACCTTCTGCTCCAGGTGTTCCTGCAGGAAACCACAGAAGAAGAGAAACGTGAGTCACCTGGACACTTAGGTCCAATCCCAAACCACTCCCTACACCCTACCCACTACCCCTATCCCTACCCCTACACACTACCCCTACACACTACACCCTACCACTACCCCTACACACTACCCCTACACCCTACCCACTACCACTACACCCTAGCCACTACCCCTACACCTACCCCTACCCACTACCCCTACACCCTACCCACTACCACTACAACTACCCCTACACACTACACCCTACCACTACCCTACACACTACCCTATACCCTACCCCTACACCCTACCCACTACCACTACACCCTACACACTACCCTTACACCCTACCCACTACCCCTACACACTACACCCTACCCACTACCACTACACCCTAGCCCTACCCCTACACCTACCCACTACCCCTACACCCTACCCACTACCCCTACACCCTACCCACTACCCCTACACACTACCCTACACACTACACCCTACCACTACCCTACACCCTACCCCTACACACTACACCCTACCACTACCCCTACACACTACACCCTACCCTACCCTACCCCTACACCCTACCCCTACACACTACACCCTGTCGATCGGAGCATCCCTATTAAATATATTATATTGTTTCATAAACTCACGGTGAAGATGGTCTGGCAGATCCCTCCCTCTCTACGGCTCGGTTGCACAGGCACGTGTCGGGGATGCTGTCCTCCCAGTCCCTGTAGCTGAACAGACCGCAGCACTGCAGCTAAAACACCACAGAAGAATATAAACATCAGCACTGCAGCTCAAACACCACAGAAGAAGATATAAACATCAGCACTGCAGCTCAAACACCACAGAAGAAGATATAAACATCAGCATTGCAGCTCAAACACCACAGAAGAAGCAGGGCCGTTGATCAGCGTTACACAAAGCCGAAAGTAGGTTTTTCTTAAAGATTAATCTTAAATGACTCCATTTATCTGTAAATACAGAAAAAAGGATCAGATCTTTATCTTTCCGACGGTCCTTGAATGTATCACATGGGACAAATATTTACATCAAGAAAAATCTATATAATTGTTTTAGTTTTTATTAATGTGCCGTGCTATGATGCCCCTGTGGGTTCATCTGGAGAGGGTGTGGCTGTGCTGTGAGGCCCCTGTGGGTTCATCTGGAGAGGTGTGGCTGTGCTGTGATGCCCATGTGGGTTCATCTGGAGAGGTGTGGCTGTGCTGTGATGCCCCTGTGGGTTCATCTGGAGAGGTGTGGCTGTGCTATAATGCCCCTGTGGGTTCATCTGAAGAGGGTGTGGCTGTGCTATAATGCCCCTGTGGGTTCATCTGGAGAGGTGTGGCTGTGCTGTGATGCCCCTGTGGGTTCATCTGAAGAGGGTGTGGCTGTGCTGTGATGCCCCTGTGGGTTCATCTGGAGAGGTGTGGCTGTGCTGTGATGCCCCTGTGGGTTCATCTGGAGGGTGTGGCTGTGCTGTGATGCCCCTGTGGGTTCATCTGGAGAGGTGTGGCTGTGCTGTGATGCCCCTGTGGGTTCATCTGGAGAGGGTGTGGCTGTGATGTGATGCCCCTGTGGGTTCATCTGGAGAGGTGTGGCTGTGCTGTGATGCCCCTGTGGTTCACCTGGAGAGGGTGTGGCTGTGCGGTGATGCCCCTGTGGGTTCACCTGTGAGTGTGGCTGTGATGTGATGCCCCTGTGGGTTCACTGGAGAGGTGTGGCTGTGATGTGATGCCCCTGTGGGTTCACCTGGAGAGGTGTGGCTGTGATGTGATGCCCCTGTGGGTTCATCTGGAGAGGGTGTGGCTGTGCTGTGATGCCCCTGTGGGTTCATCTGGAGAGGTGTGGCTGTGCTGTGATGCCCCTGTGGGTTCATCTGGAGGGTGTGGCTGTGCTGTGATGCCCCTGTGGGTTCATCTGGAGAGGTGTGGCTGTGCTGTGATGCCCCTGTGGGTTCATCTGGAGAGGGTGTGGCTGTGCTGTGATGCCCCTGTGGGTTCACCTGGAGAGGGTGTGGCTGTGCTGTGATGCCCCTGTGGGTTCATCTGGAGAGTGTGGCTGTGCTGTGATGCCCCTGTGGGTTCATCTGGAGAGGTGTGGCTGTGCTGTGATGCCCCTGTGGCTTCATCTGGAGAGGTGTGGCTGTGCTGTGATGCCCCTGTGGGTTCATCTGGAGAGGGTGTGGCTGTGCTGTGATGCCCCTGTGGGTTCATCTGGAGAGGTGTGGCTGTGCTGTGATGCCCCTGTGGCTTCATCTGGAGAGGGTGTGGCTGTGCTGTGATGCCCCTGTGGGTTCACCTGGAGAGTGTGGCTGTGCTTTGATGCCCCTGTGGGTTCACCTGGAGAGGGTGTGGCTGTGCTGTGATGCCCCTGTGGGTTCACCTGGAGAGGGTGTGGCTGTGCTGTGATGCCCCTGTGGGTTCACCTGGAGAGGGTCTGGCTGTGCTGTGATGCCCCTGTGGGTTCCTCTGGAGAGGTGTGGCTGTGCGGTGATGCCCCTGTGGGTTCACCTGGAGAGGGTGTGGCTGTGCTGTGATGCCCCTGTGGGTTCACCTGGAGAGGTGTGGCTGTGCTGTGATGCCCCTGTGGGTTCACCTGGAGAGGTGTGGCTGTGCTGTGATGCCCCTGTGGGTTCACCTGGAGAGGGTGTGGCTGTGCTGTGATGCCCCTGTGGGTTCACCTGGAGAGGTGTGGCTGTGCTGTGATGCCCCTGTGGGTTCACCTGGAGAGGGTGTGGCTGTGCTGTGATGCCCCTGTGGGTTCATCTGGAGAGGGTGTGGCTGTGATGTGATGCCCCTGTGGGTTCATCTGGAGAGGGTGTGGCTGTGCTGTGATGCCCCTGTGGGTTCACCTGGAGAGGTGTGGCTGTGCTGTGATGCCCCTGTGGGTTCACCTGGAGAGGTGTGGCTGTGCTGTGATGCCCCTGTGGGTTCACCTGGAGAGGTTGTGGCTGTGCTGTGATGCCCCTGTGGGTTCACCTGGAGAGGGTGTGGCTGTGCTGTGATGCCCCTGTGGGTTCACCTGGAGAGGGTGTGGCTGTGCTGTGATGCCCCTGTGGGTTCACCTGGAGAGGTGTGGCTGTGCTGTGATGCCCCTGTGGGTTCATCTGGAGAGGGTGTGGCTGTGCTGTGATGCCCCTGTGGGTTCATCTGGAGAGGGTGTGGCTGTGATGTGATGCCCCTGTGGGTTCATCTGGAGAGGGTGTGGCTGTGCTGTGATGCCCCTGTGGGTTCACCTGGAGAGGGTGTGGCTGTGCTGTGATGCCCCTGTGGGTTCATCTGGAGAGGGTGTGGCTGTGCTGTGATGCCCCTGTGGGTTCATCTGGAGAGGTGGGCTGTGATGTGATGCCCTGTGGGTTCACCTGGAGAGGTGTGGCTGTGCTGTGATGCCCCTGTGGGTTCACCTGGAGAGGTGTGGCTGTGCTGTGATGCCCCTGTGGGTTCACCTGGAGAGGTGTGGCTGTGCGGTGATGCCCCTGTGGGTTCACCTGGAGAGGGTGTGGCTGTGATGTGATGCCCCTGTGGGTTCATCTGGAGAGGGTGTGGCTGTATGTGATGCCCCTGTGGGTTCATCTGGAGAGGGTGTGGCTGTGATGTGATGCCCCTGTGGGTTCCTCTGGAGAGGGTGTGGCTGTGCTGTGATGCCCCTGTGGGTTCATCTGGAGAGGGTGTGGCTGTGATGTGATGCCCCTGTGGGTTCACCTGAGAGGTGTGGCTGTGCTGTGATGCCCCTGTGGGTTCCTCTGGAGAGTGTGGCTGTGCTGTGATGCCCCTGTGGGTTCCTCTGGAGAGGTGTGGCTGTGCTGTGATGCCCCTGTGGGTTCATCTGGAGAGATGTGCTGTGCTGTGATGCCCCTGTGGGTTCCTCTGGAGAGGTGTGGCTGTGCTGTGATGCCCCTGTGGGTTCACCTGGAGAGGTGTGGCTGTGCTGCCTTGATTGCAGTAACTCAGGGCACCTGGGTCTGGTGCCCTGCAGCTGTTTAAAGCCTCTGCTCTCTCCTACAGGAACCCGGTTCGGTTGAGTATGCTATGAGTTTCTTCAGTTGCTTCACTTTGTGCACTTCAACACTCTCACACTCATACATGTCCATGAAATCCTCACCCTGCAGTTACACTACTGATACCACTGACATCCACACCTCATGATTTACTTGTTTTGCACTTTGAACCACTTGCTTTAATAAACATCTTTTGTTAAAGCGTTGATATGGTGTGTCTCCTCTTTGTTGTGGCCTTTTGAGCCAGGTCATAACAAGTACATCAAACATTCCTTAAAATGTAACTCAAACTTGCAGAAACCAGATCATATGTTTTCAAATACTTACTGCAGACACAATAATTAAATGCACATTATAAATACATTATATTTCTGACATTAAATAGTTGATGTGTTTTTTTCAGTTGTTTACGGTGAGCGAGGAAAGGACGTCAAAGTGAAAGGAGGTGAGAGGTGTTCAGAGATAAAACCTGTTTGTGTCTGCAGTGGAAAGTCCTCGATCGTTCTGTAGATAATTCACAGCTATGTTTAGCTCTGAAACCGGTCGAACAGGAAGTCCCTGCAGCTCAGGGATCAACAACACAAAGGCTTGTGCATGAAAAGAAAGGCAGAAAACCCAAACATATTTTAAAGAAAGGTTATTGTGCAACTCTCTATCTTCATCCGATCTCTTTTCCTCCTAATTAATGCTTGTGATGTTTTGTGCTTTTAGGGTCTCTGTGCCCTCAAACCAAAATGCAGATTCTCCGCGTAAAATGTTAAAGTGATGCCAGAAAACAATGTTTCTGTTCCTCAAAACGGTGTAATTCCTCCAGAAATCTGAACAGATCAAACAGAAGGTCAGAGACAGCTTTGTTTTCACGGAGCTCTGACGCCACGTTGTTGTTTACGTCTGCGGGACATCTGGTATACGGGCGTCGTGTTCTCCAGATAATTCTCGATAAAAGCTCTCCTATTATCCTGTTTCTCATCAATATATCACAGGTCTCAGATATATCCAGAGCCTGTCTCTGATTGGCTGAAACACCAAACAGATCATTGCAGCATCCCATAATCCCCTCTGTTTCAGCCCTGTTTCCAAAGTGCTGATTCTCTGTCTGTTACTTTAGATGAAAATAAGGAGCCCCTCCCCACGCCCCTCTGAGAGAGATTTGGTTACAAAGAACTCAATGGTGCTCTAGGAGGAGATTCAGGTGATAAGGTGGGGGGGGGGGTTACCTTGGTTGCTGATTGGCTAATGGTTACACAAGACAAAACATCGTTATGACATCATCAAAGTGGCCAAAATCTGATCAGCTCATTTTCAGACAGGTTTTTATAGAAATGGATCAGGAGAAAAAGAGAGAGAATCTTTGTTCCTGAAACTTTCAGAGTCTCTTTACACAGAGGGGACACATGTTGATGTAGAAGAGACATGAAGAAGAGGGGACACATGTTGATGTAGAAGAGACATGAAGAAGAGGGGACACATGTTGATGTAGAAGAGACATGAAGAAGAGGGGACACATGTTGATGTAGAAGAGACATGAAGAAGAGGGGACACATGTTGATGTAGAAGAGACATGAAGAAGAGGGGACACATGTTGATGTAGAAGAGACATGAAGAAGAGGGGACACATGTTGATGTAGAAGAGACATGAAGAAGAGGGGACACATGTTGATGTAGAAGAGACATGAAGAAGAGGGGACACATGTTGATGTAGAAGAGACATGAAGAAGAGGGGACACATGTTGATGTAGAAGACATGAAGAAGAGGGGACACATGTTGATGTAGAAGAGACATGAAGAAGAGGGGACACATGTTGATGTAGAAGAGACATGAAGAAGAGGGGACACATGTTGATGTAGAAGAGACATGAAGAAGAGGGGACACATGTTGATGTAGAAGAGACATGAAGAAGAGGGGACACATGTTGATGTAGAAGAGACATGAAGAAGAGGGGACACATGTTGATGTAGAAGAGACATGAAGAAGAGGGGACACATGTTGATGTAGAAGAGACATGAAGAAGAGGGGACACATGTTGATGTAGAAGAGACATGAAGAAGAGGGGACACATGTTGATGTAGAAGAGACATGAAGAAGAGGGGACACATGTTGATGTAGAAGAGACATGAAGAAGAGGGGACACATGTTGATGTAGAAGAGACATGAAGAAGAGGGGACACATGTTGATGTAGAAGAGACATGAAGAAGAGGGGACACATGTTGATGTAGAAGAGACATGAAGAAGAGGGGACACATGTTGATGTAGAGACATGAAGAAGAGGATTTTAAATAATAGGTCCCCTTTAAATATCTTATAAACAAGATCAGAGACACGGAATTTGCCAAACAATTTTAAAAGTGTTGTTCTTTCAGAGTTTGGAGGAAGAAATGAAGGAACTAAATTAAAATATGACTCCGAGTCACTTCAGTTTCTGTTCAGTTTCTGTTCAGTTTCTGTTCAGTTTCTGTTCAGTTTGTTCTTCCTCTTTGAAACCGCCCTAACCTCCGGCCGAGGTCGTTTGCATGCGAGTCAAATCATAAAACAATGTTCTTCCTCTAGATTTGAATTTGAGCTGCAGACACCTGGATGTTTAGGAGAGGCCGTAACGTCAGTGACATTTCACCGACTTCTTGTCCTGTTGCAACTCAGACAACAGAATCACGTATTCATACATGTCTTTAAAATGAAAATCTGAGCACTCATTTAATCTAAAAGCACAAAGCAGTCGACAATTTAGTATTTTTTCTTGGATTATTTCTCGTAAACGTTCCTTTTTATTATTTTACCTTCGAATAAAACCGGTGTATCGTAATTACGGGAAGATAAGATCCTCTGTTTTCTGCCAAGAACTAATAAAACAATAACTCCAACGCCACGTTTTTATTATTAGTTCCTGTTTTAAACCTGACGACAATACACCCCTGTGTGTGTGTGTGTGTGTGTGTGTGTGTGTGTGTACCTCCTGCTGTATGCTCTCAGCCATGTTCCTGTCATCGCGTGACGCCGTGTCGAGAGGCAGAGCCGTCCTTAACCTCTGCTCAAGAATACCAGCCAGCTGCAAGAAAACACGCAGAGAGCAATTAGAAAAATCTATTAACAATTTACAGAACTTGACAAACAGACAATTATAATAGTTTTAATCAGAAAACTACGATGGGCGACAGGTGGAGGCCCGAAACACTTCCATCAGGAGAAACTCACTCACTTATTATAAAAATAAATTAAAACGTTTTAAAAAAAGCCACATTTCTCTCAGTGGATACATTTTTAAATTAGAAATATAACTAACAATAAATTCAACATTTTTATTAAACTCTAGCTGTTTGAAGACGTTTGTTGTTGTCCTTTTGTGATAATCAGTAAAAGAACTTCTGTGATTTTAGTAAATATTGATCTTGTTCAAACAGCCGGTTGTTTTTACCATGGGGCGCATGGTGGCGGCAGGGATCCCGCTGCGGAGCATGATCAGACTTCCAATCACCATACAGACCAGGAACTGCAGGGAAACAGGGAAATACAGTGAATATAGACCCACACAGATACCTGAATAGTTTCTAAAGAAGTCAATATGAGGTTTCTGAGGGTTTATAGTGATGTTAAGGAGAACTAAGGAACGTCTTTCTACCAAATCCATCAACATTTTAATGACGTTTGGCACCTTTTTTCACTGTCCCTGAAGGGACATGAGGGGTTGTGTGATTAGGTCATCTCTTGTGAGTGAACCTTAAATGTATGTGTGATCAACAGACGTGTTTAGGGTGTGATGTTTTGCATACAGTGCCAGAGGGGGTATCAGCGGGCCTCCCAGAATGTTGTTGTAATGTAAATCTGCTTTGATGTCCTCTTATAAAGAGAGCCTGTTTCACTCAGACCAGGACGCACTCCTTTGGAGGAGACGTCATACTTGCAAGTATAAAGATCTTTATTGCCTTTAATACGAATATTGTGTTGCTGTACGTTTGTTACCTAACTGATTATTCTCTCTAGACCACAGCTGATTTTAAAGCTGCTACCACGTCTGTGTAGCAATGCAGGAGGAGTCACCGACTCATGGAGGAGACACGGGGAGAGCTGGAGCTTTGGTGTCAAACACTGACGGTTTATTTGGAGCTTCGGCCGGAGAATTCACAAAACAAGTCACGAGTCAGAGGTCTGACTTCACGGGAGAGTTGCCACGTCAATTCTGAAGCGCCTCTCTCTTGCTAGACCTTTTAACTGGTTCACAGAGAGTAATCAACAGACTTGAGGAGATAGACTAAACAGCTGGAACCCTGAATTACTTGCGTCTGAGACTTATGGCCTCGAAGATTTCACACCTTGGAGTCCACAATCACCGAGAAGGAAGCGTTCCAGCGTGCTCACAACAATAAACCATTTGTGGCCGAGAGTTGCCCGCTCATAAACTGGGAACAACAACATATGGCTGTAACAGACGCCAGGGCAAAAGTCAAAGGTGGATATCTAGGAGAATTATTCCCTAACAGTTTGAATAATACAATGTTTTTCAGATTATCTTGAACACTTTCTATGAATATAAAGCAAATGCAAAAGTGTTGTAGCCTTCAAAATAACAGATAAATTACAAAATAAATGATATTATTGCATTTTCTCAACGTTATTACACTTTTGATCACTTTACAGACGCAGAACCATGCGTGGATAGTTAATAAGAAAGACAAGACGGTGTTTCTGTGAATCTAAAGTCAGATTAACGAGGACTAAATGTTTCAGAGAACAGGAAGTCCCTTTTTTGTGGTTTTCCACCGAATAGGCGTTTCAGACTTTGTAACGTTCTGTAAAGTTCAAGTATCATCAATATCCTGTGAGGAAATCTTGGCAAAAAGGAAGATTTAGTCATAAGAGATGTAGAAATAAACTGGTATTCGCTTTCAGACAGAAGCAGAAGAAGGGATTTTATCTGGTGTCAAAACGAAAGAGATTTAAATAATGCTCAATCTGTTATGAAATAAGAAAGAAAACGCCTTCAGTGATAGGACGTTTCATGAGGAGATACGGCCGGCGGCTTTTCACAGACTGGAAAGCCCCTGATGTGCAATAACACCGTCTGATCATAAAACACTTCATAAACGTATACAGGATAGAAGTGGAACAGCTGTGCAGTTTAAACAAAGGAAGCTTTTTATATTTGATGTTATTATTATTTATACTCACAGCGATCAGGCAGCCTTTGCTCTCCTTGTGAGAACCATAGGCTCCCAGCACAGCAACCACCATGGTTACGGCTCCAAACACATACAGCACCACGAGGCCAGTGCCCCGACCCTCGATCTGAAGAGAGAGAGGACTCTTTAAAGTAGAGACACTACATACTGATATACACCTGAACATCAGCAGGAGAGGACTCTTTAAAGTAGAGACACTACATACTGATATACACCTGAACATCAGCAGGAGAGGACTCTTTAAAGTAGAGACACTACATACTGATATACACCTGAACATCAGCAGGAGAGGACTCTTTAAAGTAGAGACACTACATACTGATATACACCTGAACATCAGCAGGAGAGGACTCTTTAAAGTAGAGACACTACATACTGATATACACCTGAACATCAGCAGGAGAGGACTCTTTAAAGTAGAGACACTACACACTGATATACACCTGAACATCAGCAGGAGAGGACTCTTTAAAGAGGAGACACTACATACTGATATACACCTGAAATCAGCAGGAGAGGACTCTTTAAAGTAGAGACACTACACACTGATATACACCTGAACATCAGCAGGAGAGGACTCTTTAAAGTAGAGACACTACACACTGATATACACCTGAACATCAGCAGGAGAGGACTCTTTAAAGTAGAGACACTACATACTGATATACACCTGAACATCAGCAGGAGAGGACTCTTTAAAGTAGAGACACTACATACTGATATACACCTGAACATCATCAGGAGAGGACTCTTTAAAGTAGAGACACTACATACTGATATACACCTGAACATCAGCAGGAGAGGACTCTTTAAAGTAGAGACACTACATACTGATATACACCTGAACATCAGCAGGAGAGGACTCTTTAAAGTAGAGACACTACATACTGATATACACCTGAACATCATCAGGAGAGGACTCTTTAAAGTAGAGACACTACATACTGATATACACCTGAACATCAGCAGGAGAGGACTCTTTAAAGTAGAGACACTACATACTGATATACACCTGAACATCATCAGGAGAGGACTCTTTAAAGTAGAGACACTACATACTGATATACACCTGAACATCAGCAGGAGAGGACTCTTTAAAGTAGAGACACTACATACTGATATACACCTGAACATCAGCAGGAGAGGACTCTTTAAAGTAGAGACACTACATTCTGATATGCTTACGTTTCCTCCTCCATGGCTGTAGCTCAGTGTCTGCCCGAGGAAAGCGAAGCGATGATGAGACCGCCGATAATCTGAACAAAAACAAAGTATAATTTTAATTGTGGTTTTCTCGGATCCATTTCTTTGCATGTTGAGTTTTTTTTCTGTATGCTGTACAACGAAATTATACCGTTATATAATCTCTTAAGGTAATAAAACGTCCACATTGCCCTAATGAAATGTTATTTTAAAGTAATTTATTTTAAGTTCCCCTTATCTTATCAAGTCCTTGTAATTTTTAAGGTCATTTACTATCAGAGTTATTCCACCAGAGAGCATTTTTCAAGCCGTTTCAAATGTCCTTGTTCGTACAACTTTATCAGATTTATCAGAACAGCATGTTAATAATATCTTGGTCACAACACCAGTTACTTTTGTGGCATTAAACCTTAAAACCCAGACAAAACTTCATTTAAATACAAATATTATAGTACAAAGAGTCCAAGTCATGTTTAAGGTCATTCAGTATCAGTCCTTTAAATATCATTCACAGGTTCATTTCTACCGTTCCTATCTGATTATTTAAAAAACAGTTCATGTTTAATACCTGAAACACAAATCCAGAGTTATTAAGAGTCTAATCTTCACCGTGCAAAACAACACCGTGACAGGAAAGCTTTTACTTTCTGTTTTCAGTATAAAAACCACACTGTTCTCATTGTGGCCAATATTGAAATGAGCAGCTAACAGCAACATGACTTCCTGACAGTTTCAAAAAACCCACAAACCAACATGTAGATCTGTAAACTATTCTATTTAATGTTGTTTTGCCTTCAGACTGACTGGAAACCAGGTGGAGACAACAAAACAGAAACATGACAAACAGAGAGAGGACTCTTAAAGTAGAGACACTACATGCTGATATACACCTGAACATCAGCAGGAGAGGACTCTTTAAAGTAGAGACACTACATGCTGATATACACCTGAACATCAGCAGGAGAGGACTCTTTAAAGTAGAGACACTACATGCTGATATACACCTGAACATCAGCAGGAGAGGACTCTTTAAAGTAGAGACACTACATACTGATATACACCTGAACATCAGCAGGAGAGGACTCTTTAAAGTAGAGACACTACATGCTGATATACACCTGAACATCAGCAGGAGAGGACTCTTTAAAGTAGAGACACTATATACTGATATACACCTGAACATCAGCAGGAGAGGACTCTTTAAAGTAGAGACACTACATACTGATATACACCTGAACATCAGCGGAGAGGACTCTTTAAAGTAGAGACACTACATACTGATAGACACCTGAACATCAGCAGGAGAGGACTCTTTAAAGTAGAGACACTACATACTGATATACACCTGAACATCAGCAGGAGAGGACTCTTTAAAGTAGAGACACTACATACTGATATACACCTGAACATCAGCAGGAGAGGACTCTTTAAAGTAGAGACACTACATACTGATATACACCTGAACATCAGCAGGAGAGGACTCTTTACAGTAGAGACACTACATACTGATATACACCTGAACATCAGCAGGAGAGGACTCTTTAAAGTAGAGACACTACATGCTGATATACACCTGAACATCAGCAGGAGAGGACTCTTTAAAGTAGAGACACTACATACTGATATACACCTGAACATCAGCAGGAGAGGACTCTTTAAAGTAGAGACACTACATGCTGATATACACCTGAACATCAGCAGGAGAGGACTCTTTAAAGTAGAGACACTATATACTGATATACACCTGAACATCAGCAGGAGAGGACTCTTTAAAGTAGAGACACACATACTGATATACACCTGAACATCAGCCGGAGAGGACTCTTTAAAGTAGAGACACTACATACTGATAGACACCTGAACATCAGCAGGAGAGGACTCTTTAAAGTAGAGACACTACATACTGATATACACCTGAACATCAGCAGGAGAGGACTCTTTAAAGTAGAGACACTACATACTGATATACACCTGAACATCAGCAGGAGAGGACTCTTTAAAGTAGAGACACTACATACTGATATACACCTGAACATCAGCAGGAGAGGACTCTTTACAGTAGAGACACTACATACTGATATACACCTGAACATCAGCAGGAGAGGACTCTTTAAAGTAGAGACACTACATACTGATATACACCTGAACATCAGCAGGAGAGGACTCTTTAAAGTAGAGACACTACATACTGATATACACCTGAACATCAGCAGGAGAGGACTCTTTACAGTAGAGACACTACATACTGATATACACCTGCACATCATCAGGAGAGGACTCTTTAAAGTAGAGACACTACATACTGATATACACCTGAACATCAGCAGGAGAGGACTCTTAAAGTAGAGACACTACATACTGATATACACCTGAACATCAGCAGAGAGGGACTCTTTACAGTAGAGACACTACATACTGATATACACCTGCACATCATCAGGAGAGACTCTTTAAAGTAGAGACACTACATACTGATATACACCTGAACATCAGCAGGAGAGGACTCTTTACAGTAGAGACACTACATACTGATATACACCTGAACATCAGCAGGAGAGGACTCTTTAAAGTAGAGACACTACATACTGATACACCTGAACATCAGCAGGAGAGGACTCTTTAAAGTAGAGACACTACATACTGATATACACCTGAACATCAGCAGGAGAGGACTCTTTAAAGTAGAGACACTACATACTGATATACACCTGAACATCAGCAGGAGAGGACTCTTTAAAGTAGAGGCACTACATACTGATATACACCTGACCATCAGCAGGAGAGGAATACATCTGTTTTATTTAACCCTTTAAGACACTTTCATAACAAATAAAATCTATTATTTTATGGTTTAAAACTTTTCCTTCTTGTTTACCTAACAACAGACAGAAAATGTATTTAATTGCCAAACAATTATTAAAATTACACAATAAAGCAAGTAAAGGTTGGCTTTTTTCTGGTTAAACACAGATACACCTTTAAAAACCACAACATGGTTCATCGCTTTGAGACTTCTTTTATATAAAAACACACAATGACCAAGAAACGGTTATTTTAATTTCATAATAAAATATTTAAGCTTTTTTGTTGTTGTTTCTAAGTCACTACACAGACCCTGATATTTATCCAGGAGGTTATTGATCACATTATAACACACACACACACACACACACACACACACACACACACACACACCACACACACACACACACACACACACACACACACACACACACACACACACACACACACACACTCACACACACACACACGTCTAAGAATCGAATTTTTAACTATATGTATCGTGTTTTTTCTCACTTAAATCTTATGACTGATTAGAATAAAAACAAGTAGCTTTAAATAATCTCAAATGTATTATAGCCGAGCCGTTTGAGAGTCAGTGACGTACGTCAGGACACTAATTGCACCCAGGTTTGTGTTCCAAGATGGCAGCACGTTGATTTGTTTCTGTCTCTGTTAGTGTTTGTATCATTCTCGTTTTTTTTGGCATTGACTACTTCTTGTGCATACTGACATTTTATAATTTTTATTCAGCTTTTTAGAGCCTCTTTTAAATTGGTCTGCTGCGCTTTTAAAACGTTTAAAAGCTTTTAAACGTTTTTGGGCTGTTTTGCGTCGTTTTGTGCCGATGCCTCGCTGTGACTGGATTGTTCGCTCTCTGCCTGAGCTGTCGCTCTTTCGGACTCTGGATTGCTGTCTGTCCTGCCGTGCTGTCGGGGGCTGATTGACCTGAGCTGCTGATCGACCTGCTGATCGACCTGAGCTGCTGATCGACCCGAGCTGCTGATCGACCCGAGCTGCTGATCGACCCGAGCTGCTGATCGACCCGAGTTGTGATCGACCCGAGCTGCTGATCGACCCGAGCTTCTGATCGACCCGAGCTGCTGATCGACCCGAGCTGCTGATCGACCCGAGCTGCTGATCGACCCGAGCTGCTGATTGACCTGCTGATCGACCCGAGCTGCTGATCGACCCGAGCTGCTGATCGACCCGAGCTGCTGATCGACCCGAGCTGCGGATCGACCCGAGCTGCTGATCGACCCGAGCTGCTGATCGACCCGAGCTGCGGATCGACCCGAGCTGCTGATCGACCCGAGCTGCTGATCGACCCGAGCTGCTGATCGACCCGAGCTGCGGATCGACCCGAGCTGCGGATCGACCCGAGCTGCTGATCGACCCGAGCTGCTGATCGACCCGAGCTGCTGATCGACCCGAGCTGCTGATTGACCTGCTGATCGACCCGAGCTGCTGATCGACCCGAGCTGCTGATTGACCTGCTGATCGACCCGAGCTGCTGATCGACCCGAGCTGCTGATCGACCCGAGCTGCTGATCGACCCGAGCTGCTGATCGACCCGAGCTGCGGATCGACCCGAGCTGCTGATCGACCCGAGCTGCTGATCGACCCGAGCTGCGGATCGACCCGAGCTGCTGATCGACCCGAGCTGCTGATCGACCCGAGCTGCTGATCGACCCGAGCTGCTGATCGACCCGAGCTGCTGATCGACCCGAGCTGCTGATCGACCCGAGCTGCTGATCGACCCGAGCTGCGGATCGACCCGAGCTGCTGATCGACCCGGGCTGCTGATCGACCTGCTGATCGACCCGAGCTGCTGATCGACCCGAGCTGCTGATCGACCCGAGCTGCTGATCGACCCGAGCTGCTGATCGACCCGAGCTGCTGATCCTGAATTGGGTGTGTTGCAGCACAATGTTGCCTAAAGCTACCCTTGTGTTCGCTTTTTTCCTGGGATTAATTCTCAGCCCGCATGTCGGCAAAACTGACGGATTGCCTCCCAGCGATGTCTCTGTTCACTTCGGACATTCGGATGGTGGAACCTCTGGAGCGCTGACTCCATCGGATAGTTTTTTACCAAAAGCTGACGTTTCATGGCACGAAATGCGCTCTCCGTTTGCCCTTTTGACTCTGGACTCGCTAATATCGAAGGATCGGAGCAGCCCCGCCCCCCTGAGGAGTGACGCGTCCAGAGCCCATGTGAAAAAATCATCTTCCAGACTGTTAATATTGTTACTGCTATTACTCTCTGGTAACGTTAACATTAACCCTGGTCCTGAGTGTTTCTCTGCTTCCTTGCATCATTTGCCAACTCTGAATGAGTTTAGCTGTAGGCAAGGATTGGGTTTTCTGCATGTTAATGCTAGAAGCCTGGTGCCCAAATTAGATGTTTTCAAGACCTGGTTTTTAGTTGCCAAGCCTGATATTGTTGTAGTTTCTGAAACCTGGTTAAAACCGTCCTTCACTCAATTTCAATTCCAAGGCAATTTGAGTTGCTAGCAGTTCAAATAACTATAGCAAATGCTCCTCTCACTGTTATTGGCTGTTATAGGCCTCCATCGGCCATCATGGATACAACTACTAGCCTTACTGAATTGTTGTCTACATTTTCTTCTGAAATCATATTATTGGGTGATTTAAATTGAGACTGGTTGAGTGATAAATCTTCACAGTTTAAGCAGGTTGTGATTCTTTGAACTTAACTCAGCTTATTGATAGTCCCACTAGAATAAACCCGGCCAAACCCAATAACGATACCCTTATAGATGTCATTCTAACAAATGCAGCTCATAATTATGTGTCTGTTGGTGTTTTTCCTAATGATATCAGTGCACTATTGCTTGCGTTAGGATCACTAAGTTTCCCAAAGCCAAGGGCCTTATTGTGCTCAGGCGCTGCTTCAAACACTTCTCTGAGCAGGCTTTCCTACACGATCTGGCGGAGGTTAAATGGCACCTCATAGCGTTAATTCCATCTGTCGATGTTGCCGTCCAATTCTTTATTGATCACTTTTTATCGATTATTAATAGACATGCCCCCCTTAGAAGATTCAGAGTTAAGAATAGGAACACTCCATGGTTTACTAGAGAACTATCTGATCTCATTCATGATCGAAATAAGCAATGGTCCTTAGCTAGAAAGTCTAACACTAGTGACGACTGGCTTCTTTTTCGTGTCCTCAGAAATAAATGTTCAGCCCTAAGCTGATTACTATCTGAGCTTAACCTCTGATTGTTTTAATGACCATTCTAAGTTCTGGAAAACAATGAAATCACTTCAGAACAAGAAGGTTTCTAGTTTCCCACAAAAACTGAAGGTCAGTGATTCTTTTATTTCAGATTCAGATGGTATGTCTAATGCTTTCAATGCTCACTTCAAAAAGGCTGGTCACATTGTTGATGAGCAAAGTCATGACTCTCTGCTTGGTCGTACTCACAGCCAGTCCAGAGATGAACTCCCCTGTTTTTGATTTATCTTCTTTCTCGGTCTCTGAGGTCTTACAGGGTTTGCACTCAATTGATCCTAAAAAGTCTGCCGGGCCTGACGGCCTCGACCCGTTCTTTTTAAAAATTGCAGCTCAGATTATAGCACAACCAGTAACTGATATGTTTAATCTCTCCCTGTCCACTCACTCACTGCCAGCTGTGTGGAAGCAAGGTATCGCCCCTCTTGAAAGCTGGTGATCCCACGGAGTTGAATAACTATCGTCCTATCTCAAATCTTTCTGTGTTATCAAAGATTCTTGAGTCCCTAGTTTCTACTCAGCTAAAACTTTTTTTAAATTCACACAACATCCTTAACCCTATGCAATCTGGATTCAGATCAAAGCACAGTACTGTGACTGCCAGTCTGAAAGTCTTAGACGATATTAAGGCTGCTTTGGATAACAAACCTTTTTGTGTTGCATTGTTTATTGACCTAGCCAAAGCATGTGACTCTGTAGATCACCACATTCTGTCTCATGTTATGTTGGTGTCTCGTTTCGGTCATAATGCCATTTGCTGGTTTCAGAGTTATCTAACCGACCGTACTCACTGCGTCAGGTTGGGTAGTACTGTCTCTGACCCTGTCACCTTGGAGAAGGGAGTTCCACAGGGCTCTATTTTGGGGCCCTTGCTCTTTTTATTATATGTAAACAATATTTGTAATCAGATGCAATGTTCTACCTATCATATGTATGCTGATGACACTATTGTATACTCATGTGCTCCTTCTCTGGATATGGCCGTTTCCAATCTAAAATCTGATGTTATCACGCTGCAGCATGCGCTTCTTGATTCCAAACTGCTATTGAACAGTAAGAAAACCAAAGCAATGCTCTTTGCTCCCAAGTCAGCGTCCTCTTGCCTCTCCATTGACACCCTTGATGGCGTCTCTGTTGAGTTTGTCGATACCTACAAACAGCGTTTCCGCCAGGGGGGCGTCTTGCCGTCATTTGATGCTCTTATTCAGCTCGGAACGCCCTGAACTCGAGCCGAGGGCGTCCAAAAAAATAAATAATTCAAGAGAAGATCGAGTTTTTATCGCTTGAAATTACGAAAAGGAAAAAGGACAAGGACATCCCTCTGTTGGAGGGGCAAAGGAGTCTGGTGGGATTATTTTCGCCGCCAGCAAAGCGTGTTCCTGTGACGGAAAGTGGACTGCCGGCGAGCCTTGACGGGGGGTGCTAGTTGAGCACGCGCGTGAACTGCGAGTGCCGGAGCCTCGCAGCGGCGAAACTGAGGCTCCGTGGTAAACTGTGGTAAAATGAAGAGCCGTTTAGGAGCCGAAAGAGCCGGCTCTTCTTAGTGAGCCGAGCCAAATGATCCGGCTCACTAAAATGAGCCGGAATTCCCATCACTAGTACGTAAAGAGATAGTATCTATAACCAGGGGTTAAGTTGGGATTTGATATGTGGGGGGCTCTGTGTGGAGGTGCGAGAGGGGGGCGGAGGTCGAGGATCTCATTATTTGACCTTAAGGGATATATAGGCCTACACTGTGGCCCTAAAGCAACTGCTCCATTATCTGTATCAAATGCCCACATTGATGCCAACCTATGTCACAATAAAAATAGAAAGTACTACAAATAAACTGGAATTCATTTACATCTTAAATTATTAATATATATACACAAAAAAAGGTTTACAAATATCCAACCTTCAAATTGCTTTTTTAAATCAACACTGCTCTGCACACTTGCTAAAGAACATTTGTGTGGAAATCTCAATTCATTTGTAGGGCTGCGTGAGTATGGCCAAAAGTATGGGAGTAAATCTCACTGTAAACTATTTAATCATCACCAAATTCTGTGTTATTATGACCGATCATAACTCAGCTTTATGCAGACATACATTTAGCATGGTGTACAGGGCCGGATTTTGGCATAGGCGACATAGGCGGTCGCCTAGGGCGCCAGATCTGGGGGGGCGCTGCGCTGGCAGCTCTGGGAGGGAAAAAATATTTTTGACTGTTTGCGCTCATCCTAATTTTCAGCCTTGATGTAACAACATTCATAATTAAGTAAAGGTAACACCCTTTTCACCCCGGTTACACTTTTCATTTGCCCTGTACGATGGGCGCTGTAAGTGATGAAAGTGGGGGGTGTTGGCTTATCAGGCGCCCGCAGCTCACAGCCAAAGTGGGCGTGGGAGCGAGCGAGAGAGATAAATGCAATTTATGTAAACAAATATTTCCAAGGCACTCCTTTATAATTACTGGGATAAACAGGTTTGAAGTCATTTCAATGTATACTATAGGACAGTAAACCAAAAATATCGTTTAAAACTTGAGAGATATAAAAATATGCATAAATAAATGTTAACTAGGTAAATAAGATATGAATGAACAACAAAAATAAAATAAGTTACATTTATTTGTTATTGGCTATGGTAGGTTGTTGGTTATGTTCACATATTTGGTTATTAAAATGGTTTTTTTATTAAAATTAAAACCGAACTTTTTCATATGGGTGTTTAGAGATGTACCCCTAGATCTAGTCTCTAGTAATTGTGTGCTTAAAGTGCACCAGATTGAAGCATTTTACTTTACATTTTCAAACATTTCTTCACACACACACACACACACACACACACACACACACACACACACACACACACACACACACTCTCTGCACACACACACACACACACACACACACACACACACACACACACACACACACACACACCGCTGCAGACTCTCTGCACGAAGGAGCCGCGGTGCAGCAGCTCCTGATTGGAGCAGAGACACGTTCACTACGCGGAAAAACGATATCCTGTCACAGAGATCTGCTATTTTAAAGTAAAGTCAACACATATCGACCCTAAATAAAGTCTATATTAAGAACGAGAGATGTTTTAACATATGGCTTAAACAAATGACAAATGAGCGAGGGTGATGACGTCAGAGCATTGTCCTATGTGCCGGGGCTGAGACCCGGACAGCCCCGGCCCAATTTAACCCCTGTCTATAACTTAAGGGACGGCTCAATTCAAAATTCAAGTCACGTGACACGACGTGACGTCACACCCGGAAGTAAGTTAGCATTTTACCACTTCCGGTTCCTTCGTCAAAAAGCAATGCAATTTCTCCATAGGGTTTTGGAAAATAGCTCCAAATAAGGTCTGTGTTTGACACAAAATGAAGAGATAGATCACGTTTTGTTCTACCACATTAAATACATCAGCAGTGACCCCGCTGGTGATTTCTGAAGAGTTTACGTGTCGGAAAAACGATGGTTGTTAACAAGTGGCATTAGTGGACTACAGAAATGGTCGAGGCCGTTGTACGTCATTACGCCGATTACGTAAACACTCCCGCTAAATTTCTTTCCCCCTGTGTTCTGCTTGAAAGAGAGTATATGCCTATCTTAAGTATCTGTAGTATCTTTAGTATCTATATCTTTATCTGACCATCATCATAAAATGAAAAGCTTTGTTAAAATATGCAAGCGCGCGAAAGTCAGTTGAGGCGATCTTAAGTTGGCGTGACGTTGAGTCGTGCGACCCTGCCGTTCTAGCTTGTAGTTCCTTTATAGCATAACGTTAGCATTTCGCTTCTGGCGACTAGATTTATGATTCGAAAATTATAAAAGTAGCGTAGATATGTGGAGATTATCTGGCTGAACAAAACGTGATCCCTCTCTTAAATGTGTTTCAACCACAGACCTTATTTTGAGCTATTTTCTAAAACCCTATGGAGAAATTGCATTGTTTTTTGACGATGGAACCGGAAGAAGTTTACTTCCGGGTTTTAGGACGCGTCACTGCGGTTCTCTATAGGACTCATCATTGCAAACTGTATAGCCTAACTGGATGGTCCTCACTTAGTATGCGTAGGATGCAGCATTGGTTGTTATTAATGTAAGCCATTTTAGGTAAGCTTCCACTGTACATATGAGCCAGATTTGTTCCAGTTTGTGACTCTTACAACCTCAGAACCAGTGCCTGGATACGGTTCCAGGTTCCTGCCGTGCGGACTGAGGCTGGAAAAAGGAGTCTTTTTATTATGGTCCTTGGTCTTGGAATGACCTTCAATCAAGCCTAAAACTGAGGGCACTTGTCTCAATAGCATGTTTTAAATTGAAGTTGTCTGAGGTCCTCACCACCAGCTGCTCTTGCAGTAATAAGTAGTGTACCTTTCTTACTGTCCTAATGTGCTCAATGTAGTGACTTCTTTTTCGTCTTTTGTTTTCTTAGTTATGTTCTCTGTATTTTATATGTTTGTGTTATGTGTTATGTGTAACGTTGCTGCCTTCCTGGCCAGGTCAGCATTGAAAATGAGATTTTAACTCAATGCTTTTATCTGGTTAAATAAAGGTTAAATAAAAAATTCTATTTAATTGTTTTTAAAAGTTTTATGTCAAATGGAGGAGGAATAAATGCACTTTATTACAAAATATATTGAAATGTTAATGGAGTATGGCACTCGTGTAAAAAGTCAATTTATAAGAGTCAAAAGCATAGGCGGCGCGTGAGGCTCAGGTTTGGGAAGGCTAAATAACTTGTTTTACCTGACGCTGCCCGCCTCCGGCGTCTATAGAAAAGAGATCAACTCAGTGAAAGCACCGCCTGATCAGAGCTCAGTGTGCGGAGTTTAAATCTATCAAGTCATATTACAGGATAAAGGAAATACAGTTTAAACTGCCGTATGAAGAGAAGACGCCGACGTGTCGCACTTATCATTCATATGACATCATCAATCAGATCATCGATCATATAATATCATAATATATCATATATTTCCTTGTCTGAGTCAGCTTCTCGAGCCGTATCTGACCGTGCAACACTCACAGTGTCACATACTGTATGCAGAAGTATTATTTTAAGCAACACATTAGGTTGACGAAACACTCAACTCAAATGTAATTAAAGTCAGATCACTCGTGTCTTAGATGGGGCAGTGATATCATAAAACTGTTATACGCATTCAAACACTCGGTAGTTTATTTATTTTTTAACCAGTTTTTCTATATCACCTTGCAGGTGCAGCTATGTGGCTTGTATCCTGGATTATATGTTTAAGTCATGGATGTTTAAAGTTCATATTTGTCTAATATTAGTTTACTTTTCATTAATGAAGTATGACGCTGCGCTGTCAGTACACTTGTCCCTGTTTGTGATTGGTCAAATGTAGCTAAGGCCGCCCCTTTCACGTGAACGCGCTTTCAGCTGGAGAGAGAAACCCTGGCTTGATTTACCGAGTTGATAACCAGCGTCGTAGGAAAATCTCGTTTGTTAGGGTTAGTTAAGATAACTCAAACATATCCAGGGTATGTTGAACTGGCTTCGTAGTACAGGGCACAGGTGGCTGCATAGCAGCGCTAATGTCAAAGACACAAACATTATACATTATATTTTTCTTTTACCAGGATGCAGTGACACAAATATTTGGGAAGGCTTAGCCTTCCCTAGCCTACACTACCCGTCGCCCCTGGTCAAAAGTAACAAGATTTTACACATGATTGTTACAGAATGAAATACAATAAATTAGTAAAATAAAACACACATTATTAGCCGGTTTAAGAGTTAAAATGACGTTTTAAACCAAAACTACGCAGTTTCTATTCCAGAGATCCGGCCACTTTTTGAGGTTATTATTCAAACTTACCGCAAAGAAGATGTTGAAGATGGTCAGAAGCCGTTTGAGGCAAATGTTGACATGAGCCATGTTTGATGGGTATTACAATGAAACAAAAATACAGTCAATTTGTTTAAAAAAGCGTGAAAATACAACAACACCGGCGAGGCACAATGAGGAGGGATCTGCGGAAGAAGCGGTTTTTAAGCATAAACAATCAGGGGCGGAGGCTTACTGTAAGGAGGAGGAGGCATGGTTAGGATTTCCGGGAAACGAAAAGTAGGGGAAATTTGGGAGGGGGGGAGCCTTTGTATTATTTAAAATAAACGTATTATTTGTACAATAATGATGATGACGATTATAAAGTAAATTATTATTAATTATTAGGGCCCGAGCACGATGTGCTAGGACCCAACGGTGTCCTAGCACGAAGTGCGAGGAAACCTATGTTGTTCTTCTTCTTCTTCTTCTTCTTCTTCTTCTTCTTCTTCTTCTTCTCTTCTCTTCTTCTTCTTCTTCTTCTTCTTCTTCTTTTCTTCTTCTCTTCTTATTATTATAGTGCTGGCGTTTCCTGTTTTTGAGGGCTTTAGGACGCTCACAAAGTTGTATAATTTTGCACGGACGCCAGTGAAAAATTCAACATTCTGGAGTCAATGGGTTCAAATTGTCCAAGGTGCTCGCTAGCGCCACCTATGAAAAACCCATTTCGGAATAAATTTACAAAGTCGCACCGTAACTCCGAATGACCTGAAATTTTGCACACATATCCGGGTGGACCTGTTCTACAAATAATCCTCTTGGACCCCTAAGCTCCGCCTACTTTTTTTTTTCTAATTAGCATAATGTTCAAAACAGTGAAATATTCACTTAAATTTCAATTTTCAGTTTTTGAACACCAAACTTCGTATACAGCATCGGCGGAGGGTATACACATTAACGTAGAAAATGAGCATGTTAACACGATAAATATTGCCGCCATGAATCAAAACGTACTAGCAAAAATGCGGGGCTTAGAAATAAATGCTCATAACTCATCAACAATGTATCCATATATCACAGATTTTGGTGGATAGGTTCAGTCCGTCTTGGAGAATAGGCACACCAAAGCATTTTCATTTTGGACTATAGGGGGCGCCAAAACACCACCAATTTATAACTCAAGAACGGATGGACGAATTTCTTTTTTTTTCTTTACACATACTCTCGGGGTGACTATGAACTGAGATTTAAAGTGTCGCAACAAATGCAGAATGTGGGCGTGGCCTATACATTTTTTTAAATTGCGATAGCATAAAATGAGCTTCGGACGCAAAACTTGGGACACACGTCAGAGACCACGACCTTTACGACAATGAAAAAAAAAACGTAATTTTTCAAAAAACTGCTCACTAGCGCCCCTATTGTGTGGTAGTCACATATAGTTTCTCAGAACTTCACGAATTTTGGCACAGAGATTCCTCATGGAATTACGGACATATTTCTAATTAGCTTCCATAGCCCCGCCTCCGAGAAAGTCGGCCATTTTGAAAGATGTGCGTTTTTCATGCATTTTAAGCACATTCTTGCGAACTCCTCCTAGGGAAATGATCGGAAAAATTCCAGTCCAGGACAAGTTCAGCCCATATCCAATGTGATGCTAAATTGCGAAGGAATAGTCGATCGCTCAAACGAGGAGCTCGTAAGCCAACGGAGAATTTTCCATTTTTGACCATTTACATGTCACAAATTACATGTCACAAATGACTCCAAACTACTCGCATACAGTTATTCCAATATTCACGAAACGCTGTAGACACTTTGCTCTTATGATTGCGGACATATTTCAAATTGGCTTTCATTAGCCCCGCCCCCCAGGAAGTTGGCGATATTGAAGAATGTGCATTTTTCATGCATTTTAAGCACATTCTTGCGAACTCCTCCTAGGGAAATGATCGGAAAAATTCCAATCCAGGACAAGTTCAGCCCATATCCAATGTGATGCTAAATTGCGAAGGAATAGTCGATCGCTCAAACGAGGACCTCGTAAGCCAACGGAGAATTTCCCATTTTTGACGATTTACATGTCACAAATTACTCCAAACTACTCGCATATCGTTTTTCCGATATTCACGAAACGCTGTATACACATTGCTATTATGATTGCACACATTTTTCAAATTACTTTTCATTAGCCCCGCCCCCCAGAAAGTCGGCCATTTTTTTAAATGTGCGTTTTTCATAAGCACAATTTTTCATAATTCCTCATAGGGAAATGATCGGAAAAATTCCAATCTAGGACAACTTAAGCGCATATCCAATGTGATGCTACATTGCAAAGGAAAAGTCATTTGCTCGAACGGGGAGCTCGTAAGCTAACGGAGAATGTACAATTTTTGACAAATACATTAATCCAAACTACTACATTTCCATTATGGAAACATTTACAAAGTCGCACCGTTAACTCCGAATGACCTGAAATTTTGCACACTTATTCGGGTGTACCTACTCTACATATTATCTCCATGAACCCCTAAGCTCCGCCTACTTCATTTTTTTTAATTAGCATAATGTTAAACACAGTAAAATATTACCTTAAATTTCAATTTTTTGTTTTTCAACGCCACACTTAGTATACAGCATCGGTGGAGGGTCAGACACATTACCGTAGAAAATGAGCATGTTCAGTCGATAAATATGGCCATCATTAATCTAAACCTGTTTGCAAAAAGTCGGGGCTTACAAAGAAATGCTCATAACTGGTTAGGGTTAGGGTTAGGGTTAGCCCTAACCCCTACCCACACACACACACACACCGCCTCTGCTGGCGGCAAATTAAATTACAACAGACACCTACTCACTGTACAACACACACATACAGCTCCTAAAGCATATCATGTATATCAGGCTACAGCCCTTGTATATTTTATTATGTGAACACTATATGGTTTCATGAATAATATCTACTCTTTACTTGTAGATATCTACTAAAGCATACAAATAAAGTGTGCAATGTAGGCCTGTTACATATGTTATTGCTGTTCTCACTGTAAACATCGCGTCTGAATGAAAGCAGTTGGATTAAAAAAAAATAGCCTAACATCCAGGCGAGATGTGATTAGTGAGTAAACAAACGGTAAAGGGCAGAAAGTCTGATGCACATTTGATCCTCTTAAATAACTTATAATCACAACGGGAACAGTTTGCAGAGCTTTGCTTCCTTGACATAAGTCCAGCCATGCGTCACGCCTCTTTTAAACATCACTGTTGGCTGAAATCGACTCCGGAGGATACATCAGTGTACCCTCGGTTATAGCTCCTCCAGAGACTCTCCTCTCTCCTCTCTCCTCTCTCCTCTCTCCTCTAAATCAGTGTATCCTCGGTTACGGCTCCTCCAGACAGCCTCCTCGATAATCCATCCTCGACGAGCCTTTAGAGAAATTTGTTTTCCTTCCAGACGGCGCGCCGACATCCGTTTCCGGGTCGCTGCCGGAGGACCTGGGAGCCTGGGACGCGAAAATGAGAGTAATGACAAACGGCTCATTTCGGAGGACTCGCGCGCGTCTGCTTGACGCCGGGACGACCGGCCGCCCTCCCCGACAGGCGCACGGACGCGAGGGCCCGCTCATCACTGCGCACATCTGTGACCGCAGTTTTATTGACTTTATTATTTGTTTTAATGTAATTTACATTTGTCTGCAACTATATTATACTCCACTACATACATACCGTTTTTAGTAGAACATGTACAACAATATACACACCACATGTAAACATTATAACAATCTCTAACAAAAGACAAAACACATAATTAATTAAAATAGCCAAAGTCTCTTATAATAATTTAAATGTATCAATAACGTTTTTTTCATTTTCATAATTGATTTGCATTGCAGGGTTATACGTTGTCATTAAAAAACAACAACCACAAAACAGCAGTAAGGGTTGTGTCCTTATACAGTCATATTTATAATTTACACATCTTCTAAAAAGTATTAAACAGCCACTCTCCTCCTCCACTGCAAAGGGGAGAAGGAGAGTTTATTGTTCCTGGAAGATGACACGTGGAAAAATCCCTTCTTGTGAAATATGTGTGTGTGTGTGTGTGTGTGTGTGGGCGGAGATATGTTCGGACATGCTTCCACTTGAACACAGTTTACAGGAAATGACTCTTTAATACCTCATCATCCAAGTTATTGAAGAAGATTGAAGATTCAACTTATTGTCGTTAGTAGGCTAGAGGTACTATGTAACGAAAGGGTTTCTCTGCATTTAACCCATCCTAGTGTTAGGAGCCCGGGAGCAGTGTAGGGAACGGTGCCTTGCTCAGGGACACCTCGGTAGCACTTGGTCTTTCCGGGACTTGAACTGGTGACCTTCCAGTTGCCAAGCCAAGTCCCTATGGACTTCGCCACCACCTTCCTTATGGAGTATAAGAAGTAAAAAAAAAGCTGTTTTGAAGATATATAGAACTATAATGGAAACATACTCAAAGTAAGTACAACAGTAACATCAAATTAACACAAGCACAAGTACTCAGAGTGCAGAATTGTATATCATATTGTTAATGCATTAAATTAATATGTCTATCGGTTTAAAGGGGCCCTATTCTGCAAATGTTCAGGTTGATTACAACTTTAAAGGCTTCTTTACAAAACATACAAGCTGTTTTATAGAAATCCTGATAAATAAATGCACTACATGTGTATTACCAGCAGAGGTCACCCTTGTTCTTTCTGTTGCAGTCCTCTTCACTTTAACGCTACACATTTTGTATTTTCTTTTTTCGCTTCCAAAACTCACCATGAAGAAGACGTTTTTCCATTTGACTTACATTGGGAAAGAGACGTCTCTAAATCTGTGGATATTTTTAGCTAACAAACTACACAGCACAAACTCTTTTATAGCCCTTATTTTAATCATGAGGGTGTTAAAGTTGTAAAATGCACTAAAAGATGAATCCAGAGTTTAGAGTTTCTATCTCCATTCAACTGACTGACAAAGAACAGGAGATAGGAGGCAGGGCTTAAGGGGAAACTCAACTGCGCATGCGTTGTGGGCCCATGTACGGAACGGGTACGTACTTTTGCATGAGCTAATTAATGCTACTTCGAAGTGCAGCTACCTGAAGCTACTAAGTTGGGATATCTTAGAAATTAGTTAATATTCTTTTTATTTTTGTTTTATATAAATTCATCAAGTGTTGTAAAACTATTCTAGCCAGGAGACGGACGTTAATTCGGATATTTTTATCCCACTCTAAACTTTGACTCGACAGAAAAACGAGGTAACGGTTATTAGCATGCTAATGAAACATGCTACATTAGCATAGTAGCTACATTAGCATAACCGTAACGAGAAATAGTTTTCTATAATAATATATAGTTCTATAACTAATTGATAAGCTACTACATTAAAGGCATCCTTATTTGATTTAATTTAAATTTATTTGCCGTTTTTTATTATTATTTTTACTATTATTTTGAGATTTTAGACAGTTTTTACTTATAATTGTCAAATATTAGTTAGTATTTTTTATAATTAATATGTATTTTTTAAGTATTTCTTTTCCTTTTGCGTTTGATTTTATTGTAATATTTATTTTACAGTATTATGTGCTATCTTAGTAGTTGCTAATGGGGATCTAGATACATAAATATATAATAAAAGTCAATAAAACCAGTAGTTTAGCTCTGGATTAAAGCATTGAATTGACAGACAGCAAATGAATACATGTAATTAAAAATAAAATAAAATACAAGAAAAATGCACAATCAATCAAGATAGGCGTTGCCACAAAAATAAGGTAAAAATAAATCAATTTTGTTTGAATACATCTGTAATTAAATATGTGCTTTACATTGTGATATGCTATTTTAGTATCTGATCCAAATAAAACAAATAAAATCAGCAGTTTAGCTCTAGATCAAAGTATTTGACTGACATAAATAAATGTATTAAAATATAATACAAATAAAGTAAAAATAAATTAGTTACAATTTTTTTTTTTTTATATATATTAGTTTTTTTTATTCATCATCTTCTTCCTCCTCCCCTCCCTTTTCTCCTCCCCTCCCTCCCTCTCTCTCTCCATCTCCCCCAGCCTCCACCTGCTCCTCCTCACACCCCTTCCCTCTCTGAACATCACATGTTAACAAAAAAAATCCCTCTGTTTCTCCCGGAGCTCCGCGGCTGATCGGCGGCTCTTCCTCCTCTCGTCAGGCCGCTGAAGGGCACCTCAGGGCGGGGAAGGAGCGTCACAGGGGTCGGTGTTTGTGGAGCGGATCTCCGGAGCTCTCCCTCATGCTGCAGACATAAATGCACGGAAATACACACCTCCTTGATGTTGATGCGTACTAACAGCACAGAGAGAAGAAGCTGCAGGAGCAGATTTATTTCAGTGTGAGCTGCAGAAAGGACGGGAGCATGAACCACAGAAGAGGAAGAGGAGGAAGAGGAGGATTCCTCACCATGTTTCTGTTCTTGGGTCTAATATGGACACAGCTGCTGATCACAGGTAAGCCTCTGTTGTCTGCATGCTGCTTAGATTAGACATACTAGTAGAAATGGGCTCATATGGGTGGATTAGCCTGTTATTTATGGTCCTTTCTGTCATTAACCTTGTCACAATGAGCCAGAAATGCTTATATCTTTATATGTGAGCATTTATTTGTGTTGCTCAGATAAATGACCTCTATAATTTGAGATGGAAATAAAACCAGATATATTTTGTTACCTGTTAATCTAATCTAATCCTATAATGTGTGCTGGTGCCCTGAAATCAGTCACAACAGAAGCTCACACATATGACAGGAATATAATAACAATATGGTGTATCAGTCGTGTGATCATTTGTCATTAAATGGGAAACAATGAAGGTTAGATTTTCACAAAGTCTTCCAATGGAATTTATATTGTGGAGTGATCATACAACATGAGAAAAGATGCCAAAGAATATGCTTTTTGCTAACTATTGTCTACATATATGAAGCAAAGAAGACCCACAGTGATGATGAACAACACCTTCATTCATATATATAAAGTATTTTTAAGTAATCAATTAGTTTAAATATAAAATTCTGGATCAAAGTGTTGGAGAAAAACGGTAAATAAGCTAATATTAATGTAGTATTATGTGGCGTATTACGAGTATTACACTGCTGTTGAGGGAGTTTAGTCAGGATGGACCTCCTAAGGTTTTAAAGCTAATATTTTATTAACATAGAGAGGCGAAGTCCCGCCCATCTACTTCCGACCCATGGGACCTTATTTCGAAAAAGTATGTATTGAAGTCAATGGAGAGAGAAAGATTATCTTTCGATCCCGTTTGAATTGTGCCACGAATTACACACATGATGTTTGTCAATCTTAACAAATCATTTCCACGTCAAAAAGTCACAGTTTGTCGTAAAACTGTTGAAATATAAGACTATGAAAAATACGCAACTAGAAAGACTACAAATCCCAGAGTCGCGTAAGTGATGTCATAACTGATTTATTCCCTCCACTAAATATAAGAGATAGCTAAAATAAATTAACTTTAACAAGATGCCTGTGTGCTTTGTACCAGGTTGTTATCATACCAGTAATCATACCTCTTGCTCGTTCTTTCGCTTCCCGTCTGAGACCAGAGATCCGTCTGAGACGGGAGATGTAGTTCATTGAGCGTTTCACACAAAAAAAAGTGTTACTTCACAGTTTTTACGACACATTTTTATTTTTTTGACTTGCAAAATTATCTTTTAAATTGACAAACATCATATGTGTAATTCGTGGCACAAATTCAAACGGGATCGAAAGATAACTTTTCTCTCCCCATCAGAGGTTGCGCTAGACTTTTTCGCTGCCCGTCATTTTGACGGACAGGATCGAAACATTTCCTTCAAAATCCAGTAGGCTACTACCCGTCGGCCTTTACACAACTCTGACGAGGGGAGGAGAGAGAGGGCACGCTCGTGAACTGTCAACCGGGGGGGGGGGGGGGGGGGGGGGGAGAGCATGCTCGTGAACTGTCAACGGGGGTGGGGTGAAGTGAACTGTTAGCGCCGTGTTATGCATGCCCACTGCACTTCGCGGGAGCGCTCACAGCGTAAAGCCAAACTCACAGACATTTCAATGATTTGTACGGCAAAGTTAGGTTTGGAAACGGCATCATTTCCTTTTTGGCGGGCATGCATAACACGGCATAACACCGGAGCCTCGCTGCGGGGAAACTTTGGCGCTGTTTAGAGTTTGTTCTAATCTGTCAAAATGACGGACTGCTTTCAGATTTTTCCGTCATTGTTAAAAAAAATCCGTCATAGACGGAAAATATTCGGTTAACGCGACCTCTGCTCCCCATTGACTTCAATACATACTTTTTCCGAAATAAGATCCCATGGAGCTCCCCCGGAAAGGGAGGGACTTCGCCTCTCTATAAGCACTTTTTAATTTATCATTCATAACATATCATCAGTAAAATCATGTACCTTCCCTATCTGTGAAGGTTATTATATAAACTCACAGGGTCTTTAATATCGTGTTTCCTGTGTGATTGCTAAATGTTGTAATTGAGGTTGGAATAACGCTAGCTTTACGCTCACTTTAAGGTCTCCAGCAAAAAATGGCGTCTTCACATATTTAGCGAAAAAAGGGCGATTGGTCCACAAGTTATCTATTAGAAATGAACTTGTCGGGGTTCCTGTTATGTTGGATTTTGGGGCACCACCCTTCTGAGTGGTTGAAGGTTCAAGCCCGCTCCGCGCTGTTCGTTTGATGAGTGGTCTGCTATGAAGGGAAGGGCTCAGACACAGAGATATGAGATTAACAATAAGCTGATTTAATGGTAAAAAACAACAGTACAATATAACGAAGTACTAATATAACGAAGTACTTCGGGCCTCCGCTCTTCCACCGTGCGCTGTACGTATCAGACAGTCAGACAGAACAGAGGCGCCCGAGGGTACACAATTCACAATATTTATGCACACAAATGGAGAGGAGTTCTGTGGGAGGAGTTGTGTCGGTTGCTCCTCCCTAGGTGTTCATCCATTGGTGGACTCACTCCTGGGCGAATCAGAGTGAGTCGCCATAGCCGTGGGAAGTTTGGATCTCCTGCGCCGCCGATCAGTCCCAGGTCATCTTTTATGGCAGCCATAAAATAAACAATTCTGGGGTGAACGGGGTGAGGTACCAATCCTTATCTTCGTTTATCCTCAGCACCTGGCCGTACCACTCCGTATCCCAATCCTCCTCTCTGTACCATCTCTGCCTAGACTCAATGTTGTCAGTTTTATTACCTTTCTCCTGCAACCCCCCCATGCTCCTATCCAGCCCATTAAAAACCCGGGGGGCGACTGGATCCTCTACATTCCTAAGTCAACGCACACACAATTGAGCACAGCAAACAAAGGAAAATAATACCATCATGAGGACATTTGGTCTAGTTTCATAAGCATACATTTTACACAGACGATATGTGGGGCCAAGGTTATAATTATATTTAACAGGTTATACAGGTTCCTTTAGTTAGCACCTTTATCTCCCACACAATCACAGTTGTTGTCAGTAGGGTGCAAGAACACGGTATGATAACTGTAACACTATGGTACGCCGCCATATTAGTAACTTTACACATTATCTGTAGAGCGTTGATTCTTAACTCAGTTTTGTTTATTTGCCCTTTTAGAGAATATTTAGACAAACAACGAGTTGAGACTTAACGACTATTAGGCTCGTAACTTGCGGTGTCTTTTTCAAGTATTAATAAACGTTCCTTTATTGGGGTCCTATTATGCTTTTTGGGGTTTTCCTTTCCTGTGAAGTAGTTCCTTGTGCCATTTTAATATATTTTAATGGTCTGCAATGCTCCACGAAACGCTTCCATTGAACTCATTTGTTTACTTCCAGAACATGGTGACATCCCTATTGAACACTCGCGCTCCTATTGGCTAGCGCTCCAACACATTGTACGTGATAGGCTAAGGGGCAGGACATCTCTGAGTGGTTGACCAATCACAACAGAGCCGCCAGCTAACCAATCAGAGCAAATTCATTTTATTTTTGTTTATTTTTTAACCAAAAACAGAAGGTATTTCTGTATTAATGAAAGTAAACGTAACTGGAGCGTTGTTCTGTTTTTTCTGAATTATAGCAAACAATAACTCAGTTTTAATCACATATTTTACTATTTTTTATTAACCTTAAAGCAACATTAGATGCAGTGTTTTCCGTGTGTGTGTGTGTGTGTGTGTGTGTGTGTGTGTGTGTGAGGGAGCATGTCTCCATACAGGTTGAGCCCTCTCTAACTCCACCTCTGATTGGCTGTCTGCCCCCGGGGGTCGACTCCACTATCCAATCAGATCGCAGCTCAGCCCGGCGTCTATAGCAACCAGCATTCTATCGTTAGGGAGAAAAAGCCAGAGAGAAGTCTCTCCGTCTGTGAACACTAACCTAATGCATTCAGTCCTATTTTAAGTCATCTTTACATATTATGATTAATAAGAACTGGTTCATTATTTATTTTCAGTCACAAGATCGTTCTGATTGGTGCAATTTGACTTTTTTCCAATTTATCAGACAAACAACGACTTCATGTGAATGCTCTTTTTACAAATATTGTCATTTTTCTCAAGAAAGGCAAACTATTGGAATATTTTGTGCGTGTAAAATGCTGGGTTTTTTCCCCACACCCAAGGTCATGTCTTCAAATGTCTCAATAACCCACAAAATATTCAATTCACGATAATGCAGTGCAACAAAAAGCTTCAAATCTCCATGTTTCACACGTTGGAACCAGCAAATGTTGCTTAATTTCAATGCATGTCACCTTTTCCAACACAGTAAGCTCACACAAGAGACTGACTTGTCTTTTTGTTGAAAATCCTGCCTTTTTGAAGCCGTCAAACCCAGCATGGTTGTATTTCTGTCCTCCTGTCTGCATCTGTCACTCAGCAGAGTTCTGGCTCTCAGAGACGTTGTGTTGTTGGCAGACAGAAGTCGAGGCGGCACTGTCTCAGATTCTCCTCTCGCTTTATTTCCTGGCAAACAGACCGCCGACGCTGCAGACGTCTGGAAACCTCCAGAGAATTGATCTCTCCCTGGCGTTGTAGTGGAAACCTTTTATCCAGACTAACAGGAGATATGTGCCCGTGTGTTTCATCTGGCTGTTGTATTTTTACATTGTTTTACTATTTAATATGTTTATTTAACAGCTACATGAATAGAGTAGGGATGCAAGCACCAATATCTCTTCAAACCTTGATAAAAAATGTGATAATCTGAACACATTTTAAAAGGATAGAGCCAGGTGGATTTGGCCAAAAAGGAACAGGCAACAGTCGTGGAAATATTACAGATTTTTCCTCGAAAACATACGACTATACGTATTTTTTAACTTTAGTGGGGCTACAACTCACTATTCTCATTATGATGTATTTTCTGGATAAAGGGATGGTTCAGGTGGTCTATAAAATGCCAGAAAACAGTGAAAAATGTCCAAGTTGATGTCTTGTTTTGTCAGGTGTTCACTTTAATATGATATAAAACAGAGAAACGCAGCAAATCTCCAGATTCATTCGGTTAAAAGGGACATTTTCTGACATTTTACCGTGAAAAACAACTTAAACTCTCCTTGATTATCAAAATAATTCATATGTGATATCCTATAAACCATCAGATGGGCTCTGTGCAGTGTCTGGAGGTTTGTGTTGTCCGGATGCTGCCGGTGCTTCACTCTCTAGACTCTCTTTGACTGAATGAATTATGCAGCGTTCACATTCCTCACAGCTCGCTGAGTGCAGCGTCGGGGATTCCTCTCCGACTGTCTTCATCTTCTTCTTCATCTCATCTCTCTCATCTCTCTTCTTCTTCTTCTTCTTCTTCTTCTTCTTCTTCTTCTTCTTCTTCTTCTTTCTTCTTCTTCTGCTGCTAAATGTGTTTTAAATAGCACGATAATTAAGAGTGAATCCTCCTCATTTATTCTTCCTGTTCTCGGAGTCTTAAAAGTCCAAAATGAAGTTTAGATGAATCCTTCGTCAACATGTGGAGGTGAAGTCTTTGAAAACCTTTTTAATGGCTTATTTTCAAATGGATAAAGTATTCAATCTTCTATAATTTAATTAACTATTGTCCTGTATTTAAATGAAGTTTAGATGAATCCTTCGTCAACATGTGGAGGTGAAGTCTTTGAAATACAACAACAAAACTATATACCCCAATATTTCAGGGGTTCAGTGTTAGCAGGCGATATCTTGATTATGGAAGGTCCAAGATTTACAAATGGATAAACTATTTAATCTTCTATCATTTAAACTACTACTAAAAAACAAAATGAACCACGACAAACGTTCTTTATTTGTGTGTCCAGGTTTCCTCTTAAAGGTGGGGTAGGTAAGTTTGAGAAAACGGCTCGAGATACACTTGTTGTTATATTCCATGGAATGCTCTTAACATCCCGATAGCAATGAATATCTAAAATGCTTTGACAAAAAATCCATAAAAACATTTCATCTGTGGAAGCCGTGGCGCTGTAAAAGCACGACCAATCATCTGAGCCGGCCCGGCTAAAATAACTGGATGGCCTACCTGCCTGTCAGCCTTCCATCTGTGCACAAACGGATCTCGTGCCCTCATTGGTCATGTGCGCGTTCGTGTGTGTTGGAGGAGGGGCTCTGTGAGGAAGTCTGAAGGAAGGGGCAGATTTTTTCCGGCTGTGTTTTTCAAATTCTAGCGCACTCGAGCTGGTTTCTCCAAAATGACCTACCCCACCTTTGATCTGTTGAAATAAATCTTTAATTCTCTGAGTTAGATGTCACGTGACTTGAATTTTGAATTGAGCCGTCCCTTTATAGATACTATCTCTTTACGTATTAGTGATGGGAATTCCGGCTCTTTTTAGTGAGTCCCTTTCGGCTCCCAAACGGCTCTTCATGTTACCACAGTTTACCACGGTGCCTCAGTTTCGCCGCTGCGAGGCTCCGGCGCACGCAGTTCACGCGCGTGCTCCACTAGCACCCCCCGTCAAGGCTCGCCGGCAGTACACTTTCCGTCACAGGAACACGCTTTGCTGGCGGCGAAAAGAATCCCACCAGACTCCTTTGCCCCTCCAACAGAGGGATGTCCTTGTCCTTTTTCCTTTTCGTCATTTCAAGCGTTTTTTGGACGCCCTCGGCTCGAGTTCAGGGCGTTCCGAGCTGAATAAGGCCGTCAGATGACGGCAAGACGCCCCCCTGGCGGAAACGCTGCTCGAGACGCAGGATGTGTGTTAGTTAAAGAAGACTATAACACCCCTTGTTGTTAAATACCAACTGCCGTTAATAACTGTGTAATATATACCTGCTGCTATATCGTCAGAACTGTTACAGGATGTGTATTTTGTAAATTGTGTATTTTTTTATCTTTAATATTGTTTGTATGCATGCATGCTTCTTAGTTAACATTAAGCTGTCTTTGGCTCTTCTGCTGGAACAAACAAATAGACAGCTATTGGGATTAATAAAGTGCATCTTATCTTATTGGATATGATCAGCTCACCATCACTCGTCCTCCATCTTTGTTTCCCCTCACTTCTTCTCTCGTCAGAATCGTCCTCTGGAGATCACGAGCTGCGTCTCTTCCCGTCTCGTCGCTCCAGTCTCCTCCATCAGGAAGTGGAAAACCTCCCAGAACCCAAACACCTCCACCACCTTCACCTTCATCATCTTCATCATCATCTTCATCCTCAGCCTCCTGCTGGGTTTTTATCCAAAGCGATGCCGCCCGCTCTGCTGGACTCTCCGTTTCCTCCGGAGCACAAAGTGGTGACCGCACGACATCTGGTGACCGTGGTGAGTAACATAAGCTAAAGGGGAGTGGGGATACACATCATAATAATAATAATAACTTAGATTTATATAACGCCTTTCAGGGGACCCAAGGTCGCTTTACAGAAAAACAACACATCCATCCGGATACACATTGGTGCTATCTAGATTAGAAAGCATTTATTGTCATTTGCAGAAAAATATACAACAATGTTTTTGGAGTGCAACCCTGTCAAAGTGCACAGTAACAAAAACAGACAAACAATAAAAACACACCAGTATGACAGACAACGTAAACAATCAAACGGGGGGATACATAGTTAACCTGTTAAGCTTAACGTGTGTGACGGGAAGAAACTCAGCGAACTGACGATATGAACAATTTTTACCGAAACAAAACACAAGTCTCACAAGAAGCGTCTAAATGAGCCCTGAGCGAAAAAATGCTAACGCACTTAGCACAGAACTCACGGTAGAAATACCCTTATTACTTATCATAACTGCACATACAATGCATCAATACATACATACAGCAAGCTGAGATTCCACAGATTCTAGAAATATAAATATCATCACTGAGCGATCAGAACTCGCGACAGGGGAAGCAAACACAGACATCACACGACGTAGCTTTAGGTAGCAGAACTCGGAGATATGCTCACCTTTAGCTGTTATTCTGATCAAAAGTCGTGTTCAATGGCATTAAAACGATAAAAACGCGGCTGAAGGTTAATCCATAGGTGAATCCAATGTGTCTGTCACTTTGAAATGATTACTGATAATCCATCATTCCATTTTTATGTCAAAAACTTGAGTTTTCATATTAGCTGCTAATGATAGCTTCCAGAGTGTATGACAGCTTCCTGTTTTGGCTACGCGTCACTCTCACTCCTTATTTGGTAACGTGTGTGTGTATGTGGAACTTTCCCTCGATTCCATTGGCTCTAACGGTTAAAAAGAGATGTCAATCATCAAAATCGACCAAGGGGGGCCAGAGATAGGTCAAATCCACCAAATGACCCCAGAAGTGTTTTTTTTTCTAAACCTCTCTAAAAAGGTCAAATGTCACTTGTTTTGCATCAATCTTGATACAGGGTACTTATTATATGTTATAGTTTGGATTCCTGAAGCTTTTAGTCTACCATCCCATCATTCAAGGGTGGTTTTCACTATAAGTAATGGGTTTTTTTTGGACGGACACTATCATTTACATTTTGTTACTATGTTCAATCTGAATTTACTTTAAAATAAAAAAAATCTATATTGATTCTGACTTTTCTAAATCCAACTCACAGGTTTATCATTGCTTTGAGAACAAAGATGATTAATTTAACCCTTTTAGAAGTGAAGATAATAGTCATTTGTTCTGGGAATGTCATTTTCCGAGCCTGAGACCTGAAAACAGGCTCGGGGCTTAAAGGCCTCTACACACCGGCCCGACTTTGGGAGTCAGAGGCCGTCCGAAGCCGTCAGAGGCAGTCGGGCATTCGCGTCGCACTACTCAGGTTGGTGTGTCGTCTCTTTACGGCACATTTTCAACCCTCCCGCCTCCTCCCGCGGCCGATTCAACATGTTGAATCGGCCGCGGGAGGCCAAAGAACGTCGGGACAAATCAATCACTCTGATTGGCTGTTCAGCTTAGCGAATCAGTGCATCAGAAGTGAAGCGGAAGTGAGGGACCAAAACAAACGATAAGAAGGCACACACAGACGGCTAATCTTCCTCATTTTCATCTCACCCGGACGCAAGAGTTTCTTTTTATCATGACGGCATGGAATGAAGAAAGTGAAGACCAACTGATCAACTGTTTATATTACTAAGTCTGTTCTTCTTCTCTCGGTGTATAAAACGCAGTCTGTCTTCCGGTTGTTGCCTCTTTTGAATGACGAATACACACTACCGCCGCCTGCTGGTAAGGAGAGTTATTGCCACTCGTCGGCTGAAGTATTTGCGGTGTGTTCGTAGGCGGGCGGCTTTATCCGACGAAGCCAACGAAGCCCGACGTAGCTGACGTAAAAGTCGGGACGCCTTCGGTACGCGTTCTTTGGTCTCAGGTTGGTGTGTAGAGACCTTTACAGGTTAAGAGCACTGGAGTAAGAAGCCATGAAGTGCATTTCAAAAGTTGAACATTTCCCAGGGAGATTCTGAAGCAGAGTTTTTAATTGGATAATGACAAATATCTAACAAAAGTAACCGTATTCTTAGTTTCTGAAGACAAGCACCCTTAGCTATGATGGATTATTCACAGTTGTAGGTGTTTTTAGGTTAGCTCTAGCTTCTGTACTGGTCCAGACGTTTCTTTGTGTGTTTCGGCACATTTGTGTTTTTGTATCTGCATAATTTCTCCTAATGGGAATGTTTTTGGGGTCTTTTTAGTGCGTTTGTCCCCCGTCAGCCACCGTACCTCAGCTTGTCTCGGCTGCAGACGTGTTTTTTCTATAAAGCTTCCCTGATACGAAGCTCTAATATTAAAAAACACAATAACATAACGAGATTTATCAGACAGTAAGGGAGTGATGGACGAGGAGCTGCAGACACTCTGGAGAGATGCTGCTGCACTCTCTGTTGCCATGGAAACACTTATCATGACTGTGTGTGTGTGTGTGTGTGTGTGTGTGTGTGTGTGTGTGTGTGTGTGTGGTGTGTGTGTGTGTGTGTGTGTGTGTGTGTGTGTGTGTGTGTGTGTGTGTGTGTGGTGTGTGTGTGTGTGTGTGTGTGTGTGAGACCCACTTACCTACACAATGGGCGGTTGCATAACAGTAGATAACCAGCAGCGACCTTCAGAGTGACATTGAGACACAGACAGGTGTTCTGCCTTTTTATAACAGAAACCAGAGCCCAGTCTGTTGTGATTGGTCAACCTGCTTAGAGATGTCCCGCCCCCTTTAGCCTATTACGTACAATGTGTTGGAGCGCTAGCCAATAGGAGCGCCAGTGTTCCGTAGTGATGTCACCGTGTTCTGGAACTCTTGTGTGATAGCTGTCATTAGTGCACAGTGTTTGTTATAAGTAGGAGGAGTTATTTATAGGAGATTTGAATATTTCATTTGAATATCCGCACGTCTCAGCCATGGATGTTTAATAAGAGCTGGATACAGCGTGGGAGGCGGGGTCTCGTTCTTTCCTATGAGAGCTGCTCATTGGCGCATGAGGACAAAATGGCCCAACTTTTGAGAGAGCGAAACGTCACAGATTACCCATCATGCCTAGCTGTCAGAGCAGAAGAACCCGTATGTGCGCTCACAGAGCATGTGCCCCTTAAGCCCCGCCCCCCGAGCTCCCACTCTCGGCTCACTAGAATGAATGGAGAGAGAAAATAAATCTAGATTCGGCTTTTAGTGCATTTTACAACTTTAAAGACCGAATGATTCTAATAAGGGCTATAAAATAGTTCATACTGGGTAGTTTTTTAGTTAAAAAAATTATCCGCTGATTTACAGACGTCTCTTTCCCAATGTTAGTCAATGGGGAAAGTTGTTTTGGGCCGGGTGACGTCACGGACTGACACGGTGGTTGCAGTACCGCCGGTTGGACACTACGAATGTCTGGCACAGAGTCCGGCGCACTTCCTGGGGGCTTGGTCTCAGCTCAGTCAGAGAATATCGTCGCCAGAGATGCATTGTGGGAGGTAAATCTGGAAAATAGATGTGAATGCTGGGAGTTTTCTGACCCACATATAAACGTCTGTAGGTTATCTGGGGAGAGGTGAGGGTTAGGGCATTTTGAACCAGTAAAGTCAAAAGTAGCAGCAATAAAACGAGATGAAAGTTTATGATTTGTAACGTTTATTGAAATACGAGTTGATGAATGAGGCAGCTAATAAACTGTATGGGCTATATAATGGACATTTCTATTTATTATCTGGTTAATTCTCTCACATATTTCTTTAAAACATAATTTATTGTCAGCAGTAGAAAAGTGTCCTTATGTAACAAAGAGCTTATTTAGTTACAGGGCATTCCCTTTAAAAAGCAACACGTGATGAACGGACCGTCCTCTGCTTTTATCAATGAGACTCCGCTGTGAGGCGAGCACTTACATAACGCTGTGTTCTGTGTTAATTGACTTCCTGTTTGTGTGTCACATGACCTGTCCCTGCAGGCTGCCCCCCCCCTCACAACACTGAGAGGAAATACAAAGCTTGAGTGATGGAAACAAGAGCATGACAAGCTGAATATTACTAATTTATATGAAGAAAAATACATATAGTTTATAGATATTTTAATATACTAGTAGGTTTCACTAAGTCAAACAAATAATTGAAAATAAATGTAACGCTTTCATGGATAAAGTACTTTTTTAAACATCATTTTAGAGCAAAACTGAATTGTTAATTGGCTTCTTTTTTTTTATTAGAGTTAAGTCTATCCAAAGTTATTATCTATAATATTGTTTAGTTTCATTATGGCTATTATTAGTTGTATATTTTAACATCAGAATAACATGTTCAGATGGAGGCAGAGAGGTTGTGTAAGTCACAGATGGTCCCCAGTCACACCGTGTGTGTGGTGTGTGTGTGTGTGTGTGTGTGTGTGTGTGTGTGTGTGTGTGTGTGTGTGTGTGTGTGTGTGTGTGTGTGTGGTCCTTTTGCTCGCCTGCTGGGTTCTCACAGCACGTGCAAGCTGGTTGTTGATGTGTGTGTGTTTTTTGGTTTGTTTCTCAAGTACGTTTCTTATTTTTGATTAAAATTAGCCTCATTTAATGCGATTCACTCGAAAATGTATCATTTATTTAATTAGTTACAGATATTTGAATAATATACAAATTATTTATTTAAATTAAATGATTGGTCGAATGGTTAAATCCTTCCCTTTTTTATTATATATGTTTTTATTTTAATGGGAATTTTCGACCAATACTGTCTTTCCTGTGAAATATTCAGAATATTAATCATTTCCCTGTGAATGCGGGAAATTAAACACAAGTTAAAGACTTATAAAACTGACAAAAATGTAGCTAAATGTGCAAATATAATCACAAACATGTTGAGTATAAAGAGAACGGAAGAAATGAGTCATATCTTTTATATCCATTGTCTTAAATCAATGTTTTTTTTTTACGAGGTATCTTTGTCCCATTGTTTCCTCTTTGACGCTTAATTTAAAGCGATCTGATTGGCTGAAAAGGCCTCACTGAGTTCTTTAATGTCGCTGCTTCACCTGCAAACACTTAGTTAGTGAAAGAACTTCAAAAAGGGAAATGTTTAAAGAAGCAAAATGAAATCATCAGCGGGCGAGTTCACTGCGTTCAAATCTGAGCCTTTGAGATAGTGTGTGTGTGTGTGTGTGTGTGTGTGTGTGTATGTGTGTGTGTGTGTGTGTGTGTGTGTGTCTATTTAATAATTCATGTCAGTCGTGTGTGTAACGTCTAGTGGAGGAAACTTTGACGCCACTCCAAACCAACGGAGAGAATCATGAATCATCCAGATATCTGTGTCACACTGCGGCGTCTTCTTGTGTACGAACACATTTTACAGCGGCCTTTGTAGAAAAACAGATCAGGAATCATTTCTGAAATTAAAGTTTTACATGATTAGGAAAACATTCTGAAATGTGGTTCAGTTCTCACAAATATTTGTATAATCTAAGTATAATCTTTTTTCTCGTATGTTTGTTTTTTTCTCTCTCCGCAAATTCACGTATTTTTTTTCTTGTCAAATAATTTGTTCCTAATTTTGAGATATTTATTTTTTCTCCTAAATTTGAAGTTTTTTTTCTCCTAAATGTAAGATTCTTTTTTCCCCCAAAATTTGAGATTCTGTTTTTTTTCTCCTAAATTTGAGATTTTTCCCCCAAATTTTTGATTCTTTTTTTCGTCCTAAATTAGATTATTATTTCCCCCCAAAATTTGAGATTATTATTTATCTCCTAAATTTGTGGGTTTTATTGTCTCCTATATTTTTAGATTTGTTATTTTTTCTCCTAAATTTGAGCTTTTCCCCCCCAAATGTTTTTTCTTTTTTTCCTCCTAAATTTGAGATTCTTATTTATCTCCTAAATTTGTGTTATTTTTTCTAGTAAATGTTTGGATCTTTTTCCTTCTCTTAAATTTGAGAAGTATTTTTTTTTTCTATTTCTTGTAAATGCACCAGTACCTCCTGCAAAGTGCTTCTTTTAGCTGTAATAACGTAACATATTTATGTTCAGATAAAGCTGTAATCATGACTCTGATACTAACGTCATATTCATTGAGTAAAATATTCCACTCTGATGCAGATCATTGAGCGTGCTCTGCTCCGTTTCTTCTCAACGGAAACAACATAAGCGTGAATAATCTAACCTCACGTCAACCCACTCATTCAGCCGTGTGTGTGTGCCTGTGTGTGTGTGCCTGTGGTGTGTGTGCCTGTGTGTGTTTGTGTGTGTGTGTTGTGTGTGCGCCTGTGTGTGTGTGTGCCTGTGTGTGTTTTGTGTGTGTGGCCTGTGTGTGTGTGTGCGCCTGTGTTTGTGTGTGTGTGTGCCTGTGTGTGCCTGTGTGTGTGTGTGTGTGCCTGTGTTTGTGTGTGTGTGTCTGTCTGTGTTTGTGTGTGTGTGTGGTGTGTGGCCTGTGTGTGTGTGTGTGTCTGTGTGTGTGTGTGTGTGTGTGTCTGTGTGTGTGTGTGTGTGTGTGTGCGCCTGTGTGTTTGTGTGTGTGTGTGTGTGTGTGTGTGTGCGCCTGGTGTGTGTGTGTGTGTCTGTGTGTGTGTGGTGTGTGTCTGTCTGTGTGTGTGTGTGTGTGTGTGTGTGTGTGCGCCTGTGTGTTTGTGTGTGTGTGTCTGTGTGTGTGTGTGTGTCTGTCTGTGTTTGTGTTTGTGTGTGTGTGTGTGTGTGTGCGCCTGTGTGTTTGTGTGTGTGTGTGTGCGCCTGTGTGTGTGTGTGTCTGTGTGTGTGTGTGTGTGTGTCTGTCTGTGTGTGTGGTGTGTGTGCGCCTGTGTGTTTGTGTGTGTGTGTGTGTGACAGTGATCTCATTGAGTGTGATGTTGCACGTGACCATCACGTTTTTCCCGTTGGCGCTCTGAGGAAAAGCTGCACAACTCAAACGCTGCAAAAACTAACACAATATTTCACTACTCCTGCCTGATTCAGTTAATATTCTATAGAAATAAAAACATATTGACGTGAATCATGACATTCATACTAGAGTACATTTAAAATGTCAGATTAATGAACTCAACTTCAAGTTTTTATCAAATCACAAACGCATGGTTTTAAAAAGTCCAATCCTTAAATTAAATATGGAGTCAAGTCCCGATCAAATGTAGGTGCATGCATGGGATTCAACAGAAATGTCCATCATCTCAAACAGAAGCAATCAATCAATTATCAGAATATTAGCAGATCATTGTTGTTGTCAATTAACCAATCAATGAATTGACTTTTGTTGCATCTTTAATAGATTTTCGAAAAAAACTCATGTATCATTTTATTTTTTTTACAGGATTATTTGACAATAAAAAAAACAAATTCCCATCCATCCCTCTCAACCACTTTTTTAAATATTTTGTATTTATATAAACAACTTGACCCCTTCTTTTTCTTCCGGCATCCCCCCCCCATCTAATATCTGATTGGCCCCTCACCCCACTGCCCTGAGTGCTATCAGCTAATTAGTGGCCATTACCAATGTGTGTGTCTGTGAGTATGTGTGTGTGTGTGTATGTACTGTATGTGTGTGTGTGTGTGAGTGTGTGTGAATGTTTGTATGTGTGTGTGTGTGTGTCTGTGTGTGTGTGTGTGTATGTGTGTGTGTGTGTATGTGTATGTGTGAGTGAGTGTGTGTGTGTATGTATGTGTGTGTGTGTGGTGTGTGTGTGTGTGTGTGTGTGTGTGTGGTGTGGTGTGTGTGTGTGTGTGTGTGTGTGTGTGTGTGTGTGTGTGTGTGTGTGTGTGTGTGTGTGTGTGTGTGTGTGTGTGTGTGTGTGTGTGTGTGTCAGGACAGAAATAGCACCTGATCCTGACAGGATGCGCAGCGGGATAATGGCATTACCTGGACGACAGCCAATCAGGTGGCAGGTTCAGCTCCGTCCCCCTCTAAGCCAATCACAGATCAGGAATGATTAGATCAGGAAATGGAGCGAAAAGTCCCCGAGCTGTGACTGACAGGCAGCGTCCATTCAGAGAAAACCTTCCTGTTGTTCCATGGGAGGAAAAACAATGTTCACATGTTCGCTCGGTAAGGTTGGTTAGTTATCGTTGTTTACTTATTTAGATTGTTTACGTTCTTGTTTATAGCCTGTGGTTGTTTACTTGTTTGTTGTTTGATCATTTGGTCGTTTAATTCTATTGTATTTCAATAGTTTGTTGTTTCTTTTATTTATTAGTTGGAGGTTTACTTGATTTTTGGCTCTTTTGACTTGTTATTTTTTATCATTTATTTATTTTGGGTCATTTTGTTGTTGATTCTAACTTGTTTATTTGGCTTTTTAGTCGTTGCTATTTTTCGTACTCTTCGGTCGTTGATTGTTTACTTGTTTCTTTTCTTGGTTGTTTTCTTTACCCTTTAGTTGTTTAAATGTCATTTAGTTGCTTAGTTGTTTTGGACTGGTAGGAAGTCGTTAACTTGTTTTTGGGAACACGGTTTTTCAGAATTAGCTGACAGAATGTAATCTAGAAATATTCATTAAACCTGAAAACTAAAGTTAATTGTGATTCAAACTGAAGGTGATTTGTTTGTACAGCAGGATTTTCTTATTTCTGTTTGAGACAGACTGATACGTGTGCGTGCGTGCGTGCGTGCGCGTGCGTGCGTGCGTGCGTGCGTGCGTGCGTGCGTGCGTGCGTGCGTGCGTGCGTGCGTGCGTGCGTGCGTGCGTGCGTGCGTGCGTGCGTGCGTGCGTGCGTGGTGCGTGTTGAGCCTGTCTGGCTGTGGTTATTGTTCCTGATATTGAATTAAGTGGCAACAGGACATGCTGTTGTTGTTCTGTTTTAACCATCAGCACACACACACACACACACACACACACACACACACACACACACACACACACACACACACACACACACACACACACACACACACACACACACACACACACACACACACACACACACACACACACACACACACACACACACCTGATAGATGTGCAGCTGCAGAGGTAGCCGTAATGTCTCTTTTTGTTCTAACCTCATCTCCCTGTAGACTGTATGCATTGATCTTATATCATCTTAGCTTAGCACAACGACTGGAAGCAGGTGGAAACTGTTAGCATAGCTCCATCAAAGACAAATACTACACCTTATTTACCTTTCTACAGTCTGTGTGTCTTAGCAACATCAGCAACACGGATGTGGTGTGTGTGTGTGTGTGTGTGTGTGTGTGTGTGTGTGTGTGTGTGTGTGTGTGTGTGTGTGTGTTCATGAGCCCTCAGGGTCTTCTTCCAAAGATGTTTTTTCTGTTGTTTTTACTCTCCCCACACACACACACACACACACACACACACACACACACACACACACACACACACACACACACACACACACACACACACACACACACACACACACACACACACACACACACACACACGTAACACTAAATCCAGGATGAGTCATTTGTGTGTGTGTGTGTGTGTGTGTGTGTGTGTGTGTGTGTGTTTTACCTGTCTCCAGTAACACTTTAGCTGAAAGCTGAGAGACTGTTGGGAAAACCAGAGGCAACCCGAGGGAGAGTAAAACCATAGCAGAGATGTTTTGATTCAATCTCTTCAGAGAGAACTAAACCTCAGCCATGTTGGAATCTATAAACTACAACTAGTAATTGAAGATTATGAAGTGTCTCTACTGGGACACGTCTCCATGCTTTAATGTTCAAAAATATCTTTATTTTTCTCATACTACCTGTGATGCAGCACCTCTTTTCACCCTCTGTCTGAAACCAGAGCCCAGTCTGCTCTGATTGGCTGATTGGTTGAGATGTCCCGTACAATGTGTTGGAGGGCTAGCCAAAAGGAGCTCAAGTGTTCTGTAGTGATCATGTGTTTAAATCATTGATTAATAACATGCTTTTTCTCTCCCTCCCTCTCTCAGTACCTGGCTGTGGATGTGCGGAGGCTGAACAAAGGTCTTCTTCGTTGGTTTCGAGAGGGTGTAGCTGCGGCGCTGGGCGTTCCTGCAGGACACGTTCACATCCACCGTCTGAATGTAAGACACACACACACACACACACACACACACCACACACACACACACACACACACACACACACACACACACACACACACACACACACACACACACACACACACACACACACACACAGAGAGAGAGATGGCAAAAGTACACACATCCTTTACTCAAGTAGAAGTACAGATACTCGTGTTTAAAAATACTAGAAGTACTGACTAAACGTCTTTACTCAAGTAAAAGTAAAGAACTTTGAAATGTACTTCAGTAAAAAGTACCCATAACTAGCAGCTGCTTTAAAGAGTACCTGACCTCCCTTTATATTAATAGAACAATAATGTCATTGTTAGCTAATGAATGTTTCCATGCTGAACAACGGCAACATGACAACGTTTTCATTGGTCCCTCTTCTTTAGAGAAGACCAGGAAATGATGGATACACGGATCGTGTTCAAATCAATAGGCACGCAATGACTCTAAATAATAATGATCACGCCACCAAACACACATTCAGACTAAAGGAACCAGCCTGTTTGGAACATGGGAGAAGTAGAAAGTTCAGGTATTTGAGTTCAACATGGAAGAAGTAGAAAGTACAGGTATTTGTGTTCAACATGTAAGAAGTAGAAAGTTCAGGTATTTGGGTTCAACATGGAAGAAGTAGAAAGTTCAGGTATTTGGGTTCAACATGTAAGAAGTAGAAAGTACAGGTATTTGGGTTCAACATGTAAGAAGTAGAAAGTACAGGTATTTGGGTTCAACATGTAAGAAGTAGAAAGTACAGGTATTTGGGTTCAAAATGTAAGAAGTCAAAGTAACAAGTCGTCAGAAAAGTAAGTAGTGGAGTAGAGTACTGATACCAGAACAATGTACTTAAGTACACTAACAAAGTATTTGTACTCCACTACTTCCCACCACCTTCTTAATCATCTGTTAATTGTTTGATTTTTACATTTTTCTCCCCCAGGAGAAGAAGAATGGCATCGAGCTCTTCGTGTCCTCTGATAGGCCGGGAGTCTCCGAGCCCCTCCCCGCTGAAGAGGTCATCCAATCACTGAACATCAGGGTCCTCCATCGACACCTGGGACACTTCGGCATCACCGAGGTCTCCACCGAGGTGTGTGTGTGTGTGTGTGTGTGTGTGTGTGTGTGTGTGTGTGTGTGTTCCGTTTCCTAGGTTACAGCAGCTCGTTAGTCACCGTGGAGACAGACGGAGGATAGATGGGGTTTATTAGAGCGCTGAGTGCTGCTACTGAAACTTTAATGCAGCTGTTAAAGTCCGATCAATCAGGCGGCGCCGTTATATTTCATATTATTTAATCACTCTTACTGCCACAGAGAGAAGTGACCGCTCCTCTGTGGTAATACTATTAAAGCAACACATCAGAAACTCCCCGCAGGAGCTTTAAACACATGATATGTAATAAAAACAACAGTAACAATTGAGTTGTGTGTGGCGGTGAAGCAGCAAGGCATCATGGGAATTGTAGTCTTCAGCTTCTTCTGGTTAAGAGCATCTTCTAAAATAAATATGTAAACTCTCTCCTGTAGAAGAACGTGCTGCAGGGCGAGCAGCGGGATCACGTTTGGAGCCCAGAGGGTTTCTACGCCGTCGTCCTCTTCTTCACCGTCTTCGTCATCGTCATAACCTGCTTGATGGTAAACACCTAACATTTTTTGTTGCGTACATATTAAGATACAAAGCATTTAGTATTTCATCTTTGTCAATTTAATTCATATAAATCCTTTACATGTTTTTTGTTTATTATTTATTTAATTCATTTAAAGATGAGGTAGGTCATTTTGGAGAAACCAGCTCGAGTGCGCTAGAATTTGAAAATACACTGCCGGAAAAAATCTGCCACTTCCTCACAGAGCCCCTCCTCCAACACACGAACGCGCACATGACCAATGAGGGCACGAGATAAGTTTGTGCACAGATGGAAGGCTGACAGGCAGGTAGGCCATCCAGTTACTTTAGCCGGGCCGGCTCAGATGATTGGTCGTGCTTTTTACAGCGCCACGGCTTCCACAGATGACATGTTTTTATGGATTTTTTGTCAAAGCACTGAAGATATTCATTGCTATCGGGATGTTAAGAGCATTCCATGGAATATAACAACAAGTGTATCTCGAGCCGGTTTCTCAAACTTACCTACCCCACCTTTAATGTATTCTTTTCCTATTTCGTTACATTTGCTTAATTTTGAAATATAATCTGTGTTTGTACATCTGTGCTTTTACCTTAATAAAGTTGTTTTAATATTATTTTGTATTTGATAATAATGAGCATTAACAATGTGTAATCTTCAAATAGAACATTTACATCAAATAAATGAATTAAAAACATAATTAATATTTAATAAAAACATATTATATAAACAAATGAAATGAAACGATACATATTAATACATATATTAGAAATTATATTTAAATATTAATTGATTATGCTAATACTATTCATTATATTTTTACTATTTTAGCTGCATTGTGACATTTAATCCACAAGAGGGAGCTGTTGCACAGAGAAACCAGATGTTTCAGTTAATATAATCTGTTTTATCTCTAAGACCTGAAAATAAAAAAATAATTAATATAATTTAAATATATATGTATGTGTGCTTAAACGTTTGTCCTTAATTTAGAAAATAAATGAAATGAATGATTGCACTTTTCTCTGCTGTTTGCTCTGCAGGTTTTGTTCCGACTGAAGGAGAAGGTCCAGGTTTGTGACAGACAGCTGAAGGCCCCGCCTCTTGACCTCCACCTGACCCCCACCGTCCAATCAGACTCCGCCCAGAAGTCAAAGGGTGCCAAGGTTGGCAACACACACCAAAACCCTTCATAAACACACACATAAAGCACAATAAAGACTAAATAATGATACTTATTGTCCTGCAGGTTGTGTCGTCAGGAAGCATGGTACAAGCTGAGCTCCCGCCAATTGTAGCCAAGCCCATTCGCCCGCAGCAGCCAATCACAGCCTGCCGTCGCCTCGCTCCTCCTGTCCCTCTGCCCAGGTACGTCAGCTGACTAAACGTCATCACCTTTAGCTTAGCGGTGGTGAGGTGAGGTCATGTGACCGTGCTGTAGTTCCTTTATAGCCCAGCATTAGCCGCCTTTAGCTTAGCGGTGGTGACGTGAAGTCATGTGACCGTGCTGTAGTTCCTTTATAGCCCAGCATTAGCCGCCTTTAGCTTAGCGGTGGTGAGGTGAAGTCATGTGACCGTGCTGTAGTTCCTTTATAGCCCAGCATTAGCCACCTTTAGCTTAGCGGTGGTGACCTGAAGTCATGTGACCGTGCTGTAGTTCCTTTATAGCCCAGCATTAGCCACCTTTAGCTTAGCGGTGGTGACCTGAAGTCATGTGACCATGCTGTAGTTCCTATAGCCCCAGCTTATTAGCCACCTTTAGCTTAGCGGTGGTGACCTGAAGTCATGTGACCGTGCTGTAGTTCCTTTATAGACCAGCATTAGCCGCCTTTAGCTTAGCGGAGGTGACGTGAAGTCATGTGACCGTGCTGTAGTTCCTTTAAAGCCAACGAAAGCTTTTTACTTCTTTCTCTTCCTCGTAGCTCCTCCCTTGTGCAAGTCTTCAGCAGCTTTGACCACACCCCCCTCGTCAGCGTTGCCCCGGTGACAGCCAATCACGAGCTAAAGCCGTGCCCCTCCCCCTTCAGGATGAAACCTGCCGCCGGACTGCAAGAGAGGTGAGGAGGGCATCTGGACAATATTTGTTATTATTTAGATCTTTTTACCCACCTTTATATTAAAAATAAATCATCCTTTTTAATGCAAGGATTTCATTTTATTTTAAAAACTACATTAATTATATTGAAATTATTTTTTAATTAGCAAGACGCCTCAGTTCTCTCCAAGAGCTGTAGAAGAGATGCATGATGGAAACAAGTTGCATGTTTACACAGCAAAGCGCAAAATTAGGGGAATTTTTACCCGTGCTCGATTACAGAAACACACATGAGCCCTCATTGTGTGTGTGTGTGTGTGTGTGTGTGTGTGTGTGTGTGTGTGTGTTTAGAGTACAGTCACCTCTAACCTGCGATTGTTGCAGCAGTCAGGTGTCGAGGTGCGTACGTGCTGAAAGGAGGCTTCAAAGTGTGTGTGTGTGTGTGTGTGTGTGTGTGTGTCCTCGTCCTATAGTTCATAAGGATTTATATTGTGATAGTGAAGTACGTCTTCCTCCACACACACAGAGTACCCACAGAGTACGTGATGTTTATCTGCAGGGAGGTTTCAGGAAGGTGTACGTTGACAGAGATTACATTAAACCTCTGTGTCTCATTTCCTTCGATTCATATAAACTCTACATCACTGTCTGAATCTGATTTATTTTACACCACTCCGCCACGGCCACAGTTCATCTCAGTACGCGGCAATATTAACATGATCATTATTTGAATTTTATTATATATTAATATTATTTGAATATATATTTTTGTTCTAACTATAATTATTTTTTATTTTAACATAACTATTTACAATTTATTTTATATATATATTTTTTCTAATTATTCTAATTTGTATTTATTTATTTAACAATGATAACTATTTGAATTTTCATAGATAATATTGACACACTTCAATAGATCTTTATTGTATTGTTCTTTCTTTTTATTTGATGTATTCCTTATTGTTTCAATGATTTAAAATGTTAAATATTCCTTTTATCTGATACCAATAAATAAGTGAATATCTCAAACATCATATATATATAATAATAAAACACTGTCAGGGAACCTTTTAATGCACGATTAACTATTCACCTGACTTAAAGGTCCCATGTCTCATGGCCATTTCTACTGATCATGATCCCATTGTTGAGGTTTACTAGAATAGATTTACATTGTTCAATGTTCCAAACTCACATTGGTTTCTCATACAGCATCTCTGTATAGTTGTGTATTCACTCTCTGTCCTACACGGCTTGTTGGAGCTCCTGCCCCCCCTCCCTATGAGCCCACTGTGCTCTGATTGGTCAGCTCGCCCACTCTGTTCTGATGAGTCCACCACCGTTACAGCGGAACATCAGTGATTATGTTTTACAATGGCGTTAGCAACAGCCCCAAGGAAGTGCGCCGGACTCTGATGAAAATATTCGTTGTGTCCAAACGGCGTTACTACAACTTCCGTATCAGTCCGTGACGTCACCCGGCCCAGAAAGACTTTTCCCCATTGACTAACATTGGGAAAGAGACGTCTGTAAATCAGCAGATCATTTTTTTTAAACTAAATAAACTACCCAGTATGAACTATTTTATTGCCCTTATTAGAATCATTCGGTCCTTAAAGTTGTAAAATGCACTAAAAGCCGAATCTAGATTTATTTTCCGAGAGTGGGAGCTCGGGGGGCGGGGCTTAAGGGGCGCATGCTCTGTGAGCGCATATACGGGTTCTTCTGCTCCGACAGCTAGGCATGATGGGTAATCTGTGACGTTTCGCTCTCTCAAAAGTTGGGCCATTTTGTCCTCATGCGCCAATGAGCAGCTCTCATAGGAAAGAACGAGACCCCGCCTCCCACGCTGTATCCAGCTCTTATTAAACATCCATGGTTAGCAACCATAAAATGACACCAGTAATGACAAACAGATGAGAATGCTGCGTGGGGTCTGGGTGCCGTGTTGGCGGGACGTTGCGGGGCTCGCTGCTGCGGACAGTGTGAGCTGGATTACTGGGGTCGTTTCCTGGTTGCTGCGTGGGGTCTGTGAGACAGCGAGACATCGCGAAGCTCACCTGAACTCAGCCTGAGCACACACAAACTCACAGGCTGAGAAATCCGCGGAGCCGCAGCTGAAAAAAGATAAGGCTGAGTGAGTGTGTGTGAGGAGCTCCACGGATTGGTCCATTTGGACCTGGGTATGGTCACATCAACATACCCAGGAAGCAAACAATGGAAAAAGAGAAATCCCCAACGAGGCATTCTGGGGCAGCATAGACAGGTCTTTTCTGTGTTAGAGTTTTACTCGCTACAGGGTGCACCTTGAGTGTGTACCCTATACGATCATTTTCTGAATACGATGACGCAATAGCCCCGCCTCTCCCCACCTCTCCTGCTCACCCCCGTGTCACCTGCGTCATTGCTGATGTGTTTCGCCAACAACAACAACAGTTTTCCGAGTGTTTCGAGCCAGGTCCCTGTATCTCACAGGACAGTACACCAAGCAGGTGCCTCCAGCAGACCCCCCCCGCACGGCAGAGTTTCCGTTAGACGAAATCTAAAATTCTCCGGTCAAAATGTCGCTTATTGTTTAGGTGTCCTTTGACACTCAGGCAGTCACATCATTAGCTAGCTAGATCTGATCGATATGGACATACACGCGAGTGAAGTCTAATCGGACCGGAGAGAGAGATCAGAGAGCAGCTGCTGCTGACAGAGAAAAAGAGCCCCGCCTCTGCTGCTAAATCCACCGCGGAGAAAGGGCAACCATGGAAACCATGCTCGGAAGTCTTCTTCGCTGCTTTTGGTGTATTTTGTGGCGGAAGTACACCCCACCTACAGGCCCGGCATATGTACTACAGCGTCTCCAGCGGGTCGAGCGGTCTCATGTGGAAGGACACGTTTCTGGTGCCTATTGCGTGTGGACGGAAGACTTTTTGATAACGATTTTGGTTCGTTTGCGTTACCGTTCTCGTGTGGCTCCAGCCTGAGTCACCACATTTCTGTTTTTTTAACTAAAGTTTGGGCGTGAGAAACTCAGATTTTGTTCTTCAAAATAAACCTGAGGTCATTTTTCAAAGTGTCTGCAGTGAGTGTTGCTCCGACAGCTCTCTCCTAACTAAAGCACTTTCATAAGAGAAAAGAAAACACCATTATCTCAGCGTTGAGCACTTTAGCCGTTATCTGCCGCTCGTTACTCTATCCTGCCCGGCAGCCATCTTGTTCTGTTACATCAGCGCTTACAGTGAGGGGTGCAGACTTTAAGGTAGGAAGGAAGATCTCTCAGTGAGAACAGGATGTTTTCTGAGTGTCTGTGAAAGTGTGTGTGTGTGTGTGTGTGTGTGTGTGTGT
>JAAKFY010000003.1:25134616-25167116 GCA_011823955.1 Dissostichus mawsoni
TAAAAGTAGAAGTACTGACTAAACTTCTTTACTCAAGTAAAAGTAAAGAGGGCTTTGAAATGTACTTCAGTAAAAAGTACCCATAACTAGCAGCTGTTTTAAAGAGTACCTGACCTCCCTTTATATTAATAGAACAATAATGTCATTGTTAGCTAATGAATGTTTCCATGCTGAACAACGGCAACATGACAACGTTTCCATTGGTCCCTCTTCTTTAGAGAAGACCAGGAAATGATGGATACACGGATCGTGTTCAAATCAATAGGCACGCAATGACTCTAAATAATAATGATCACGCCACCAAACACCATTCAGACTAAAGGAACCACCTGTTTGGAACATGGAAGAAGTAGAAAGTACAGGTATTTGTGTTCAACATGTAAGAAGTAGAAAGTTCAGGTATTTGTGTTCAACATGTAAGACGTAGAAAGTACAGGTATTTGGGTTCAAAATGTAAGAAGTAGAAAGTACAGGTATTTGTGTTCAAAATATAAGAAGTAGAAGTACACCCAATGGGCCCAATGACGTCACGGATTGATACGGAAGTTGTAGTACCGCCGTTTGGCCACTAGGAATATTTTCCTCGGAGTCCGGAGCACTTCCTGGGGGCTTGAGAGAAACATGGGAACTCTACTACTGCTACTGTAAGGTACTTTCAAATGACTACATTACCCACAATCCTTTGCTTCGCTCTGCAGCGCCGGGATTGGACGGACCGGATGCTTCATCGCCACGACGATAGGTTGTCGACAGCTGCAGCTGGAGGGCTTCGTCGACGTGCTGAGCATCACCTGCCGCCTGCGAGCAGACAGGTAACACACACACACACACACACACACACACACACACACACACACACACACACACACACACACACACAAAACACACTGTTTTTAAAACCACAACTAAAGGTAGGAGTTTACCTAAAATGTTATTTGAATTTTCTGAATATCTTAGTGGTCTGTTTATGCAATTGTTTTGTACTTTGTTCTGATATTTTCCTGTCATTTTAACACATTTTCCACATATTTGTTGAATTTTTTCAGTCATATCTTCTTAGCACACCTTTCAGCATTTTTTCACATTTAGTTTTTTTTTTGTACTTTTTTAGATTCTTTTTTCACGGGTTTTAGGCATTTTTGCATAAAGTTGTCAAATAAATCAGTTTGTTTAAAAAAATCACATTAATAACCTGTGTGTGTGTGTGTGTGTGTGTGTGTGTGTGTGTGTGTGTGTGTGTGTGTGTGTGTGTGGGTGTGTGTGTGTGTGTGTGTGTGTGTGTGTGTGTTGTGTGTGTGTGGTGTGTGTGTGTGGTGTGTGTGTGTGTGTGTGTGTGCAGAGGAGGTATGATTCAGACAGGTGAGCAGTACGAGTTCGTCCATCACGCTCTGAGACTGTACGAGTCCCGCCTCTCCGCAGAAACCGGCCAATGAGAGCGCAGCGCCACAGGAGGCGTCGGTTTGAACCAGGAATTGCTCTGACATAAAGCGAGTCATTTGTAGAGCTTCACGATTGACGGACACCTCGGACAGCCAATCAGGAGTGATGTGGGCGGAGCCTGTTGAAGGGAAGATGGAAGGTAAATTCTGAAAAGGGGAATCTATCCGTTATTCTTCTTCTCTGCCGTTTCTTCTTCGTGTTTTTTCGCGAGCGTTTCTTCCGAGGAGCTCAAAGACTCGCTTCTCTTCAGATCGTGTTTTTATTCACTAACCAGAATGTCCCGTTACCTTTTTTTTCCTGTCACGGAGACGTAGAAATAATAGACTGAAGTCGATGGTTCAATAACACTGTTGTGTTTTGTGTGTCTTATAGGGTTTTAAATGGTTTTATAATCGTGGTGTTCTGATATAACAATGGCTGTTGGTAAAATGACTGTTAGCTGGTTGCACCTTTGGTTACTCAACCATCGATGAACCAACATCTCCTCGCCACTTTTGTGACATCTGCACTTCCTACGTTACTCCATGATTCACCTACGAAACGTTTTTAAGTCTATCCAGCGCCATGATGTATCTATAAAGTCATGTTCATGGTTTCACAAGTCTAAAAACTACAAACTCATCCGAAATACTACATTTATCAAACTTACCCTGAAATGCTAGCTTGCTAACTAGCAAACACACTAATCTTGACCCTTGTGCCTCAATAGGGACATTTCTGGCTGTTTAATTTGACATTTTTTAAATAATTTTAGCTGTTTTAATGAGTTTTATTAATCAAAATTGTGAATTCAGCCCCGATAATAAGTGAATATCCAAAATGCAGCCAGTCGAAGCCAAAAAGGACAGAAAAGTCCCCATTAAGACCATTTATTTATTATCAAATTACATCTTAATATCCTGCTCTGTACTATCCATCTAGAGCCCCTGCTCCTACATTTTACTTTTTAGTATTTTTCTTACATTTCTGCAGTAACGTATGAAATGCTGACGTCACAAATGGAGCTAACGTTAGCCATAGATCACTAGCGAAAAGCTAACACAGCAATGTAAAGCTAATAAGTTCATGCTAAGCTATTTCTCGTAATACAGCAATCTCCATAGAGGCTAATGCTAGTTTTAGTAACTCAGTGTTAGTCTGCATTAATGTCAATAAATGGATGCTAAGCTATAAGCTCATGCTACTATTAGCTCGCTATGCTAATCAATATTGTTTTAAAAACCAATTATATCTAGTATTTAACTGCTAAATAATAATTTGTTATTTGTTTGTTACAACTATTTTATTTGTTTAAGTACAGCTCCCATAAGGTGTTTACTAAGCATTATGGGAGTTGTAGTTTTTAAATAATAAAACATGTCTTTTATTTTAAATAATGGACACAAAATCAAGCTTTTAGAAAAACAAATGAATACAAATATTATTAAAAACAGATGGAGGCTAGTTAAGCCAACTACTCAGTCACAATTTATTTGATCAATTAATAAAAAATAATTAAGGAACTACATATTTTTGCTGAGAAATGTTGTGCTGCTAGTAGTTAGCCTTGTTTCCTGCTTTGACAATTCTCCTGTTGTGTAATATTATATTGCTTTATACCAAAAAATGTGAAATGATTTACGTCACGATGGTGCAGTCATCTCATCGATGTGCTGTTGTAAAATCTAGTGTTACTTATGGTGTATCAAAGTAATAACAACTTTATTTTTATACGGTTTTTACATGTTTTTGATGTGTTTTAGCATTTGTCGACGCTAATTTGGGGGTACTAAACTCTTAATCATGAATTTAACTGTCCAATACTGCATATTTTAGAATAAAATGTGAAACAAAAATGGGGTGGTTTTTGTCAATTAACATTGTACAGTACATGTAAAAGTGCTATTAATGTGGGACGTCCTGTTTCCAATCCACGGATTACAAACAAACACGGAAAACTTGCTGCTAAAACTGGGACCTTTGGGAGCGTCGGGACCGCTGACGGACAGTAACCGAGAGAAACTTTAAAGACTCTTCTTTTTCTATGTATTTTTGTATTTATTTCTTGTTACACAATCAAGAGACGTTGGACCAGTGTTTCTTAGTGTGTCTTCACGGGACCATCACACAATTTCCCACTTCAATTCAGGAACGATTTCCAACCCAAAATCGTTCAAATTTGGCAAATACTGTGGTGCAGGGATGTTGTATTTCTTTGTTGGACCCTGAAGGCAGCATCTCCCCGGTCCAATGGGATTTCTAGATGTGATTTTGGGATTATTGCAGAAAACAATCTCTGTGGCAAACCACCGCTAAGCTAAAGGTGGCTAATGTTGGGCTATAAAGGAACTACAGCACGGTCACATGACTTCACGTCACCACCGCTAAGCTAAAGGAGGCTAATGTTGGGCTATAAAGGAACTACAGCACGGTCACATGACTTCACGTCACCACCGCTAAGCTAAAAGCGGCTAATGTTGGGCTATAAAGGAACTACAGCACGGTCACATGACTTCCCGTCACCACCGCTAAGCTAAAGGCGGCTAATGTTGGGCTATAAAGGAACTACAGCACGGTCACATGACTTCCCGTCACCACCGCTAAGCTAAAGGAGGCTAATGTTGGGCTATAAAGGAACTACAGCACGGTCACATGACTTCACGTCACCACCGCTAAGCTAAAGGAGGCTAATGTTGGGCTATAAAGGAACTACAGCACGGTCACATGACTTCCCGTCACCACCGCTAAGCTAAAGGAGGCTAATGTTGGGCTATAAAGGAACTACAGCACGGTCACATGACTTCACGTCACCACCGCTAAGCTAAAGGCGGCTAATGTTGGGCTATAAAGGAACTACAGCACGGTCACATGACTTCACGTCACCGCCGCTAAGCTAAAGGTGGCTAATGTTGGGCTATAAAGGAACTACAGCACGGTCACATGACTTCACGTCACCACCGCTAAGCTAAAGGCGGCTAATGTTGGGCTATAAGGAACTACAGCACGGTCACATGACTTCACGTCACCACCGCTAAGCTAAAGGCGGCTAATGTTGGGCTATAAAGGAACTAGAGCACGGTCACATGACTTCACGTCACCGCCGCTAAGCTAAAGGTGGCTAATGTTGGGCTATAAAGGAACTAGAGCACGGTCACATGACTTCACGTCACCACCGCTAAGCTAAAGGTGGCTAATGTTGGGCTATAAAGGAACTAGAGCACGGTCACATGACTTCACGTCACCGCCGCTAAGCTAAAGGTGGCTAATGTTGGGCTATAAAGGAACTACAGCACGGTCACATGACTTCACGTCACCGCCGCTAAGCTAAAGGCGGCTAATGTTGGGCTATAAAGGAACTACAGCACGGTCACATGACTTCACGTCACCACCGATAAATAAAATTAACCAAAAGATGAATGCTAATCAATGCTCATTTTCTGTTAAAACAAGCTCAAGTTTGTTATCTTCTGACAGCTGTTTCTTAGCTAGCCTGCTAATAGAGATGGTGGTACACTAGATAACAACCAGAAAGTGTCATAAAAATACAAACTGACTTCGTCTAAATACCCATTTCAGATTTTAACTGCCTAAAACGTATATATCAATAAATGTGAGTTGTGTTGGGTTAACAGCTCAGACCTGATGATACTTCCCGTGGGTTTTTACTGTATTACTAATCAACTTGAATGTTGTAGTCCGGAGCCACTGAGTAGTGCTGTTACCTCTCTATCTACTCTATAATCAAATATATATATTGTTACCTGTAATCTGTACATAAACATTGGACATAAAACACATTGACTCCTGTGGACTGACTGAAAACCAACAGTTAATCGTATAAAAACTTCTGAAATTACTTTTTCTCGACAAAACTTTTGTATATTAAAAACCACATTTCGGGTCATACAATAATGGCATTTAAAGTAGAGACACTAAATACTGATATACACCTGAACATCAGCAGGTGAGGACTCTTTAAAGTAGAGACACTACATACTGATATACACCTGAACATCAGCAGGAGAGGACTCTTTAAAGTAGAGACACTACATACTGATATACACCTGAACATCAGCAGGAGAGGACTCTTTAAAGTAGAGCCATACATACTGATATACACCTGAACATCAGCAGGAGAGGACTCTTTAAAGTAGAGAAAACTACATACTAATATACACCTGAACATCAGCAGGAGAGGACTCTTTAAAGTAGAGACACTACATGCTGATATACACCTGAACATCAGCAGGAGAGGACTCTTAAAGTAGAGACACTACATACTGATATACACCTGAACATCAGCAGGAGAGGACTCTTTAAAGTAGAGAAACTACATACTAATATACACTGAACATCAGCAGGAGGACTCTTTAAAGTAGAGACACTACATACTGATTACACCTAAAAATGGGCATATATTTGTACTCTTTAAGTAAAATGTGCAATTAATTGTACTTTTATTGGGTTAATTACTAAAGTAAATGTACTTGGTTACATTCCCTGCTTGTATTGTAATCAATGGGAAATAATGGCTCTTTTGGACTGTTTGAGTCACAGACATGATTCATGAAGGTTAATCTACTTCATGCCGTTTTAACTTTTGTTCCTAGAAACTTTATCATGTATCATAATAGAGTGACACAGAGAGGGGGGGGGGCAGGAAGGAAGGAAAGGTGTGGAGACTAAAAGTAGCTCCAATGAAACAAAGACTGTTGGACTTTTTACTTGAAATGCTGCAAACACAAGAGTCTGACCTTTTATGGATCAGATTAACTAAAGAGAGCCACATCAGCAGGAGAGGACTCTTTAAAGTAGAGACACTACATACTGATATACACCTGAACATCAGCAGGAGAGGACTCTTTAAAGTAGAGACACTACATACTGATCTACACCTGAACATCAGCAGGAGAGGACTCTTTAAAGTAGAGACACTACATACTGATATACACCTGAACATCAGCAGGAGAGGACTCTTTAAAGTAGAGACACTACATACTGATCTACACCTGAACATCAGCAGGAGAGGACTCTTTAAAGTAGAGACACTACATACTGATCTACACCTGAACATCAGCAGGAGAGGACTCTTTAGAGTAGAGACACTACACTGATATACACCTGGACATCAGCAGGAGAGGACTCTTTAAAGTAGAGACACTAATACTGATATACACCTGAACATCAGCAGGAGAGGACTCTTTAAAGTAGAGACACTACATACTGATATACACCTGAACATCAGCAGGAGAGGACTCTTAAAGTAGAGACACTACATACTGATATACACCTGAACATCAGCAGGAGAGGACTCTTTAAAGTAGAGACACTACATACTGATATAGACCTGAACATCAGCAGGAGAGGACTCTTTAAAGTAGAGACACTACATACTGATATAGACCTAAACATCAGCAGGAGAGGACTCTTTAAAGTAGAGACACTACATACTGATATACACCTGAACATCAGCAGGAGAGGACTCTTTAAAGTAAAGAGACACTACATACTGATATACACCTGAACATCAGCAGGAGAGGACTCTTTAAAGTAGAGAACACTACATACTGATATACACCTGAACATCAGCAGGAGAGGACTCTTTAAAGTAGAGACACTACATACTGATATAGACCTGAACATCAGCAGGAGAGGACTCTTTAAAGTAGAGACACTACATACTGATATACACCTGAACATCAGCAGGAGAGGACTCTTTAAAGTAGAGACACTACATACTGATATACACCTGAACATCAGCAGGAGAGGACTCTTTAAAGTAGAGACACTACACACTGATATACACCTGAACATCAGCAGGAGAGGACTCTTTAAGAAAAGAAATAAAACAACTAATTTGCATCAAACTCGTCTCTATTTATAACTTTAACTGAAAGGGGCAGATACTTTTATTTATTTATAGCGGTCTCTCTTTCTTCTCGCAGTGTTTCAGAGCTGATGGAGGAAGTCCGTTAGTGACTCCGGCCCGACACTATAGACTCTAACAGACAGGAAGACAGACAGGAAGACTGAGGGTGAGACAGGCAGGACAGAAAACATAGGAAACTCTCAGACTGGATGTGAGTTGGACACGAGACGGAGAGGAGACGGACGACAGAGAGGACTTTAATGGCAGAAAAAGAACATTTATCACATAGGGATTTATTCTGTTTCTAATTGAACCAACTCTATTTTCCACCCGGACGACGCTGAAGACAAAAGGAATATTTCGTGCCGTTTATCGTGAATATAAACTTGTTTTCCGACGCTCCGGCGCAGGATTATGGTTCAGTTTGAGGATCAAAATGCCGAGATGTAAAGTGTTCAGTTTCCTCTGGTTCTCCTCGCTGCTGCTGCTCAGGGTGAGGCGCTCATCTATTCAGACGCTTAGGTTTCATTCACTGTATTTGAGCTTCATTTTTACATTTAGGTTCAAAATAAGAGCCAATTTCTTCCTTATTTTTTTACATAATAATTAATGTGCGACTTAAACAATTAAATTACTTTAAGTATATGTTTCTGTCTTTTATGAGAAGTTTAGTCTCAATAAAGAAATACTTTTTTCTTATTTCAATATATTCACTTAAATAAATAAAAACATAAAATAAACACCAATATTAAGGCTTAAAAACTCAGGACATAACGTTACTTCAAATTTCCTCTGAAAAATACCATGAGATCTAACCAGCAAGAATTAACAGGTGAAAAAAAAACATTACAAAATGTATAATAAAAAATGATACTAAGACCATAAGTAATTACAAGACACGAGTTACAACAAAAAAACAAGTTTTGATTCACCCAAATTATGATTATTATAATTAGTGAGCTAAACATGGAGAACAAGGGGTTTATTGAAATAATGAATAGTGTCTGTTAATTAACTCTAGTTTGTGTCGTCATTTCCTCTGCCTGTCTGTCTCCTTATCAGAGACGCATTTCTTTATTGTGTCTTCTGCTCCTGGCAGAGGTGGGAAGGACATAAGTGTTTTTACTCAAGTACAATTTTGAGGTACTTGTACTTTACTTGAGTATTTCCATTGTATGCTACTGTGTACTTTACTCCACTACAGTTCAGAGGTACATGGTGTACTTTTGCTCCACTACATGTATTTAATCCCTTTAGTTACTTCACAGATGTGGATGAATGATGTGAAATATAATCAAGTGTTAAATCAGACTTTAGTTCCACCTGGAGTAAATCCACAAGCTACCCTGCAGTATACAAAGCCATTCAAACTAGCTGCACCTTTACCAGCTTTGAGAACACTTTCATGATCAATCATTATAAAACATATCATATATATTATTCTGAAATGGACCAATCTGCACAATCACTACTTTTACTGTCGCTACTTTCACTATTTTGATGAGAATACTTTTCTACTTTCACTTGAGGAACATTTTGAATGCAGGACTTTTACTGTAACAGAGTATTCCTACACTCTGAGTACTTCTACTTTAACTCAAGTACAAGATCTGAGTACTTCTACTTTTACTCAAATACAAGACCTGAGTACTTCTACTTTTACTCAAGTACAAGATCTGGTACTTCTACTTTACTCAACAACAAGATCTGAGTACTTCTACTTTTACTCAAGTACAAGATCTGAGTACTTCTACTTTTACTCAAGTACAAGATCTGGTACTTCTACTTTTACTCAAGTACAAGATCTGAGTACTTCTACTTTTACTCAAGTACAAGATCTGGGTACTTTTACTACTCAAGTACAAGATCTGAGTACTTCTACTTTTACTCAAGTACAGGATCTGAGTACTTCTACTTTTACTCAAGGACAAGATCTGAGTACTTCTACTTTTACTCAAGTACAAGATCTGAGTACTTCTACTTTTACTCAAGAACAAGATCTGAGTACTTCTACTTTTACTCAAGGACAAGATCTGAGTACTTCTACTTTTACTCAAGAACAAGATGTGAGTACTTCTACTTTTACTCAAGACCTGAGTACTTCTACTTTTACTCAAGACCTGAGTACTTCTACTTTTACTCAAGACCTGAGTACTTCTACTTTTACTCAAGATCTGAGTACTTCTACTTTTACTCAAGACCTGAGTACTTCTACTTTTACTCAAGACCTGAGTACTTCTACTTTTACTCAAGACCTGAGTACTCCTCCCACCTCTTGCTTCTGGGACAAAGGTTCATTAGGGTTAGCTGATTAACACCAGACGGTATATTTAATGATTTCTTTGCAGATAAACAGAAAATCATTAGTTTAATGTTTCCCAGATTCTATTTAAAAGTAGATTAGATTATTTATCGTATCGTATTGATGTAGTGAGAATGAATCCAAAATACTTACACTGTAGAAAAAGGTATTTAAATATACTTTATTTTAATCATTTAGTCGTTCTTCTATAAATTGTTGGGGAGTTTAATTTTTAACAAAATATCATGTTAAAATAATAGTTTGCTGTTTCTGTTGCGCCGAACACTGATGGGTTATATTTATTAAAGGTCTCCTATTATACTGTTTCTCATCAATATATCACAGGTCTCAGATATATCCAGAGCCTGTCTCTGATTGGCTGAAACACCAAACAGATCATTGCAGCATTACCCATAATCCCCTCTGTTTCAGCCTGTTTCCAAAGTGCTGATTCTCTGTCTGTTACTTTCTATGAAAATAAGGAGCCCCTCCCCACGCCCCTCTGAGAGACATTTGGTTACAAAGAACTCAATGGTGCTCTAGGAGGAGATTCAGGTGATAAGGTGGTGGGGGGGGGGTACCTTGGTTGCTGATTGGCTAATGGTTACACAAGACTAAACATCGTTATGACATCATAAAGTGGCCAAAATCTGATCAGCTCATTTTCAGACAGGTTTTTATAGAAATGGATCAGGAGAAAAAGAGAGAGAATCTTTGTTCCTGAAACTTTCAGAGTCTCTTTACACAGAGGGGACACATGTTGATGTAGAAGAGACATGAAGAAGAGGGGACACATGTTGATGTAGAAGAGACATGAAGAAGAGGGACACATGTTGATGTAGAAGAGACATGAAGAAGAGGGGACACATGTTGATGTAGAAGAGACATGAAGAAGAGGGGACACATGTTGATGTAGAAGAGACATGAAGAAGAGGGGACACATGTTGATGTAGAAGAGACATGAAGAAGAGGGGACACATGTTGATGTAGAAGAGATGAAGAAGAGGGGACACATGTTGATGTAGAAGAGACGTGAAGAAGAGGGGACACATGTTGATGTAGAAGAGACATGAAGAAGAGGGGACACATGTTGATGTAGAAGAGACATGAAGAAGAGGGGACACATGTTGATGTAGAAGAGACGTGAAGAAGAGGGGACACATGTTGATGTAGAAGAGACGTGAAGAAGAGGGGACACATGTTGATGTAGAAGAGACGTGAAGAAGAGGGGACACATGTTGATGTAGAAGAGACATGAGAAGAGGGGACACATGTTGATGTAGAAGAGACATGAAGAAGAGGGGACACATGTTGATGTAGAGAGACATGAAGAAGAGGGGACACATGTTGATGTAGAAGAGACATGAAGAAGAGGGGACACATGTTGATGTAGAAGAGACATGAAGAAGAGGGGACACATGTTGATGTAGAAGAGACATGAAGAAGAGGGGACACATGTTGATGTAGAGGAGACATGAAGAAGAGGGGACACATGCTGATGTAGAGGAGACATGAAGAAGAGGGGACACATGTGATGTAGAAGAGACGTGAAGAAGAGGGGACACATGTTGATGTAGAAGAGACATGAAGAAAGAGGGGACACATGTTGATGTAGAAGAGACATGAAGAAGAGGGGACACATGTTGATGTAGAAGAGACATGAAGAAGAGGGGACACATGTTGATGTAGAAGAGACATGAAGAAGAGGGGACACATGTGATGTAGAGAGACATGAAGAAGAGGGGACACATGTTGATGTAGAAGAGACATGAAGAAGAGGGGACACATGTTGATGTAGAGAGACATGAAGAAGAGGGGACACATGTTGATGTAGAAGAGACATGAAGAAGAGGGGACACATGTTGATGTAGAAGAGACATGAAGAAGAGGGGACACATGTGATGTAGAAGAGACATGAAGAAGAGGGGACACATGTTGATGTAGAAGAGACATGAAGAAGAGGGGACACATGTTGATGTAGAGAGACATGAGAAGAGGGGACACATGTGGATGTAGAGAGACATGGAGAAGAGGATTTAGCATGATAGGTGACCTTTAAGAAAGAGGATTAAATGAATAATAATAATAGCTTCTGTCAGTTCTTCATTAACTGTTATGTGTCTCCTCCTCAGGATCTAAGCGCTGCTCCCTCAGAGTCTCCCTCCTGCAGCTTCTCTCTATCCTCCCCGTCTCCCACCTGGACTCCCTCTCTCTCTCCCTCTCCTCCCCTCAGAGACACTGCTCCTTCTCCATCACCTCCTCAGGATCAGACACCACCGAGTGCAGGAGAGAAGGAGACGAGGAGGCAGAGACTAATGAGATAGGAGGCAGGAAACTAGGACAGGAGGAGGAGGAGAGGAAGAATGAGACAGGAGGGAACTATCTGGGGACTAATCAGCTAGGAGAGGAGGATGGAGGAAACAAGGAGGAAGGAGGTGTGTTTACCTGTGTGTTGGAGCAGCTGGAGCCGGGAACCGCCTACGAGCTGATCGTCCAATCACAGAGCGGCGAGGAGACGAGGAACATCACGCTGCACACACGTAAGTCCAGGAATGAGTCCTAAAACCCCGGAATGAGTCAGCATTTTACCACTCCATGCTTTAATGTTCAGAAAGCTCTTTATTGTTCTCATACTGCCTGTGCTGCAGCACCTCTTTTCACCCTCTGTCTGAAACCAGAGCCAGTCTGCTCTGATTGGTTAGCTGGCCGGCTCTGTTGTGATTGGTCAACCGGCTTAGAGATGTCCCGCCCCCTTTAGCCTATCACCTACAATGTGTTGGAGCGCTAGCCAATAGGAGCGCGAGTGTTCCGTGATGTCTCCGTGTTCTGGAACTTTGGGATTTTAGCCTCTGCAGACCATTGACGTGCACAGAAACACCACAAAAAAAGCAGAATGTGGCCCCTTTAAACACCCCGAGTACATCCTGTCAACTTGATTTAAACAAATGCGGTGTTTAAAGAGTTATCAGAGAAATATAGGGTTATGTCACATGACAAGTCAAAAGAGTCTGGAGCCCTGTGGCACCCTAACATTTGTTTAGATCCATCACGTTTTCAGGAGTGACTTCAATTTAAATGATGAGTCATTATTATTCATTATAAACATGGACCAGGTACCATGTGCACATCCAAATGTATGGCATATTAAACGTGCGATGCGTTGTTGTTGTTGTCGTGATTACGAGTTGGTTCATGGAGATAAACATTGCTTATTAACAGCATTGTTTCCACAGACTGGCGGCATTATATAAGGAAGTATTTACACACAACGGCCTCTGTGTGAGAGTTTACATGTTGGAAGGAGAAGGGACTCTTATTGTGAAATAAACAGGAAGTGAACTTGTTGTTGTGGTGCATGCTGGGAACAATGGCTGGCGTCACTGAAGGAGCTGCTGATTGACTTCGTGTCGAGAACCAGAGGAATTGAAACAAGTTTCTTTCTTGTGATGTCATGTTTTAATGTGAGGAATCTGCAGCAACAGGTCGCATATTGTTCACAAGTCACATGCTTTATTTGCGTCATTATGTAGTCACTAAATCTGTTTTTCTCCCAAGTTGCCTTAAAAAAACAAACAAAAATAATGTTAATAAACTAAATCTGAAAACATTTCATACAAAATAATTACGTTTCTGAAAAAGAAAAAAAAAACGAGTAAAAACTACGTTAAAAATGAGTAAAAAAAAACCCCAGAAAAATGTGTTAATTAATCCGGAAACATTACATATAAACAGGTAAAACAATGACAGGAAACATTTGACTGCATTTTAAAGTACTTTAACTTAATTGTACTTATACATACTTGTACCCTAGATTCTAGAAAGAGTATTTGCCCGGTGTAGTATAAGTACTTTTACCCGCAGTAAAGTATCTGAATACTTCCTGCTTCTTGTATAAAATTCAAAATATTCTTTTGTTTTCTGTTCGGCTCCATCGTCTCCGTCTCCTCTGACCTCTGCTTTTGAAGTTTAAGAACACAACACCACCTCCCTGTGTGTGTGTGTGTGTGTGTGTGTGTGTGTGGTGTGTGTGTGTGTGTGTGTGTGTGTGTGTGTGGTGTGTGTGTGTGTGTGTGTGTTGTGTCTCCACGCTGGCTGGGCTCCAGAACAGGAGTTGGACCCTCGGTGTGTGTTTCCATCGTAGGCAGAGCTCCGGGTTCAGCTATTTCCTGCCTCCATTGTTGCTTTGTTCTGTGGGAAAGGGCGTGAGGGTGTGGGGTGTGTGTGTGTGTGTGTGTTTGTGTGTGTGTGTGTGTGTTGTGGTGTGTGTGTGTGTGGTGTGTGTGTATGTGTGTGTGGTGTGTGTGTGTGTGGGTGTGTGTGTGTGTGTGTGTGTTGTGTGTGTGTGTGTGTGTGTGTGTGTGTGTGTGTGTTGTGTGTGTGTGTTGTGGTGTGTGTGTGTGTGTGTGTTGTGTGTGGAGGAAACACCCAGTTGACTGTACCCTTGTCAGAAACGGTGGTCCTGCAGGTTCTGCACAGGTTAGCACAGTTCACACGACAGAACAAGAAAGTCTGTTTTTTACCTGATCAACTCTTTTCAGAAAGTTCCTTTAAGTAAACAAAAAGAGGCTCTATTCTTCTTCTGTGGTGTTCCCTCTCCTCTTGTGTGTTCTATAGGTGTTAGTGCATGTAAACGGTCTGCAAAGGCTAAAATCCATCACTACGGAACACTCACGCTCCTATTGGCTAGCGCTCCAACACATTGTAGGTGAAAAGCTTAAGAGGGCGGGACATCTCTAAGCGGTTGACCAATCACAACAAAGCCGACCAGCTAACCAATCGGAGCAGACTCTCTTAGTACTATTCTATTTGGGTGTGATTATGACATTTTTGCCTCCTTCTTCCAGAGTAAAAAACCTGTCATTTGAACACAGGAGTGGCTGCAACACTTTTTAATGAATTTGTGTTATTGTTTGACTCTGGATAAAACCAAAGACAGACTCCAAATATCAAAAAATAACTCAAAATGGAGAAAGCAACTCATGTGTCAAATTTCAGTTTTTGAAGAGAACATAGATAATGCCAGAAAGGGAAAATATTCTAAATAAAATAGTATTTAGAATATAAATACATATGTTTAATGTGTAGTGTCTATGATAGCTCGACATAAGGCCTTCCATATATAACAGTGGCTGTGGAGAAGCACGTCACACACACACACACCACACACACACACACCACCACACACACACACACACACACCAACACACCACCACACACACACCACACACACACACACACACACACACAAACAGTCTTTACATCTCTGCACAGAAACACTGGAGATGTCTGCAGCTGATAATATTGTTCCTCTCAGTTTGAAGCCGAGGTGGCGACACAAACACACACAGAGGCATTGTGGGAAATATCTTAAAGGAAAGCAGGACCCCACAGAGAACACTGACCATCCTCTTCCTGTTCAAACTCCCAACACATACTCTCTCCAAAGGAAGGTCTTCAGAACTACCCTCCTCCTTAAAACATCAAAGGCGCAACAAATATCTGCTTTGATCTTTTTCCTCTTGACAGCTCGGAGGTTTTGTGCCGTATTTGACCTCCTACTTTGTTTTTAATTACTCTGTTATTTTAGGTCACGTTATCATTTGAATTATTTATTATTATTACTAAAATAAGTACAATATTTACCTCTGTATTTAAGTTGAACGATATCACATTTTTAAGACATCTTTCCCACCTATTTCCTTGACATACGTACAGTTTGAACATATTTTAGGACCTATTTTTATTTATTTCTATACATTTCTTTCGTACCCTTGTAATGTATTTTCCTGCCATTTTATTACTTCTTTTTGACGTTTTTCTTCCAATATTTTTACATATTTTTAGGAATTTCTTTCATTCATTTCTCTGACATTTTTCACGTTTGTGTTTCAAATGTGTGTGCGTGTGTGTGTGTGTGTGTGTTGTGTGTGTGTGTGTGTGTGTGTGTGTGTGTGTGTGTGTTGTGTGTGTTGTGTGTGTGTGTGTGTGTGTGTGTGGTGTGTGTTGTGTGTGGTGTGTGTGTGTGTGTGTGTGTGTGTGTGTGTGTGTGTGTGTGTGTGTGTGTGTGTGTGTAGGCCCCTCAGCAGTCCTCGGCTCTCTCTCTCCTCCTCCAGCAGCCTGGGTGTTTCCTGGCAGGCCGGCCCAGGGAGGACTCAGCGCTTCAGGCTACAGCTGAGAGACCAATCAGGTGCGTCCGTCAGGGGTCACATGATCTGATATCTGACCAATAAGAAAGGCAAACAAATATGAAGCAAAATATAACACAAATCTTTATAAAAAATGTTCTTCAGGAGTGCTTTTTCTTCCTAAGTGAACATGCTTTATTTTGGTAAATGGTTGAAGTCCTTGCTCCACTAGTTGATATCATGACCTCTGCCTCCTTTCTCTTTGTTTCAGTGTTTGTTTATTTACCTGCACTATTGTATCTGTTATTGTGTTGCTCTGTTGGAGGAGCCTGTGACCTCAGGTTTCCATTGACATATCTTCACTGTAGCTACGAACACATGACAATAAAAGCCTTGATTGTCGAAGTCTTGAATCATAATATGGAATTTCAAAATAAAAGCATGGATATTTTGACCCTCCTTCCCCTGCAGGTGTGCTGAGGAACGAGACGTTGTTGAGCACGGCGACGCAGCACACACTCCTCGACCTGACGCCGGGGCGACTGTACAACGTTACCGTGGTTACGGAGGCAGGAGGGCTGACGAACAGCGCCACGGCAGCGGCTCGGACAGGTAATGATAATAATAATACGGCATTGTGGGAAATATCTTAAAGGAAAGCAGGACCCCCACAGAGAACACTGACCATCCTCTTCCTGGTCAAACTCCCAACACATACATCTCTCTAAAGGAAGGTCGTCAGAACTACCCTCCTCCTAAAAACATCAAAGACGCTCAAAATATCTGCTTTGATCTTTTTCATCTTGACAGCTCGGAGGATTTATGGCGGGATTTTCTTTAGGGAGAATATCTCCTGAACTTCCCCACTCAGTCCATCAAGACCCGAGCAGTTGTGTAGAAGTCCAAGGCATGGCACGGGCCGGCGCATCTCGGTCAAAGTAATCCCTAGCCATATGAACTTTGACCCAAGTGTTGGGGAAATATTTTCCAAGGCCCATAACTTTGACCCAGTTGATCAGTTCATGCTGTCCTGACTGAGCTCATGCACCTGTACCCTTGGCTGCTCTCAGTGCTCTGTCTCCCTCTTCCTGCCTGTTGGCGTCAGCTGATAGAGGTGTTATGATTCTATCTTGTTATGCACAATGTTGATTGTTCTCTCTGAACTAGCTAAATACATGGGTCTGGGTAGAGTTCTTCAGAATTGATTGTGGCATCTCAACCGTGTGGTCAGACCGTGGCCCGTGACTTGTCTTGTGAATTCTCCGGCCGAAGCTCCAAATAAACCGTCAGTGTTTGCCATCAAAGCTCCAGCTCTCCTCGTGTCTCTCTGAGTCCTGACTCCACACCTAGGAGATAGAGGACAGAGGTGGAGAGGCACCACGTGTCTGCACTCCCTTAGGATAGGTTGAGGGAAAGGGGAAGGAAGTAAGAAGTAAGGAACAGAGGTTAGTCTTGTGACATATTTGACCTCCTACTTTGTTTTTAATTACTCTGTTATATTCTAACAAAAATAGTCAAAATATTTACCTCTGATATTTTTGAAGTTGAACCATATCAGATATTTTGACATTTTTCTCAGTTATTTATTTGACATTTTTCTAACAGTTTTCACTTATTTTAGGACATATTTCTACTTATTTCGATACATCTTTTGGTACAATTTTAACATATTATTCTGCAATTTTTTCAGTTATTTCTTTGACATTTTTCTTACAATATGTCAACATGTTTTCATAATTAATTTCATTTATGTTTCCCGGAAAACTTTTTATTCGTACATTTCCCACTTTTTCTGGCATTTTTTATAAAATGTTCACATATTTTAAGGTCATTTTAAGAAATATAATTCACAAAGTGCTTCACAAGAAAGAACAAAAGTTAAATGAAGACCACAGAAACATGAATACAATAACAACATGAGGCAGAAATGTAAGGTCAACATAAAAACAAAACACAGACCACGTTGAGTCCTGAAAGTATTGAATTGAGTTGATTTATTTAAAACAAGGGACAGTGTACATTAATCAACATATTAAAAACATGTAAATGTATCAAATTAGCCAAAAGGCTAGTTTTCACCGATGGTCCCTTTGCCAGATGGAGACCAAGCCCCCAGGAAATGCGCCGGACTCTGATGAAAATATTTGTTGTGGCCAAACGGCGGTACTACAATTTCCGTGTCAGTCCGTGACGTCACCCCACCCAGAAACAACTTTTCCCCATTGACTAACATTGGGAAAGAGACGTCTGTAAATCAGCGGATACTTTTAAAAAAACTAAATAAACGACCAGTATGAACTATTTTATAGCCCTTATTAGAATCATTCGGTCTTTAAAGTTGTAAAATTCACTAAAAGCCGAATCTAGATTTATTTTCTCTCTCCATTCATTCTACTGAGCCGAGAGTGGGAGTTCTGGGGGCGGGGCTTAAGGGGCGCATGCTCTGTGACTGCACATACGGGTTCTTCTGCTCTGACAGCTAGGCATGCTGGGTAATCTGTGACGTTTCGCTCTCTCAAAAGTTGGGCCATTTTGTCCTCATGCGCCAATGAGCAGCTCTCATAGGAAAGAACGAGACCCCGCCTCCCACGCTGTATCCAGTTCTTATTAAACATCCATGGAGGTGATAGGCATCCTAAAAGCAAGAATACAAATACCACTACATTGTTATACAACATTTTTTTACATATTTACAATAGACGACATCACTGAATACAGGTAAGGAGCAAGTTGTGATAATAAGAAAACGTTCACAATACGCACACACACACCACACACACACACACAACACACACACACCACCCACACACACACACACACACACACACCACACACACACACACACAACACACACACACACACACACCAACACACACACACACACACACACACACACCCACACACACACACACCACACACAACACACACACACACACACACACACACCAACACATCAGTGCCGACACTGTTGGTTATCAATGAGCCACTCTTTCACACTGTGCTTGAATGAGTAGTAGGATGAGGACTCTCTTATAGATGGTGGTATTGAATTCCATTGATGGGATGCGAGGAAGGAAAAGACAGCCTGGCTAGATGCACTTTTCCTAAATGGGATGGTGCCGTCTCCCCTAGCCGCACTACAACAGAACACATCACACACATCTCAAGTAGAAACTAAAGAAAGATGATTACAGATAAGATAAGAAGTACTTACAAAGACAAGGCGTTGCACATTAGAGAAATTAAAAGACTAGAAATAAACCATCCAAAATGTAAATGTCTCAAATAGAAATAAAATAGCATTAAAACAGTAAAAAATATACATGTGGAAATACAAATGTACAGTCACCAAATATAAGCAGGATATTATATATATACATTAATTGTGCAAGCACTGGATCATTAAAGACAGGAAGTGAGGGAATACATCTGATCAAATCTAAATCTCGTTCCAGTTCCCGCCGCCGTCTCAAATCTCACCGCCGACACAACGACACTAGCTTCCTGTTGACATGGCTACAGCCCGAAGGCGACCTGGACGCACTCTTCGTTGTCGTCGTCGCCGGGCTCTCGACCAATGAGACGAGCCGCTGGGAGATGACGCTGCTGCCCAACGACACGGAGGTCGTGGTGGATCAGCTGACTCCGGGCTCGGCCTATCAGGTCACAGTGACGACCATTAGTGGAGAGCTGACGAGCCAATCAGAACTCACCGTCAGGACAGGTGAGGTGGTGCTGTGTTTGGTTTTAATTTCTTCATTTTTAAACTTCTAAATGTTTTTATTTTAGTATTTTTTTTTCTCGTTTTTTTCTTTTGGCTTTTAATTAATCTCTAACATTGTATTTATTTCTTGTTTCTTCTTCCTCTCCTCCAGCTCCAGCCCCCCCCTCCCTCCTCTCCCTCTCCCCCTCCCCCTCCGGTGGTCTCCTCCTCTCCTGGTCTCCCCCCTCAGGTCTCTGGGAGAGTTACAGGCTGCTCCTCCTCGATGGATCCCAGGAGTTAGTCAGCACCGCTGTGGAGCGAGAGGCTTTGAACTACAGCTTCCCCGGGACCCGTCTAACTCCTGGAAGAGTTTACCGAGCCGTGCTGAGGGTGGAGAGCCGAGGAGAGACGAGAGAGAGCAGCTGTGAGGGGAGAACAGGTCAGGATATATATTACTACAGAAATACATAAAATATATGCATTATTTCAGGAATATTTAACAGAAATATAAGAATCCCGTCCTCCTCTCCTCAGCTCCGGCCTCAGTGATGAAGCTCCACATCCGTCACGCTGACGAGACGTCGCTCAGCGCCATGTGGAGCCACGCCCCCTCCGGGTCACGTGACCAATACCTCCTGACGCTGAGACACGGTAACCATAGAGACACACTTCACCTGAATCTGATTGTAATCCTGCCTCTGGTGATTCATTATTATTATTATTATATTTATCATGATTAAAGGTAATGTGACGGTGGACATGCGGGAGGTGGAGCCCAACATGAGGGAGTGCACCTTCAACGTGCTCACACCTGGACGACTGTACACCGTCACCGTGACGACCAGGAGCGGAGAACTGAACGCCTCCGTGTCTCTGCAGGGCCGCACAGGTGAGGATCAAAGGGATTCACCTGGACATCTAGAAATATATCAGAATCAGAGACAGGTTTATTACCAGGTAGGTTGACACGTACAAGGAATTTGACTTGGTGTGTGTGTGTGTGTGTGTGTGTGTGTGTGTGTGTGTGTGTGTGTCTCTCTCTCTCTCTCTCTCTCTCTCTCTCTCTCTCTGTGTGTGTCTGTGTGTGTCTGTGTGTGTGTGTCTCTCTCTCTGTGTGTATGTGTGTGTGTGTGTGTCTCTCTCTCTCTGTGTGTGTGTGTGTGTGTGTGTGTCTGTGTGTGTGTCTCTCTCTCTGTGTGTGTGGTGTGTGTGTGTGTGTGTGTGTGTGTGTGTGTGTGTGTGTGTGTGTCTCTCTCTCTGTGTGTCTGTTGTGTGTGTGTGTGGTGTGTGTGTGTGTGTGTGTGTGTGTGTGTGTGTGTGTGTGTGTGTGTGTGTTTTCAGTACCCATGGCGTTACGTGCTCTGACTCTGAGGAGTTCGGGGGTGAACAGCCTCATTGCATCATGGGAAAAACCACCTGGAGAAGTGGACTCGTTCTCACTGACGCTGCTGCAGCACAGGTGAGTTTATAAAGACGCTACAGAGGCTTTTATTTTGGTGGGGTCACAGTGTTTGATAGCTTTGATCCTCATTAAAGGTCTCCTATTGTGCAAATCCTCTTCTTTATGTCTCTTCTACATCAACATGTGTCCCCTCTTCTCCATGTCTCTTCTACATCAACATGTGTCCTCTCTTCTTCATGTCTCTTCTACATCAACACGTGTCCCCTCTTCTTCATGTCTCTTCTATATCAACATGTGTCCCCTCTTCTTCATGTCTCTTCTACATCAACATGTGTCCCTCTTCTTCATGTCTCCTCTACATCAACATGTGTCCCCTCTTCTTCATGTCTCTTCTACATCACCATGTGTCCCCTCTTCTTCATGTCTCTTCTACATCAACATGTGTCCCCTCTTCTTCATGTCTCTTCTACATCAACATGTGTCCCCTTTTCTTCAATTCTCTTCTACATCAACATGTGTCCCCTCTTCTTCATGTCTCTTCTACATCAACATGTGTCCCCTCTTCTTCATGTCTCTTCTACATCAACATGTGTCCCCTCTTCTTCATGTCTCTTCTACATCAACATGTGTCCCCTCTTCTCCATGTCTCTTCTACATCAACATGTTGTCCCCTCTGTGGAAAGAGACTCTGAAAGTTTCAGGAACAAAGATTCTCTCTCTTTTTCTCCTGATCCATTTCTATAAAAACCTGTCTGAAAATGAGCTGATCAGATTTTGGCCACTTCATGATGTCATAACGATGTTTTGTCTTGAGTAACCATTAGCCAATCAGCAACCAAGGTAACCCCCCCCCCCCCTTATCACCTGAATCTCCTCCTAGAGCACCATTGAGTTCTTTGTAACCAATCTCTCTCAGAGGGGCGTGGGGAGGGGCTCCTTATTTTCATCTAAAGTAACAGACAGAGAATCAGCACTTTGGAAACAGGGCTGAAACAGAGGGGATTATGGGTAATGCTGCAATGATCTGTTTGGTGTTTCAGCCAATCAGAGACATGCTCTGGATATATCTGAGACCTGTGATATATTGATGAGAAACAGTATAATAGGGACCTTTAAAATATCCTAATACTGGGAATTGAATAGAAAAGTGGTTTAAAGGTCCAAAGATGTGTTCTGGTACACTAAGCGTAGAGGAATGTGAGAATTTGGTTTGGGATATTGTCAAACATCTGGAACAAACTCCCAGAAACCTGCAGGTCCGCTGCAACTCTGACTAAATCCAGACTGAAGACTTTTCTTTTTGCCGCTGCTTCTAATTGAATATTCACATCTCACACTGCACTGTAACTTTTATTCATGTATTCATTTTTTATTTAGGTTTTATTATCTTTGCTTTTTAATGTTTCTAATGTGTTTCCGCTGCACTATTTCCTAATGCTCTTAATGTCTTTCATGTTTGTAAAGCACGTTGAATTGCCTTGTGTTGAAAGGTGCTGTATAATAAACTTCCCTGGCCTCCTCAATATTTCAAAATAAAAGTTTAAAATAAAGTTTTAAGATCTTCTTCTTGTTCTTCAGCGCGGTGCTTCAGAACTACAGCGTCCCCGTCTCTTCTTCTTCTTCGTTGGTGCTGGATGGTCTGACCCCCGGCACCCTCTACAGTCTGCAGGCCGTCACTGTGAGCGGGGGGTGTCATCGAAGAGCGTCAGCATCGAGGGACGCACCAGTGAGTTTAACATTATTCAATAAATACTTCAATAATTATTATAATAAGTAATATTTTAATTACAGATGACCCGAATGGAGGCCAGGTATTTCTAAATATCCAAAATAATTAAGTCTTTGCTATATATTTATATATTTTATTAATATATATACTTATTATGCTAGAAGAAAAATGTTCTGTCATTTTAAAAAAAAAGGATTTCGGTTTTTATTTTCGGTTTTACATCTTAGCGCCACTCTCAGAACAATTAAACTCTCCATTTAAAGGCCATGGGGTGTGTGTGTGCGTGCGTGCGTGCGTGCGTGCGTGCGTGCGTGCGTGCAGGAAGCCTTTGAGCAGCGAACTGGGTGTGTCCTCGTTTGGAATTTTTTGGCATTTCGGCTATTGTTCTAAAAACTCTCTGATGTTATCAGACAATACACACACACACATGCACACACACACATTCCTGGGTTTGTTTTTCCAACATAACGTGCCGTTTATTTTTGGGACAAACTGCTCACCGATAGAATTTCAGATCAAGTTTGAACAATGTTCCGACAAACAGCATGGATCGATAAAGTATATCTTATATTATGAGGTGTCCCCAATTATTAGCTGACATTATTATTATTTTCATTTTTTACATTCTAAACTGTTATTGAGTATTGTTAATTTGTATTATTATTATAAAAAAAATAAATTAAATACACTAAAATATAATCTTACAGAAATATTCACTGCTTTTTTTGCATATTTTCTTATAATTTTATTGTTATTATTATTATTTTTAATTAGTATTATTCAATTATTTTCATTTAATTAAATCCACATTCGAAATGATAATAAAAATTATGTCCTGTTTTTCTCCCAGCTCCCGCCTGTGTCTCCAAGGTAACGGTTGCTAACGGCGGTCACAGTGACGCCCTGCAGGTGTCATGGCAACCGGCTCCAGGTGGGATTGACAGCTACCTGGTGCTCCTGCAGGACGGAGGGAGAATCGTTCACTCTCTCGCCGTCTCACGATATTCGCCAACCAGCTGCTCCTTCAGCTCGCTGGTTGCCGGGCGGATTTACACCGTCGCCATAGTGACGAAGAGCGGCGGGCTGGAGAACGCCACCTCGGTGACGGCACGCACACGTATGTAGTTTTCATTCATGTGTTTTTTTATTTATTTAAGCGTATAGGTGTGTTGGTTTTAATTTAGAGTTGCATTTTAATAATTTTAAAGGATTAGAATATTTTATTTATCGTGTTATTTAATACATGCATGTTATTTGTTATCTTTATTTGCAGAACCTGCCACGGTGCAGAACCCGAATGCGATCCACTCGGCCCGAGACGACTACCTGAGGGTGAGTCAGTCTGTAACCATGGAGACACTAAACACTGTGTTGTCGTCTCACTGTTGGAATAAAGTTGTGATCGAACGTCCTCGCTCTGTGTTCAGGTGTACTGGCGTAACCCGGACGGAGACCTGGACCGGTACCAGGTTCTGATCCGGTACAACAACACTGTGCTGCAGAACCAGAACGTTTCCGCGGGAACCAACGAGTGCTTCTTCTACTCGCTGACACCGGGGCGACTGTACACCGTCACCGTGGAAACGTGGAGCGGAGACTACGTCAGCAGCCGGTCCACCGACGGACGCACCTGTGAGGCTCAGAGAAAAATATTCATTTATATTAATCTATTTATATATATTTATTTATTAATTAATTTATTAATCTTTCTTTAATTTATTTAATTCTTTTCTCATATTTAATTTATTTAAATGTTCTTTATTTATGTATATTTAATTATTGTTTGTGTTTCTCCAGTTCCAGCCGCTGTGGGGAATCTCTCTCTCGTCGACGCAGGAACGTTTGATCTGACCGTCAGCTGGAGCCCGGCGCCCGGAGACGTGGACCACTACGAGGTGAGGGGGATCAATACATAAAAACAATACATATATGTAGATACTGCACCTTGATGGATATAAATAATAACTTTTTACTTTGACTTCTTACATTTTGAACCCAAATACCTGAACTTTCTACTTCTTACATGTTGAACACAAATACCTGTACTTTCTACTTCTTACATTTTGAACACAAATACCTGTACTTTCTACTTCTTACATGTTGAACCCAAATACCTGTACTTTCTACTTCTTACATGTTGAACCCAAATACCTGAACTTTCTACTTCTTACATGTTGAACCCAAATACCTGAACTTTCTACTTCTTCCATGTTGAACCCAAATACCTGTACTTTCTACTTCTTACATGTTGAACACAAATACCTGTACTTTCTACTTCTTACATGTTGAACACAAATACCTGTACTTTCTACTTCTTCCATGTTCCAAACAGGCTGGTTCCTTTAGTCTGAATGTGTGTTTGGTGGCTTGATCATTATTATTTAGAGTCATTGCGTGCCTATTGATTTGAACACGATCCGTGTATCCATCATTTCCTGGTCTTCTCTAAAGAAGAGGGACCAATGAAAACGTTGTCATGTTGCCGTTGTTCAGCATGGAAACATTCATTAGCTAACAATGACATTATTGTTCTATTAATATAAAGGGAGGTCAGGTACTCTTTAAAACAGCTGCTGTCAGTACTTCTACTTGAGTAAAGGATGTGTACTCTTACCATCTCTGCACTTTCCCTAATGCTCAAAGACGCTTGACATAAAATCAATAATTGAATAATACTTGAATACTGTAACACCTGTGTTCCCCCCCAGGTGACGCTGCTCTTCAACGACTCTCAGGTGTTCCCCCCGGTGACTTTGGGCAGCGAGCGGCAGCGGCACCGTTTGACCTCTCTGACCCCCGGCAGGATCTACAAGGTCGTGGTGTCGACCTTCAGCGGGAAGAACCAGAGAGCGTCCTCCATCAAGGGTCGCACAGGTGAGGGGCTCGTTCAGGTGGGGGGAGGGGTATATGAAACCTGTACCTGGTGTACTTTTATTTAGACGGTTTTTACATATCTCTCGTACATTTAAAAAATATATTTTCACATGTTCTTTAGAGATTTTTTACATCCATTTGTGACATTTTTTAACATATTGTTCACATCTTTTTTGGACTTTTTCACTTATTTTTCAGACATTTCTTCGATACATTTCTGACTTTTTGTTTTATATTTTTTTCTCATATTCTTTGGAGATTTTTTTACATATATTTAAATATTTGACCTTATTTCTTTTGACAATTTTCATTTTTTTGTTACAATTTTCACACATTTTTTGATAACTTTCAACACATTTCTGCCATTTTCTTAAAACATATCTTCAACCAAATTATGCAATTTTTCCTATTTTTCTATTAAATGTAGTTAAGGAGTTTATCGTATATTTTTGGGACAATTTTCACATAATACTACCACATTCTTTTACAAACATTTCTGCCATTTTTTAAAACACATTTTTACCAAAATAGACCAAAAACATCAGAATCAAATGTATATTTAGTCCAGTTTTTCTGACTGTGTCCCCTGCAGTCCCCAGTGCGGTGGGGAACCTCCACTCTCCCCTCGCTCCGTGGGGGTCTGACGGTTCCTGGACCCCCGGAGACGGAGACCTCGACCTCCATCGTCACTTTATCCACCACCGTGAGTCCAGTCAGATCAACTCTGAAGGAATACAACTAATATATTTTTTAATGAGAAACAAATCAGTTTCTGATGTCACTTCCTGTTGGGAAAGTTCTGAATGTACTCCTTCCAATATCAGAGTACGTGATAACAAAGGTATCCCAACTGTAGCTTTGTACATGACAGGATTATTATTACCTAGAAGAGCAGTCAGGACTGTTGAGGCATATGATAGCTATGTGATTAACATGATGATTCAGCCTCTATGGAGATAGACAGATGACAAGCATGATCATTTCTGACGTGGAGCTAATCTGAAGTAACATTGAATACTGCTTTCTATTCCTCCATCTTGTGACTGTGTAACTCCCTCTCTTGTATCAGCATGTGAAGGACACTGTTCAGGAACTAGTTGATGCTCTGTATGTGATGACTACTTCCATTCTTGAGAGGATCAGAAACACATGGATCCTGAGATTGAAGCTCAAGCCGGAGACCAGTGAGAGTTTTCTAACATAATCTGTCTGCAGAGTGGAAACATCCTCCAAACTCGACGCGTCCCGAAATTTGTTTCCTCTCTGGACTTCCTGGATCTGACTCCAGGCCACGCCTACACCGTCACCGTCCAATCACTGAGCGGCACGCTGACCAATAGCAACGCAGCAACCGGCAGGACGGGTAGGACAGGATTAATCTGAACTGCTTTACGTTTTATTTATTGACATATGTTTCCATACATGAACAATTTCATATTACAAACTATTTTCTTGTATAAGTGAAATATACAGTGGAGGAAATTAATAAAGGTCCATCTTATCTTATCTTATGTCCATTTCTGGATTTTCTTTTTGATTTTCTGACTCTCAGTGTTAAAATAAACCTACCATTAAATGATAGACTGTTCATTTCTTTGTAAGTGATCAAATACTTATTTCCCCCACTGTATACATTTTTAAAACATGTCTTATTTTATCTCTTACATTTTTAAGTAAACAAAACAAAACCCTGATTATATTTCGTGTCTTAGCTCCGGCTCGTGTAACGGCGCTTCAGGCGGATAACGATCACACCACTCACAGTCTGACGGTCCAATGGGAACGTCCGCTCGGCGTCTACGACAGCTACGCTCTGCAGCTATTGGACGAGGCCGGAGCTCTGCTGGCCAATCAGACGGTCTCTGAGGAGAAACGCAGCGAGCGCTTCGAGGTCTGACGTCCGGCCGCTGGTACAAAGTGAAGGTCGTGACCCTCAGCGGGGGTCAAAGGTCGCTGGAGGCCACGGCCGAGGGACAGACACGTGAGTCAGGATGTTAAGAAAATGCATTTTAAGATTTGTCATTGTTTTGACATCATTCATGTATTTTTTGACATTTTTCACATTCATTTTTGCAATTTTTTAAAACATATTTTGGGGATTTTTTCTTATTTTTCATATACTTTTTCTTATTTTTGGACATTTTTTACATCTATTTTTGCCAGTTTTTCAAATATCCTTTTGACATCTTTCATACGACCTTTTTTTCTCCATATTCTGTGAATAACCCCTCTGTGTTTCAGGCCCTGCGGCCGTCAGTAACCTCTCGGTGTCGGCACTCAACTCGTCTTCACTCTCCTTCTCGTGGCGTCCGTCTGACGGACACGTGGACGTCTACCACCTGTCACTCTACAGCGTCGCCGAGGCAACTGCCATCAGAGAGAGGAGTCTGCAGGAAGCAGGAAGGAGCCTCAGCAGGTGAGATGATGAAGTAAAAGTACTAATACTAAAAATGTCACACTAATCAATTTCACAAAATGTTGTTTATAATATATTTTACACGTTATTAACTTTTACATTTTACATATTTTTCTGACATTTTTAATATGTTTTCCATGTTTCTCAGATTTCTTTTTGATTTTTTTTCTAAATTAAAATGAATAGCATAAAATGAATATTCTCAAGTACAATGACTTAAAACTTAAATATATATATATACTTGTTTACCCTAACCCTTTCATAATAATGAACACACACACCTGTGTTTAGCCGGTGTCTGTGCAGACTCTCCCTCCGGCCGCAGACAGGTGTGTGTTCTCCGGGCTGACAGCAGGAAGTCTGTACCGGCTGCAGGTGGAGAGCCGGAGCCGAGAGATGAGCAGCGACAACGCCCTGCTGGCCAGGACCGGTCAGTGCACCCTGTCATCATCATCATCATTATTATTATAGAATATTTAATTAATAGATCTCTTTGAAACATGGAACACGTTCGTAAAGACTTAAAAACTCAATTAATTAATCTTGTTTAATAGAAAATGTAAGTTCCTGTCTTTGATTTGTATTTCCTTTTAATTTAAATGTTTTGTGTCTTAGTTTTATTTATTATGTTATTTCTTTCATAGATTTTTCAGATTTGTTAACGTTTTTTTAATTCCTTTAATTACATGTTCTTGTTTTTTCTTTTCTTAACTAACTATGTGTTTTCATATATTTTTCAGACATGTTACACATCTTTAAAAAAACATTTTCAGACATTATTTTAAAAATATTTGTCTAACTTTATCACATTTTATTATTATTAAACTTTAAGTTATTGATTTTGGTGTTATCTGTATTATTATATAATCAGGTGTCCTCTCTCTCTGCAGTCCCCTCCCCGGTCTCCTCTCTGGAGGTTCAGAGTTCAGGACGGACCGACAGACTGACGCTCGGCTGGAGGAGAAATGAAGGAGGCTGCAGCAGATACCAGGTAACATCTTTAGTTATAGTGTTTAATTTTGAGAGAGAGAGAGAGAGAGAGAGAGAGAGAGAGAGAGAGAGAGAGAGAGAGAGAGACAGATGGACCTGCTTTTTTATGATAGATATACAATGCATTATCACAAAGCTGAATATACTAGATTAAATGTATGCTTGAAATATGTAAACAATTCAATGGATTTAAATGGGAATTTCTCCTGAAAAAACCCAGATGTTAAAATGTGTGTGTGTGTCTTTGGTCTGGGTGGTGTGTGTGTGTGTGTGTGTGTGTGTGTGTGTTTAGGTGGTGTTGTTGGATGTTTCTAGAGCAGTTGTGGCGGAGCAGATGCTCGGCGCTGACGTCATCAGTCACATGTTCTTGGGGCTCGTTGCTGGTAGGCTGTACCGCGCTGATGTCATCACTCACAGCGGGGAACTGACCAATAACGTGTCAGCATTCGGACGCACCGGTACGTCACATGGAAACAAAAACAATACACACAAACACTGAGGGAGGAGTATTTACACGTGTATTCATATCTTTGTTCACTTTTACTGAGTTACATTTTTTATTTAAATGCCAGTTTTTTCACAAAATGCCATTGTTTAAAAAATATATACTTTATTTTTTATTTTTACTGCAATAAAAAAAAAACCTCTCCCTAAACTCTTAAAATTACAAGCAATATTTTAAGATAAAAAGCCAAAAAGTTTGAAATCTAACAATTAACATATTTTATGTCTTCCAGCTCCGGAGCCTCCCACCTACCTGTCCGTCAAACAGAGCTCGACCAATCAGACGCTGGAGCTGTCGTGGTCAGGTCCCGCCTCCGGAGACTTTGACAGCTTCAGTCTTCAATGGTTGCCTCCCGACCGCCTGTCAATCACTCAGGTCCAGCTGACTGGCCGCGTGCTCAGCGGGATGTTTCCGGGGCGACAGTACAACTTCACCGTGGCAACCGTCAGTGGAGGGGAGCCAGGGGCGGGCCTTTAGTGAGGAGCGAGCCAATCACGACGAGCGTCAGGACAAGTAGGTGTTCGAGTCTGAAATTGTATGTTGAATATCATAAATATAAATACATATAAAGGGTATTTATAATCAATTCTAGAGGAACAGCACAATCATGACTAGAAGACTAAATACATTAAAACAAATATATAAATTAAAGGTCTCCTATCATGCAAAATGCACTTTTTGATGTCTTGTATAGATAAAGATGTGTCCCCGTGTGTCGGGGAACTCACGCAGCGTCAGGAAATAAAACCCTCTCTCTTTTCCTCCGTACCCAAATCTCTGAACAACGGGGCTACAACGGCAGATCTATCAGAAACAATGCCTGACGTGTTTTGGACGTGATATGTCGGTGTTTACATTAGCATCGCTAACACTCAGAGCTAACCTGTACTGGAGAGCATGTGTGTGAAGAAGCAGGAAATACAAAGGAACTCCCCTTGTGGTATAACCGGCAAGAGAGAAAGCCTTTGAGCTCCATACTGTTTCAGAGAGAATCCTTGATAATCCATGATATGGCGTTTCATCACGGCAGCATTTAGTTTAGACAGTAGCTGCCGGGTCCCTCATGAGCTCAGACCCCTCCTCTTTAAAGCTTTATACCCCAATCAGCACTTTAGAAAGGAAGTGAAACAGAGGGATATGAGGCGTGGCTAGAATGGGGGATCTGTTTGGTGTTTGGAGCAAAACTCTTCATACACATGTTTTTTATATATTTGTATATATCTGAGACCTCTGCTATTGCCTACAAATAGCATGATAGGTGACCTTTAATACATTTATTTAGTTTCATGCTCTTAAATCCAAATAAATAATAAAGTAAAAACAATAAAAAATATAATAAAAATCTATTAAAACATTGAAATAAATTAAAGGAACATTTACGCATTTTTTCAAATTATTTATGAACAGTAATAAAGCTCTAGTACACAGACAAATTAAATATATATATACATTTTATATATATGTGTGTGTTTCCTCCTCTAACCAGCAGATGGAAACACAGCCTGAATACTTTCCTCTTGACTTTGTTTGGGAAGTTTTTTGTGTTTGGCTGCAGAAATCAAAACTGATGGCCGGCCTGAATAAATAAATAACCTCCCACATGATATACATATTTATATAATGACCCGGTTTCTCCTTTTAGCTCAGGTCGTATATCGAGGAGATACATTTGGATGAAAACACACCAAAAAGTGGAGCAGATTGAGTTTATACAGGACATATAACAGGAAGTCTTAAGTTGTAAAACATATATATAATAAAAGCTTTATTTTGTAGTATTTCCACATACAGTCATGAAGACATGTATTTAAATTGTAGTATAAATATCCGTTTTAGTGATAAAAGATAACTGTGCTGAGTCACCTTCATCACTCTACTCTAATCTGAGCAAACAGCAGACCATGACTCAGCAGATTACTCTCAACACTGCCATTGATCTCCTCTCCTTCCTCCTTCCTTGTGTCCTCTTCTCCTCTCCTTTCACATTGTTTCGCCTCCTTCATCCCTTTCCCCCTCCTTTGTCTCCTCTCTACTTCTTTCTTTTCCTCGACCCTCTCTCCTTGCAACCTGTCCTCCCACCTTGTCTCCTCTCCTTTATCCTTGTTTCCTCCCTCTTTATATTCTCCTCTCTACTTGTTTCCTCTCCATCCTTTTCCTCCTCTTCTCCTCCCTCCTTACTTCCTCTCCTCTCACCTTGCCCCCTTTTTCACTACGTCCTTGTTTGCTCTTCACCTCCCCTCCTTGTTTCACCTCCTTTCTCATTTTCTATTTCCTTGTCTCCTTTTCTCCACTCACCTCCTCTCCTCCTTTCTTACCTCCTCTCATCCTGCCTTACCTCATTGTCTCCTCCTCCTCTCCCTCCTTGTCTCCTCCTCTCCCTCCTCCTCTCCTCCCTCCTTGTCTCCTCCGTCCTCCTACCCTGCCTCCTTGACTCCCCTCCTTGTCTCCTACCTCAGGCCCCTCCCCCCTGAGGTCTCTCCACTGTTTCCCTCTCTCTCCCTCCTCTCTCTCTTGCTCTTGGTCGCCCTCCCTCTCCGACTTCGACTCCTACGAGGTCGAGTGTCGTCGCCACGACGACGGGCAGCTGACCTCTGCGAAGAAGTTGTCAGCCGGCGTCACCACGGTAACGCTGGATCAGCTGGAGGCGTACAGGAAGTACATGGTGACGGTCAGAGTCACTTCCTGTGGAGAGAAGAGCCGAGAGACAACACACACCACCAGCACCATGATCGACCGTGAGACACACACACACACACACACACACACACACACACACACACACACACACACACCACACACACACACACACACACACATTAAAACCAGGTCCTCTTTCTGCTGAGTCATTAATCATCCTGACACAACTGGAGCGAGAGTCACGGACAGGGAAAAATACGTGACTCGAGAAAAACCAAGAAAGAATAGTTTGGAGTTTTTAACTTTTTAAAGAAGTCATTTCTGCCATCATACGTCTAAATTATCTGATGTTTTATTATTTAAATATTATAGTTTTTTTGGGCAGAATTGGGCTTTAATACTGGAAAAGAAACAAACAACATATGTATTGACAACATATCAAATATTTATATATTACCCTATTTATACTAATACACCACTGCAATGATTGTAATATACATGTTAAATATTTTAGTACAATGTGCACATT
>JAAKFY010000003.1:25179616-25199616 GCA_011823955.1 Dissostichus mawsoni
ATTGGTGTAATACTCATTTTTGATATATGATTATTATAAACTGTATGTAATATGCGGTGTGAAATGAAAGATATAACCTGCTGTATTCAGACTTTACAGCAACATTTTGTATAAAGGTATAAAAGAAAAGTCTGGATAAAAAATCTGCAGTAATTCCCATTTCTTAAAGGTCACCTATCGTGCTGTTTGTAGGCCATATCAGAGCTCTCAGATATATACAAACACAGATCACCCATTCTAGCCACGCCTCATATCCCTCGGTTTCACTTCCTGTTTCTAAAGTGCTGATTTGGGGTATAAAGCTTTAAAGAGGAGGGGTCTGAGCTCATGCGGGACCCGGCAGCTACTGTCTAAACTAATGCTGCCGTGATGAAACGCCATATCATGGATTATCAAGGATTCTCTCTGAAACAGTATGGAGCTCAAAGGCTTTCTCTCTTGCCGGTTATACCACAAGGTGAGTTCCTTTGTATTTCCTGCTTCTTCACACACATGCTCTCCAGTACAGGTTAGCTCTGAGTGTTAGCGATGCTAATGTAAACACCGACCATATTACATCCAAAACAGTCGGGCATTGTTTCTGATAGCAACGTTTCTGATAGGGCCGTGGGTCCACATTTCAGATATTACGTCATATCGGACGCAAATCTGGATCAGCTCCGTTGTTCCCCCGTTTTTAGAGATTTGGGTACGGAGGAAAAGAGAGAGGGTTTTATTTCCTGACGCTGCGTGAGTTCCCCTCTCACCGGGGACACACCGGGGACACACCGGGGACACATTGATGTATAAAAGACATCAAAAAGGGCATTTTGCATGATAGGAGACCTTTAATTTACGTCAATATATTTGAGAAATGTGTGACTAAAGTGTCAAAAAGCCAACATAATTGGATGTAAAATATTACAAATATAATTTTTTGACTGCTGGAAGATTTTAAGTTTGTTTAAGATGTATTTTATGGATTGATTTCTGAGGATATATTTGTTTTATAACAGAGGAATACAGGGCTGGACAATTATTCAATATTATGATCTTATTCGTATGTACTTAAAGCCTTAAAAAAAAGGTCTTGATTACTTATTACTGATTTAAAACCAGCTTGATGAGTTTATGATTTAAGCATATATTTGTCATATTGTGATATCTACGTATATATATATTTGTATCAGAAGTTTTTTATATTGATATAACTATAAGCTCAGTCCTGAATGAATGTAAATCAGTTTTATAACTTGCTGTCAGAAACCTGTAAACTGCATTATTAAGTGATAATAAAAAATACTGCCTAACTATACGTGTGGTTGTTTGTCAAGTTATTCTTCATCAGCGACAATATTAACAAATGGTCTCGCAACTAACGATGTATTATTCATTAGTCAGTCACAGTATAGCATTTTAAACAAGTTTTAGTGTAGTATGTTAAAGTTCCATGCATTTGAAAAATTATGAAAAATGTCATAGTATTGTATGTCGAAAAATGTGGAAAAAAAGTCATATAGCGCTTTCACACCGGAGTACTTTCCCCCCGAACTATGCCGATAGGGGGGGGGGTTTGGTTTCACACCAAAAGGATCTGGACCTAGTCCCTAGTTCACGCGAACCTTTTCACCCCCAGATAGTCCCTGCTAGCGAGGTAGTACTTTCCTGAGGAGGAAAAGGTTCGTGGGTGTGTCGGCCACGCTACCAATTTCTGATTGGCTGGGCGAATTGCAAACCACGCCCCGTAAAACTCCGAAAGGTTTTGTGAAGCCGCCATTTTATTTGCTCGCATTAGCCCAGCGCGCCAACGCAGAGAGACTAACTTATGGCAACACAAAAGAAAATGGGAGCGGTGGAGATGAGGAGGTGTCGGCGTTCTGGCGATTTACTCGGAAGACGCGACCCAGCAGCTTCTACTGAAGCCAGTCCCCAACTCCAAAGTTTACGAGAAGAAGAAGTGACGTCAGCAGCTTCTACTGAAGCCAGTCCCCAACTCCAAAGTTTACGAGAGAAGAAGAAGTGACGTCAGCGGCTTCTACTGGAGCCAGTCCCCAACTCCAAAGTTTCGAGAGAAGAAGAAGTGACGTCAGCGGCTTCATTTGCCTCATCCTCCCTCGGGGACTTACTCCGGTGAGACGGCGATCTACTGGGACAGTTCGAGGGACTAAAGAGTTCGGGGGGAACAAGTACCGAGGACAAGTACCGGCTAAGTACTTGGTGTGAAAGCGGCGATAGTATCGTATGTCAACAAAAGTCATAGTGTATTATTTCAACACATATATAAAAAGTCATGATAAAGCACATCAAGAAAAAGTTGTCTGAGACATTAAAATAAATCACTGCAGCTTTTCTTCTAACGCTCGTTATTCAGTCTAAGTTTGTGTGATTTCCATATTGATCTGGAGCAGGTCGAGGCCGGAGAGGAACGATGACCCAGATCCTGCAGACCCCCGTCAGAGAGAGACCCCCCAGGACCAACCTCCACATCAGAGACAGATTCAAACCGAGTCAAGTTAAAACCTCGTCTCTCCGGATTCATGTCACTCCTGAACTCAAAGAGAGGCAACAAGCCGCAGAAACACACAGGAAGCTACTTCAGACGACTTCAGGAAAATACTCTGTAGTTTTTCAAAGTGCAGATGAAAAACTCTCGGTCAAAGCTTCACAGTTTTTGCAAAACCAACAAAGAAGACAACATTATAGATAACCTTTATGTACCCCTGTAGGTACATTCGGTGTCATAGCAGCAACATGAGTAAAAAAGAATGGGAGGTAGGACATTTAGAATAACAAATAAACGTCTAAATCCTTCACCAGTTATTGTAATATAATAATGATAAATGATAGCGCTCTTTATGAACTCAAGACGCTTTACAGTGTAGGGAGGGTGACAAACAAGACAGGAAATTCATATTGATATTGTGAGTGTTTTTATCTCATTCAACAATAAAACCCTCGCATCTCAATGTCGAAACTAAAAGAATATGTAGTTGCAGCTTTATGAGAGAACTGGCTTATTTTAACCTCTTATCTCCCTGAATACGACCCAAAGTAGCCTCGAAATATAAATTATGAACAAAAGAATTAGCATCTCTTCCCCTTTACAGAAATGTATTCTGTAACGTTGACCTGAAGCTGACCTGCGGTTTCCTATCAGGAGACTTTCAATTCCCGTCAGCTCGTTTTTACATAAAATAATGTCAGAGAGACGATGGCAGAATCTGAGCGCTGAACGTTGAACGCCTCGTTCAGAGAGGCTGGATTATTACTGATATACACCTGAACATCAGCAGGAGAGGACTCTTTAAAGAAAGACGCTACATACTGATATACACCTGAACATCAGCAGGAGAGGACTCTTTAAAGTAGAGACTACATACTGATATACACCTGAACATCAGCAGGAGAGGACTCTTTAAAGTAGAGACACTACATACTGATATACACCTGAACATCAGCAGGAGAGGACTCTTTAAAGTAGAGACACTACATACTGATATACACCTGAACATCAGCAGGAGAGGACTCTTTAAAGTAGAGACACAAATACTGATATACACCTGAACATCAGCAGAGAGGACTCTTTAAAGTAGAGACACTACATACTGATATACACTGAACATCAGCAGGAGAGGACTCTTTAAAGTAGAGACACTACATACTGATATACACCTGAACATCAGCAGGAGAGGACTCTTTAAAGTAGAGACACTACATACTGATATACACCTGAACATCAGCAGGAGAGGACTCTTTAAAGTAGAGACACTAAATACTGATATACACCTGAACATCAGCAGGAGAGGACTCTTTAAAGTAGAGACACTACATACTGATATACACCTGAACATCAGCAGGAGAGGACTCTTTAAAGTAGAGACACTACATACTGATATACACCTGAACATCAGCAGGAGAGGACTCTTTAAAGTAGAGACACTACATACTGATATACACCTGAACATCAGCAGGAGAGGACTCTTTAAAGTAGAGACACTACATACTGATATACACCTGAACATCAGCAGGAGAGGACTCTTTAAAGTAGAGACACTACATACTGATATACACCTGAACATCAGCAGGAGAGGACTCTTTAAAGTAGAGACACTAAATACTGATATACACCTGACCATCAGCAGGAGAGGACTCTTTAAAGTAGAGACACTACATACTGATATACACCTGAACATCAGCAGGAGAGGACTCTTTAAAGTAGAGACACTACATACTGATATACACCTGAACATCAGCAGGAGAGGACTCTTTAAAGTAGAGACACTACATACTGATATACACCTGAACATCAGCAGGAGAGGACTCTTTAAAGTAGAGCACTACATACTGATATACACCTGAACATCAGCAGGAGAGGACTCTTTAAAGTAGAGACACTACATACTGATATACACCTGAACATCAGCAGGAGAGGACTCTTTAAAGTAGAGACACTACATACTGATATACACCTGAACATCAGCAGGAGAGGACTCTTTAAAGTAGAGACACTAAATACTGATATACACCTGAACATCAGCAGGAGAGGACTCTTTAAAGTAGAGACACTACATACTGATATACACCTGAACATCAGCAGGAGAGGACTCTTTAAAGTAGAGACACTACATACTGATATACACCTGAACATCAGCAGGAGAGGACTCTTTAAAGTAGAGACACTACATACTGATACACCTGAACATCAGCAGGAGAGGACTCTTTAAAGTAGAGACACTAAATATGATATACACCTGAACATCAGCAGGAGAGGACTCTTTAAAGTAGAGACACTACATACTGATATACACTGAACATCAGCAGAGAGGACTCTTTAAAGTAGAGACACTAATACTGATATACCACCTCACAGGAGAGGACTCTTTAAAGTAGAGACCTACATACTGATATACAACCTGAACATCAGCAGGAGAGGACTCTTTGTAGAGACACTACATACTGATATACACCTGAACATCAGCAGGAGAGGACTCTTTAAAGTAGAGACACTACATACTGATACACCTGAACATCAGCAGAGAGGACTCTTTAAAGTAGAGACACTACATACTGATATACACCTGAACATCAGCAGGAGAGGACTCTTTAAAGTAGAGACACTACATACTGATATACACCTGAACATCAGCAGGAGAGGACTCTTTAAAGTAGAGACACTAAATACTGATATACACTGAACATCAGCAGGAGAGGACTCTTTAAAGTAGAGACACTACATACTGATATACACCTGAACTCAGCAGGAGAGGACTCTTTAAAGTAGAGACACTACATACTGATATACACCTGAACATCAGCAGGAGAGGACTCTTTAAAGTAGAGACACTACATACTGATATACACCTGAACATCAGCAGGAGAGGACTCTTTAAAGTAGAGACACTACATACTGATATACACCTGAACATCAGCAGGAGAGGACTCTTTAAAGTAGAGACACTATACTGATATACACCTGAACATCAGCAGGAGAGGACTCTTTAAAGTAGAGACACTACATACTGATATACACCTGAACATCAGCAGGAGAGGACTCTTTAAAGTAGAGACACTAATACTGATATACACCTGAACATCAGCAGGAGAGGACTCTTTAAAGTAGAGACACTACATACTGATATACACCTGAACATCAGCAGGAGAGGACTCTTTAAAGTAGAGACACTACATACTGATATACACCTGAACATCAGCAGGAGAGGACTCTTTAAAGTAGAGACACTACATACTGATATACACCTGAACATCAGCAGGAGAGGACTCTTTAAAGTAGAGACACTACATACTGATATACACCTGAACATCAGCAGGAGAGGACTCTTTAAAGTAGAGACACTACATACTGATATACACCTGAACATCAGCAGGAGAGGACTCTTTAAAGTAGAGACACTACATACTGATACACCTGACATCACATCAAGAGGACTCTTTAAAGTAGAGACACTACAAATACTGATATACACCTGAACATCAGCAGGAGAGGACTCTTTAAAGTAGAGACACTACATACTGATATACACCTGAACATCAGCAGGAGAGGACTCTTTAAAGTAGAGACTACTATACTGATATACACCTGAACATCAGCAGAGAGGACTCTTTAAAGTAGAGACACTACATACTGATATACACCTGAACATCAGCAGGAGAGGACTCTTTAAAGTAGAGACCTACATACTGATATACACCTGAACATCAGCAGGAGAGGACTCTTTAAAGTAGAGACACACATACTGATACACCCTGAACATCAGCAGGAGAGGACTCTTTAAAGTAGAGACACTACATACTGATATACACCTGAACATCAGCAGGAGAGGACTCTTTAAAGTAGAGACACTACATACTGATATACACCTGAACATCAGCAGGAGAGGACTCTTTAAAGTAGAGACACTACATACTGATATACACCTGAACATCAGCAGGAGAGGACTCTTTAAAGTAGAGACACTAATACTGATATACACCTGAACATCAGCAGGAGAGGACTCTTTAAAGTAGAGACACTACATACTGATATACACCTGAACATCAGCAGGAGAGGACTCTTTAAAGTAGAGACACTACATACTGATATACACCTGAACATCAGCAGGAGAGGACTCTTTAAAGTAGAGACACTACATACTGATATACACCTGAACATCAGCAGGAGAGGACTCTTTAAAGTAGAGACACTACATACTGATATACACCTGAACATCAGCAGGAGAGGACTCTTTAAAGTAGAGACACTAAACTGATATACACCTGAACATCAGCAGGAGAGGACTCTTTAAAGTAGGACACTAAATACTGATATACACCTGAACATCAGCAGGAGAGGACTCTTTAAAGTAGAGACACTACATACTGATATACACCTGAACATCAGCAGGAGAGGACTCTTTAAAGTAGAGACACTAATACTGATATACACCTGAACATCAGCAGGAGAGGACTCTTTAAAGTAGAGACACTAATACTGATATACACCTGAACATCAGCAGGAGAGGACTCTTTAAAGTAGAGACGCTACATACTGATATACACCTGAACATCAGCAGGAGAGGACTCTTTAAAGTAGAGACACTAATACTGATATACACCTGAACATCAGCAGGAGAGGACTCTTTAAAGTAGAGACACTAAATACTGATATACACCTGAACATCAGCAGGAGAGGACTCTTTAAAGTAGAGACACTACATACTGATATACACCTGAACATCAGCAGGAGAGGACTCTTTAAAGTAGAGACACTACATACTGATATCACAACCTGAAACATCAGCAGGAGAGACTCTTTAAAGTAGAGAGCTTTAAGTGAACCAGTAGAATGTAAATCCTCTTGATCATTCAGACAAACATCGACCGCGGCTCCAAAATGAAATCATTCAGACGTATTGATTGTCGATAAAAGAGTCTCGTGTTTATAAATGGCTGCAGAGTTTAAACTGTGGTATTGATTATAAAAGAAAAACAGCAGTACACGATTTACTGATAGTGATTTTGTGTCGCTTAAATAGATGTTTGTGAGCACAAACTAAAGATTAAACACTGAAGTTTTTATTTAAATGTTCTTATAGAAAAGGGTCAAACTTTTGTTGTTCTTTTCTTTTCACTATATCTGTAAGGCGTCTTTGAGCACCTGTAAAAGCGCTAACAAAATACATCTATTATTATTATTATATTATTATTAAAAGAAAAGGGTTGTTTAAAAATACTTCATAATTAAGTAAAACATTAAAATATATATTTTTAATAAATGCAATAAAATACATAAATGACCGAATGTTAAAGTGGACCTATCATGCTATATCTACTGTAGTTTGCTGCTTCAAATCCCAAACAGACCCCCCTTGTAGCCATGCCTCATACTGCTCAAACCCTCTATTCCAGCTGTTAGAGAAACAAGGATTTTGGATCCTTAGCTTGAAAGAAAAAAAAATAGGAGGCGGAGCTAATGCCTGATCACAATTCTACCGAAGATAAAGTTAAATTCTGCTGTGATAAAACGCCATCCTGTTCTAAACCACGTCAAGGATTATTTCTGAAACAATATGGAGCTCAAATGCTTTTTCTCTTGATCACAGGATTCATTACGTGGGAACAGCGAGGCAGGTGCGCTTACCCAACTGCAACCTTGAAGAGGAAAGAGCTTGAAGAAAAAAGGGAGAGGAAGCTTTGACATCCGAGTGGAGACCAACCACAACATCTGTGCTGTCAAATGGTGTGACAGCAGAGCGCTCACACTTGTGTCATCCTTTGCTGGACCACACCCTGTGCAGAACATTCAACGCTGGGACAAAGCCAACAAAACCTACGTAGAAGTTGAGAGTCCTTCCATTGTGGCTACTTACAACAAGTACATGGGAGGTGTGGATTTGTTGGACTCGTTTACGGCCAAATATAAGTTCCCCATGAAGTCCCGACGCTGGTACGTGTACATCTTCTGGCACACCATCATCCTTGCTGTGATCAACGCTCCTCTACAAGCGGGACTGGAGAGCAGATGGAGCAGGAGATCCTGACCAGGAGACAGCTTCAGGCAGATCTAGCATCCTCTCTCATCCTGGTAAGAATGCATTTCTGCTATTTGCCGTTTGTAATATTTTTTTATATTTCACTGTAATATGTTTGACTTGTATCCTAATGTATTTTTGACATGTGTCTTGATTGATTCTGTTCTAATCAGGTGAACACAACTCCTCTGAAAACACCCAAAGAGGACGACCATCTTCAGGCAACGGGAGCCCAGCAGCGACAGTGACATCAAGGAGCCCGTTGATTGCTCAGAAGAGACCCTCCTCAGGTGATGGGAGTCCACTAAACGGGGCCCCATCCAAGAGATCACAACCTCCACTGGATGTACGGAAGGACCTAGCGGCACATTTTCCAGGGAAGACCAAGAGAGGACGCTGGAGACACTGCAGTAAAGGGTACACAAACACCCAATGCACCAAGTGTGACGTCCGTCTCTGCTTTTCTGACGACAGAAACTGTTTTTTGGACAACCATATTCAATAAATGATATTCATAAAAAATATGACTGATGTGTGATTATTATTCATGCTATATACGGATATAGGGCTAAGTAAGCAATCAATCCTGCAAATCAACCCTTAGTTGTTCAATATATTTATTCAGACAATGTGAGTAGAAATACAGGAAGCTGCTCCACCTGAGCCCAACGTTGCATTATTACAACATTTCGCTAAAAACTTACCAAAACGTAAAAAATGTGAAAACTCTTTCATTTCTGCTCCAGAGGCTCAGCAACATCTGAAAGGTCAACAAAATACATTCTAATGTTTTTCTATTTTTGGGCTTTACAGGGTTAAGCCAAGAGTTAAGACAGAATTTGCATTAAACATTATTTGTACCAAATAAAATGTAATAACAATAATTATAAGGATAGAACATAAAAAAGCCTATTTGTTTCTGACATTTGATTTCATGATTTATATATTTTAATCCATTAATTATTTCATACTTCTTTGTGTTTGCATTATTGATTTTCATTTTTTGAATTATTTCTTTATTTTATTATACATAGATTGTTTTGGTGTAAAGGCACCTTCAAAACAGTGGCTAATTATTTAAAAACAAAACAAAAATGTACTTAATAACTAACAGTGTTTCCCCTATATTAAAATGTGGCGACCCTTTTTGATTTTTGATTGATTGTTATGTGGATGTGTATTTGTGTTTCTGTATTCTGCTGAGTTTTGAGACATTGCCGCCGTATGTGCTCGGCCTCAAGAGCCTTTCTTGTGCCTCAAGAGCCTTTCTTGTGCCTCAAGAGCCTTTCTTGTGCCTCAAGAGCCTTTCTTGTGCTGGCAGACACATAGAAACATACTGGCGGGGCGCACTTCGCTCCGCGCTCACATTTAGCTGGGCCTTAGCATCGCTGCTATGATTCCATCCGAGGGGAAACCCTGACTAATACACAAACTGAACTGCTGACCCCGCCAAATTAAAAGCAGAAAAAGGGAAAAGCTGTTTATTGATTGGACTCTCGAGTTAAAAACCCTCAGGTTGAAGCATCCATCTATTCAAGTGTGAAGGAACATAACTTCACATTAATGCTGAACTCAGCTCGAGTTGAGAGGCGGTTCGAGGTCGTTCAGGCTGAAGTCAGGGTTCGATAGGCTCTATCTGCGGATGGAGGTGTTGTTGAGACGTTCAGGTGTTAAACGGCCTCAGAGGACCCAGTCTAAAGGTTTTTAATCGACCTAGCAACAAATCAGCTGATCTGTTACTGTGAGTTATAATGAGAGCTGAGGGTAAGTATGTAGGAGTTGAATACTAGAAAACTGCAGAATTGACCATTACATTATTCATATGATATGGAGGCTCTCTCAATTATTCTTCCATAATTGTATTTTATATATTTATATGTCTGTGATTTAGCATTTCTTATTAAATGTATTTTTAATGGGCCGTTATTATTAAAACTACCGGCATACTACATTAAACTTTAATATAAAACTCTCCCTGTTGTTTCTGGAGGTTCTTCTGGAGCTTTTCCCCCGGTTATTTGACGGTGGCCACACCGGAGGGACTGGTATCAGTTTCTAATTATTAGCTTCACCTGCTAGCTTCACTTTGTCATGTTTCTTACTCGATGGGGCTATGATTATTCTTTTACTTCTGTATGTGCTGCAGTCTATCCATTTAGAATACCAACATATACATATGTATATTAGGGTGGTCCTTAGTGCCATGTACATTTTCGAATTCATTTATTTTAAGCTCCAACCACCGGAACTCGTTATGATAGTCAAGAAAACTCTCCTGGTGAATTTTATTCAAATTCCAACAACATTTACCCCTCCCTCATCAACCTTGAAGTTTAGCCTCACGTAGGGTGGTCCTTAAAATTGAAAGTCGGAAAGTCTAAGCTCCGACCCCCACAATGTTTTTCCTCAATCTGACAACATGTACCCCCCCTCATCGACCTGGGCTGCCACACCAGCAACTGCAACTGAGGCTACACTTCCAGGTCGATGAGGGGGGGGGGGCACATGATGTCAGATTGAGGAAAACATTCTGGGGGTTGGAGCTTAGACTTTCCGACTTTCAATTTTAAGGACCACCCTAATATACAAACAAAGAAGATGTAGTAAATCTGTAACATGTGGCCTCTTGTTGACGAGGTAATAATAACAAACAGCTAGAAAAATCACCTGCCGAAACTTTTTTCCACCTGTTTCACAAAAGGTGAATAACTTAAACAATGAATTGACATTTTGTATTATATTCTTAAATATTATTATAGTTGATTATTGAAAAATAATGTTATTTTTTATTTTATTTTTCACGTTAATTTATTATTTTTAAGTATTTTTTATTCTTATAATCACCTGTAAACAAACATTCTTTTTAACAATATTATTTTATATTTTAATTATTTTATTTTATATATTTTTAACCCTTGGCTTTTTGCTTTACTTGATTATTAACAATTGTTTTTAATTATTTCATTTTTTTTTAAAGTTGTTTTCCACTTGCTCTCAAGTCATAAACACTGGAGAGCTAAAATTAATATCTATATATAAATACATGTTAAAATCAATACATGAATAACTGTGAACATGTAAGCTCAATAATTATAAGCAACTCCGTTTGAAGATAAAATGTGTTTTTATTTAAATATCTCTAAATATCAGGCACTATAGTTTCATCTGTTTATTAAAACATGGAGCTACCTGGGTCACATGGAGCTACCTGGGTCACATGGAGCTACCTGGGTCACATGGAGCACCTGGGTCACACGGAGCTACCTGGGTCACACGGAGCTACCTGGGTCACATGAGCTACGCTACCTGGGTCACACGGAGCTTCCTGGGTCACACGGAGCTACCTGGTCACACGGAGCTACCTGGGTCACACGGAGCTACCTGGGTCACATGGAGCTACCTGGGTCACAAGGAGCTACCTGGGTCACACGGAGCTACCTGGGTCACACGGAGCTACCTGGCGGAGCTACCTGGGTCACATGGAGCTACCTGGGTCACAAGGAGCTACCTGGTCACATGGATCTACCTGGGTCACACGGAGCTACCTGGGTCACAAGGAGCTACCTGGGTCACACGGAGCTACCTGGGTCACACGGAGCTACCTGGCGGGGCTACCTGGGTCACAAGGAGCTACCTGGGTCACACGGAGCTACCTGGCTGAGCTACCTGGGTCACATGGAGCTACCTGGGTCACACGGAGCTACCTGGCTGAGCTACCTGGGTCACATGGAGCTACCTGGGTCACACGGAGCTACCTGGCGGAGTTACTGGGTCACACAGCTACCTGGCGGAGCTACCTGGGTCACATGGAGCTACCTGGGTCCACACGGAGCTACCTGGTCACACGGAGCTACCTGGGTCACACGGAGCTACCTGGGTCACATGGAGCTACCTGGGTCACACGGAGCTACCTGGGTCACATGGAGCTACCTGGGTCACACGGAGCTACCTGGGTCACACGGAGCTACCTGGCGGAGCTACCTGGGTCACATGGAGCTACCTGGGTCACACGGAGCTACCTGGGTCACACGGAGCTACCTGGGTCACATGGAGCTACCTGGCGGAGCTACCTGGGTCACATGGAGCTACCTGGGTCACACGGAGCTACCTGGGTCACAAGGAGCTACCTGGGTCACACGGAGCTACCTGGGTCACACAGAGCTACCTGGGTCACAAGGAGCTACCTGGCGGAGCTACCTGGGTCACACGGAGCTACCTGGGTCACATTGAGCTACCTGGGTCACACAGAGCTACCTGGGTCACACGAGCTACCTGGGTCACACAGAGCTACCTGGGTCACACAGAGCTACCTGGGTCACAAGGAGCTACCTGGCGGAGCTACCTGGGTCACACGGAGCTACCTGGGTCACATTGAGCTACCTGGCGGAGCTACCTGGGTCACATGGAGCTACCTGGGTCACACGGAGCTACCTGGGTCACACAGAGCTACCTGGGTCACAAGGAGCTACCTGGGTCACACGGAGCTACCTGGTCACACGGAGCTACCTGGGTCACAAGGAGCTACCTGGGTCACACGGAGGATGGACGACTCAACAGCACAACACATAGAAGAAAAGAGGAGTCTTAATATTAACACAGCAAATTAAATATTTAAAGTAGATACATTTCATAAATCAGTTTACAATTAAACACAAATAAATCAGGAGAAAATCTCATTAAATACAAACATCTGTAAGAATATAATTTGCTGTTTTCGTGATAAAGAAGCGACGAACAGTGTTCACAGTTTAGCGTATGGCTTCAGATAGAAAACAGACGACGGCTCGTAGAAACACAGAGATGCTACAGGAGGAGCTACGCTTTCTTTGGAGAATCAATACGGAGAAATCAGGAAATACAAATGGACAAAATGATGTTTTTTAACAAAAATATTATGATTTGATGCCAAAAAAAAAAGCAGGAAAATATATTTGTATTACCTAAAAATAATTAGTTTTTGTTTCTGTGTTTTGCCTCCCATAGCAGTCACATCATATTTAATTTGTACCTTTATTTTAAGTTGATTTATCTGTTTGTCTTTATAAGAGTGGGTGAAATCTCTCAGAAAAACTATTGTAAATATGAGTAAACATTAAAACATGAAATCATTATTTTAAATACAAAGATCTTTGGAAGTGTTGCCAAAATCTAATAGTAAAAATAGAGTAAAAATTAAGAATAATTCAACACTTTTTCTGCCCATTATGCCTCAGGGAAAACACATCCTTTCCATGCCTTTTAGATGTTTTCTTATGAATTAAAATACAGTTTTTATGTGGATTTAAAACATTTTTTAGACATGAAAATATGTCAAGGGGTCCATAAATATGATAGGAGAATTTGTAAAAATACTACAAATAATTCAACTGTAACTTTCTGAGGAATAAATATTTCTGCCCGATGTTTTTATTACATTGAATAATTCTTTAATTTATCAGTTCAGTTTTGTGTAAATGAAAAATATTATTTTTAAAGATAGAAATGTATATAAGGGTTCCACAAATCCAATAGAACAATTATTAAAAATACTAAGAATAATTCAGCTTCAACAACCTTTGTCTACATATTATGGCTTTTGGTTTAGAGAATCAAAGAAGACATCAAATCATTAGTTTTTGTTCACTGAAATGTGTAAAGAACAGGCATAACACACATGACAGATATTAAAATATGCGCTGCAGAAGCACGGCTAGTGAACCAGGAGGAACACAGATAACTGCTCTGATCCTGAGGAGGAGAAATATGTTTTTTTTTTATTTATTTTTATTTATTTGGCAGCGACAACACTCGGCCTTGTGTCTGTTGCTAGGCGACGTTGGGTAATTTTTAGCCTGCAGGACGGCGGCGGTGGTGGTGAGAAGATTTTTGAGACGTGAGGATGAAAAACTCCCTCTGATAGAGGATGAATCACGATATCACATCTATTGTTAACACCGCTGCGTGGCAGGGAGGTAATCTACTGTCAGCCTTTGAAAAGTTACGACAGGATATCATATTATTTATCAAAGAGAACGGCCTTTTCTACCTCTTTAGTTTCTATAATCTACTAGCTGTGGATCTACAAGGAGATGCTCACAAGGGCTGATGGTTAGTTAATGCAAACCCTGATTCCCTTTTAGTAACACACGAGGTGCAATAAAGAAAATACAATGATTTAGTGTGAAGTTTTGCACCTTCCTTTGGTTATTTCTGCACAATAATACCATTTATTTTCCTTGAATCTACTGGTAATGGATCTATTTGCACATTTGGGAGATGCTATAATATGTTTGTTGGTTATATTTGAACTAACAAAGCAGAAAAATGAATGAAAATCAAATTCTTCTGGACTGTTGCACATGTTTGCACCACTGCAAAGCTCTTTAAATTATACTTTTAGATATACTGCATCGTAAACCTGAATATATCAATTGTTTTATTTAGCGTTTTGTATCTGTAACATTTGCTCTGTGTCCGCTGTGCGGCAGGTTGAACGTCCTGTGGTTTCTCTGGTCTTAAAGAAGAGATTATAAAAGTTCAATTAATTTAATTGACCTTTTCCTTTTTATCTAAATGCAGAACTGGAAAAGTAACAGTGTAAGATTGAGGGTACTTTTTACCTGCAAACTTAAGGTACTTTTTAAAGTATGTTTACTTTGAATCTTAGTATTTTCACATGCAATTTTAAGTAATCTTTAAAGTATTTTTAGCCACATTTTGGTACTTTTTGAAGTATTTCTTAAAATAATTGTTACTTTTTCTGTGCCAAGTTTTGAGTGTTTTAATCTACTACTTAGTTCATTAATTTGAGACATTACTGTAGCTGGGGAAGTGACTTTTTAGTTTATTATTCATGAATTTATGATACCGTTAGTCATTCTGCAAAACAAATAAACATGAGATAAAAAATCAGCAAATTATAAGCAAAAAAACGTAGAATGAGAAAATAATACTTGCTTTCGTGCTGGAATTAGAGATGGAAAAGGTCCCCGCAAAAATAAGTAAAACTCATAATAAATTAAACGAAGTACGTTCTCCAAGAAAGACTGATGGAAGAAACCCTTAATGAAAGATTGCATTGAGTCTTTAAAGTAGAGCTGCAACTAACAATAATTTAATATTCTGCCAAATATCTTTCCAGAAAACGTGAGAAATTGTAAAAAAAACATCCATCCTAGTTTCTCAAAGTCCAGTATTAGGTTTCTAAATGTCTTGTTGTGTCAAATATCTTTTCTGTGATGATATATAACTCCATGTCTGCAGATATAAGTGGCATTTCTGGACATTTAAGTTGTGTATTACTGGTCTGTGGTTGCAGCTCTACTTCTAGAGTTACAGGACGTCAGGACTTTGGCTCGCTATTTATTTACATTATGGCTACTGGGACTCGAAGGGAAAACTACATTTATAGAAGCGCTACATTAAAGTCACTTTTCCTGACATTAAATTCATCGTACCATCAGAGCAACAACGAGACTGCAGGCGTGAGTCCTAAACCCTCAGGGTCCAGCACAGAAAAACCACATCATCCCTGCAGTAAGCGGATAACAAATGCTGATTACATCACAGAACTCAACAGCATCTTAAATCCAGAGGAACATCTTCTGCTGGTTTTCCCATCATCTTCCTCTTCTCAGATTTCTTGGTTTCAACCCATGATAAGTAGCGTCGTCGTTAGCACGTTAGCTGTCTTCGCCCACCGGCTTTACAACTAAGCATCCTGATTTAAATTCAAAACAAACTTCCCGTTTTTTGTCTCAGTGTTCCCGATCTCGACGTCGCACCGGAACAGCGAACAGAGGCAGGGTTCGAGTCGGAGAAGAAGACGTTTCGGGGTCAGAGTTCGTTAGCGGGTCTTCGGCTTTGTGTCCGCGGCGCTCCGAGGACCCGGAGGCCGAGAGATCCTGGCAGACCTCGTAGGAGAACTTCCTCTTCTGGAGCGCCTCGGCCCGGACAGCGAGGGATCGAGCGCAGACGGTCAGGAGCACGATGAGCGTGCCGAGCAGAAGAGAAACCATCGGCCACAGGACACAGTGCAGCAGCACGCTGGTGTCGTGGGAACGCCGCCACAACACGTCGTCCGGCCTGAGAAACAAGAAGAAGAAGATAAGACGTCATTTTGTGTCTTTTTGTAATTTTGGGTCTTTTTTTGTTAATTTTGTGTCTTTTTGGTAATACTGTGTCACTGTTTAGGTAGTTTTGTTTCTCTTTTGGTAACACAGACAGGAGAAGTGAGTTGTTTGTTTGGGCGTTTCTCTTCCAAATTGTTATGGGTTTTTCCTCAGCTCATGCTAAACACTTCCACCAAATGTAATGAAAATCGGGATAGTAGTTTTTCCGTAATCCTGTTGACAAACTGTACCTGTAAATGCAAATGTTCCCTCTGTGGGACGGATAAAGGTATTCTGATTCTGATTCCTAAAATATTAACTTTCTGACTATTTACAATGCTAATAATAAACATAAGCTAATGGAGCATAAAGCTAACATTATATTATTGAAGTTAATCTACTGGCAGTCCTACAAATATCTTACAGGGTGCAACGATAGCATTAGCATTACTAAGACACTAGCATTAGGATATTAGCTAACGGAGGAAACAGTTACTAACTCGAGTTTTTATCTGCACTTTTAACTTTTAGAGAGAAATATCTCATTGTTTTCCAAGGACAAGCTCTGCGTCTTGATTTAGGATTCAATTAGGATTATCGCCGCGGCCTGGCCGATTATCGAGGCCGATATTCCGCATTTTACAGATTATCGGTATCGGCCTTCTTTTTAATCAAATTGCCGATACAACTTCGGCTCTGATGCGGCCGTTTCTCTGGCTGCAGTCACCACTGTTCACGAGCAATGTCCCGCCCACAGCGCTATCTGATAGGCTATTACTGAAGTGTCAATCAACACTGAAGATTTTCCGGGCTGCAGCCAGCCAGAGAGGCGGGACCTTCTCAGATTACAGGCAGGTGCGAAGAACGCAGACACAGACAGAGGCAAGCAGCAGCAGTGTGCGGTGTTTCGAAGGTAAATCAGTTGAAAGCCGAAGTTCAATAAACATCCCAATCCCCTATGCTGAAGTTGCAAAAACACCACGATCTTATGATCCAATTCTATCAGTTTCCCAGTTACAAAGGGACCGGGGGGGGGGGCGGGTAGCGTCTCGCAGCGGAGAAACTGTGACGCGCTGGGACGACTGGGACTGTGACGGCTGCTAGTGGAGCCTCGCAGCAACTCTGCTTTCTGCACCACAATCTGGTGCTGCTGAATTGGGACTACTAAATGAGTGAGACTCAAATATCAGAAGTTCAGAACAAGGTTTAGTAGTTTTTATTTTATTTGTACTTCATTTACTTTACTCAGGGTCACAGAGAGGAAACCAGTTTTAAGATGTTGAAAAGTTCATTAAACATAAAAAGGCATTTCAATGAAGTTGTGTTTATTCTACATTTTGACACCAAGATTTTCTGATTTTACTGCAAATGTATATCGGTTCCAAATATCGGTTATCGGTCTCCTTGATTACTAATAATCGGTATCGGTATCGTCCTTGAAAAAGCCATATCGGTCGACCCCTAATTATGATTATGATCATCATTCAAGAAAGTGTAGACAGAAAGAAGTCCATATAAAGTTTACCCAGTAGAAACCAAGTGACACTAACGGCCCGTCCACACAGCGTGTGGGGAGTGTTGAAGCTTGCCGGCGGGGGGGGCTGAAACTCGACCAACAACCAATCACATGAATCTCCCGCCCTGGACACACAAGCACGCGGTTTGATTGGCTAGAGCTTGTACTGGCATATGATTCGATTGGCTGACGCTTCCGTCTACGCTTCAAAAGTTGAACATTGCTCAACTTTTGCAGCGAGCAACGCGAGCAAAGCCACGCTTCGCTCCCACAATGCAGTTCGGCGAAGCGTGACGTCACCCCATTCAAAGTGAATGGGCAGAAGCGTTGAAGCTTCAACGAACGCCGCTGTGTGGACGGGCCGTAATACTACAGATCTGCGTTCGAATGTGGGATATAACCTCATACATTTAGGATATAAACCAATAGATCAAGTGACTTTTCTCCATCTTTGAGTGCTCCAGTTCTTCTTCCTATAAAACATATTTTAAACTCTGCAGCTCCCATGGGATCCTTATTTATGAAGCAGCGTTTCCTCACGCTGGTCCTCGAGGTGCAGAGATACAAATAAAACGAGCCAAGGTCACAGGTAAACACCGGCTGAAGGATTACGCTGACAAACCCTAAAGGAGATCTCTGTTTTTGTATTCAGTCCCTGTATAAATTGGGGCCAACATGCTAAATACAACCACAATATAAGGTACGACTGTTGGTTTAAACATTGAAAGACCTGCTGTTTTATATGACTGCTTTATTTGGGTGATCTCAATATACTCCAGGCATGTCTTGACTACTTTGCAGCAGAAACACTCAATATCCGTACAGACGGTCTAAAATTGGACCTATATCGACTTTTAAATTGACAATAAGAGTCATTTCGTTGAGTTCAAAGGTCTTACATTTAATCTCACACATCCCTCTGTTTCCATCTCCTCTGAATCACACCTGGAAATGGGTTTTTCTCTTTATTAGACGCTCAACTCTTCTGCTAGCATAGCAATATTAGCTAAAGAAGAACATTACTGTTACTGGCATCCGAGAAAGATTGGTGAGAAATGTCAGAGACACAAAATGACTAAAAGAGATTCAAAATGACTATGAAAACATTCAAAATGACTAAAAGAGTCTCAAAATGTATAAAAAGAGACACAAAATGACTAAGTTGACACACAAAATTACATAAAAAGACACAAATAGACTACAAAAGATATGAAATGATTAATAAGAGACTCAAAATTACAAAAAAAAAAATGACTATTAAAACGTACAAAACAACTACAATAAGTCCCAACAAGTCTAAAATACACCTCTATCGACTATTAAACTGACTTCCACTCTTCAGATGAGGTCAAAGGTCTGACAGGTCATCTCACACCTCCCCCTGTCTCCATTTCCTCTGCATCACACCTGTACATGTGTTTCTGTGTGTTCCTCACCTGCGCTGCTGGTTGAAGAAGCAGGTGAAGACCTGGCTGCTCACCTCCCGGGTGAAGTAGTCCTCCCACCACAGGACGCTGTCTCGGTTCTTCTGGTTGTCTCGTTCACACGGAGGCACGTACGAACACTGAGAGAGAAACACATCCATATCAACACGAGAGCAGCAGGAAGCACCAATCAACAGACAGGATTTAAAGAACATGCTTCGAGGGCTTTAGAGAGAATAAAAGCTGCGTCAAAACACAGACGGGAAAAGATTCAACTACTTTATTTACCTATAATAATAAACAAATGCAAAGAAAGGACGTCTCATGACTTTAATCCACTTAATTAAAGCCGAACTGTCCCTTTAAACTCCGCCAGTCTCTCATCATGAAGTGATTAAACCAGCAGGGGGCGCTGTATTAATACAAATAAAAAGGGTCTGATCCTGATTGGCTCAGAGGGGGT